>JABXJD010000059.1:1427500-1742500 GCA_013375575.1 Percina caprodes | reverse complement strand
AAGCTTCTTCTTACTGATTTATCCAGTTTAGCTTTAGCATTTGCAATTTTTTCACATCATTTTTTACATTACTTAATTAAAACCATTCCTACTTTTTCAACTATTATTACAACTTTTACTAATTTAAGCTATTCAACCAGGTTAGCTTTAACAATTCAGCTATTCAACATTTTTCAACTATTCTCACTACTTCAACATCTTCTTGATTTAAGCTATTTATCCAGGTTAGCTTTAGCATTTCAATTTTATTTTTCCACCTTTTTACATTAGTGGTGTTATTCAACTTAATTAAAACCATTTCTACTTTTTCAACTATTCTTACTACTTAAGCTTCTTTTTACTGATTTAAGCTTTTCAACCAGGTTAGCTTTAGTAATTCAGCTATTCAGCTTTTTTCAACTATTTTTACTACTTAAGCTTCTTCTTACTAATTTAAGCTATTCAACCAGGTTATCTTTAGTAATTCAGCTATTCAGAATTTTTCAACTATTCTCACTACTTGAACATCTTTATACTGATTTAAGCTATTTATCCAGTTTAGCTTTAGCATTTAATTTTCTTCTTCTTCAATTTTTCCACCTTTTTTTACATTAGTGGTGTTATTCAACTTAATTACAACCATTCTTACTTTTTCAACTATTTTTACAACTTTTACTGATTTAAGCTGTTCAACCAGGTTAGCTTTAGCAATTTAGCTATTCAGCATTCCCACGCATTTTCTGCAGGAAATGCATTTTCTAGTTGACTAATCATATTGGCACTACTGCAAAATGATCATGATGAGACACTTCTATCTGAAGTCCCAAAGCTAGGGCTGCAACTAAAGATTCATTTTATTTTTGATTCATTTTTGATTATTTCTATTATTATCTAAAATGTCAGAAACATGTTTCTCACAATTTCCTAAAGCTAAATATGTAGTCTTTAACTCTCTTACTTCTGCAGAAGAAGAATATTAAGTTAACTATCACAGAAAACAATTTAAAGTAGAAAAGCCACAAAATTAAGAAGTATCTCTAAAGCAGCAAATTCTCACATTTCAGAAGCTGTAAGTAGCAAATTTGTTGCAATGTTGCTTGATAAAAGACATTTTTGTCGCTTAATCACCTAAAATTGATACATTGACTAATCGATTAATTGCAGCAGTGTGAGCTTAACATCAGTGGGTCTATATTTCTGTTACTGTTGATAATGTTATTGGAGCTGCACTTATTTAAACCAGTTAAAACCCATAATTTTCTCACATTATGTCTCAGTCTTTCATGTAAGTGCTCACCTTGATGTAGCTCACTGAATGATTATGAATGATTGAGCCTTGAAGAGGCATTTTGTTGTAATGATGCAACATAATACGAACATCTCAGTCACCAGGCTTCAAGAATAACAAAATAAACCCGTGTGACATTATCTTTGTGGGGACAAGCTGATCCAATAGCTGTTGCCAACATAAAGCAGCTCCAACAAGTTATAACCATAGCCGCTATATCTTGTGAGGTCTCCCTGGTGTTGAAAAATGTGTACAGTACAGTTATATAGTAAGTTAGTAACTATTTATTTAAAATTTCCGATGCACTCGTGTTGCAACTTGGGGTTTTTCTCAAAGAAAATAGAGGAGGCCGGGATCGAACCACCAATCTGGTGGTTGAGGGCCAACCCTCACTACCTCTAATGCACAGCCACCCCAGTACATAAGTCAGTGGGTGAAAGTTCAGAAGCCACGCTGTCATATCTGTTATTAAGCTCAGGCATCACAATAAACACAGTCACAGGGTCAAACCACTGCATTCCCTTTTTGTTTTCTCAGGTGGGAATGGTTTAACATTTTTAAAGTAGATGAATGTGTTGCCTTCAAAGTCACTTTATCCCTCTCAACTCAACACACACAGCATTGCTTTTTTCGGAGGGCCTGAGCAGTGTTGGTGTGATTGGAAAGCAAAGCTGTGTGAGCTGAAGCGTTACAACTGTAAAGGCAGTGTTTTTGCATTGTGGTTTATTGTTAAAACCTTTCCTGGCTCAGATGTTTGTGTGAAAAGAAACTATTCACTAAAAATATTTCCCTGAAGTTAAAAAAAAGTGGGCGGATAATTGTAGCATATAGTGTTTACATACAACCCTGCAGCTCTCTTTGTTTCAGTAAGATGAATTGGTGACACATATCCTCTGATGGAGTCGTCTGTCATCTTCCCAGAATGTGACATTCAGGCTAACGCAAGACATTTTACAAAGACAACGTAGTGATTCACACAATATTACCGTTAAGACAAGAACCTGCAACCAATGAATCTGCAACCAATCTATAACAACTGCTCTTTTTCCAGTTTATCTTTTATCTTTGCATAAAAAGAAATCTTATTAATCTTTCCATGAAGAAGTATTGCACAAAATAGAGATCAGACATTGGCAGAGGTTTTCAAACTGAGGAAAAGATGCTGTGTGAGGTGAAAGGGACAGGTGCTTGCTGGGAAGACGCCGTTACGGTGCTTAAAACGCTCACAAATTCTCAGAAGTAATGACAAAAATTTGTACACCTTCTCACAATCCTACCTTGGTCAAATCTGAACACAAAGACGTGATACACATTTGGGTTTGGCCGATATGGCCGCATTCAGTTAAAGGTAATTTCATATCTCGATAACGATAGAACAATAGAACGTGTTTTCTGGTACATCCAACAGAGACACAGTCCACCCTGACCTGTCACACTGGACTCTTTTTATTAGTCTAGCCTTAACAGAAGATTACTGTATCACCGACCTCTTGCAATCTTGGCTCGATTTTGCGGCACGGTAGACCTCCTGAAGTGTATCCACACTCTGTGGTGCACCAGCAGCACACACAGCACCCATTCCAGTAATTACTTAATTTTCTATTTCCAGTCTCCTTCTGCTTTACACATTGATGAAAATGAGGCAACCTGGGTCAGGAAAAACTGCATTCATTTGTCACGGCGCTAATTCTTGAGCGCAGATGAATATGTGAGGTTAAACGTGGTGGGCAGATGCTGTTTTCTGCACTTGCGTGTTATCTGGAATTCCTTGCATGTGTTAGTACTTGCAGGCATGTGTCAATGGCACATAGACACGTGTGAGCCACGGGTGAGCAACATGAAAAAAAAACTAATATTGCAATAAACCTTTTTCAAAGAAGACATTTTGACTCATAGCAATAAAAAAACACAGGTGAAAGTAATTATGGCTGAATTTCATGTAGCTTCTTTGGTTTGGCTAACTAGTACACTTAAATAGAACAGAGCCAAATATGGAAACCCTGATATTTACTAAAATATAAAAAATCACATTGTAAAAAGTAAAGTTTGTAATGTGTAAACAATATGCAGCGCTCATCAGCTGAGTGGGTACATTGTTTTTTTTGTTTTTTTAGCACTGCATTGCTCACTTTTAACAGGTTACTACTACTACTTAAGTGTTTTTCACTTAAAACATAGATGTACTGTGTATTTGTGTTGTGCTGTGTACTGTATTTGACCCTGAAGGGTAAATGAAAGAAACACAATTGGAAACAATCACAGTAGTGTAACATCATTAGGTAACCATAAAGTGAGATATGTTACGTTGCTAGGGGGTTAATCCTGCGACTATTTTCACTAATGATAAATCTATACATCAATTCTTGATAATCATTTTCAAAGTGTCAAAGAATAGTGAAGAATACAAATGAAATGTTGGCAAAGCCCTACATAATGTTTCCATATAGAAGTTTTGTCTAGCATTTCAAAAATACAATATATTAAATTTCCAATTACATAAAACTTCACTAATACTAAAAAAAACAAAAATCACTAATAGCTGTATCTCCAGTTGTATAATTTTCTCATGTAATCTGAAAATCAGAGGCCAGCCACACACACTAGGGTCCAAAAACCATCACCTCACATTAACCATAGTGTCTGTTGTGCAGTAAACCTCCCGTAGTTGTTGGAAGTTTTTCATGGCTAAGATCGTAAAGACGGCAAACCGTAAGCCAAAGCGTGGCCCCTCATAAGCCTGTGTGAAATTGTGACTTGCAGTAAGCATGTATTTTTTTATATATATACTTTTTTATTTTTAAGATAATTTTTTAGGCCTTTAATTCAACAGGACAGATGAAGACAAAAGGGGAGAGAGAGAAGGGGAATGACATACAGCAAAGAGCCGCGGGTCGGAGTTGACCCCGTGGCCGCTGCATCGAAAAGTAAACCTCTATATACGTGCGCCTGCTCTACCAACTGAGCTAACCTGGCCACGAGTAAGCCTCTCTTAAGGGGATCCTCCTAATGACTTACACTCATAATAATCCAGCAGCGCATGCATGTTAGCTGCTTTGCCACCTGCCCTATGAGGAATGACATCCACTCAGATTTCCCTGGAGGGAAAACGGAGCAGGGACAGTCAGCATTGATCCACCTGTTGATTTAACCCGGCGGCCTTTCCTGTGCCTGTTGCTCAAGGCTTACAGCTTTTCAAGGAAACTCATATACATCCATTTATTCCTAGATTACAAAATAATGATTTGTGCAGACGGTCATTGATTTTTGGCATGGCTCAAGGGATTTTTGGCATGGCTCAAAGGATAGAAATGTTACTTTGTCAGTTGGTTGGTCCACCACTTTGTTCCAGCCTGAAATATATCAGCAATAAATAGATGGATTGACAGAAAACTTGTCTCTTGGATGTGTCAGAGGTGTTGCCAAATCCCTAGTGACATGTACATAAACCCCTCGTATTGAAAAGGCAGTGCGCTTGCATACACTACAGGGTGTTCAACGCTCCACTGTTTGTTTCGATAAACGTGTCTGGGCTGAATGTGCCCAGGTGTGTCTCTTGGAGGGAAGTATAATTTCATCTGTGTGGCTGCTGATCAAAGGTTATTCCAGTTGAAATTATCATCTGCTGTGAGAATAGTAGAGACCCGCAGTTCTGCCTTCTCTGGATGCATGAATGATTTAATGATGCTGTGTTATTTACGTTCTTGTGTGTGATCACAAACTGTATTTTACAACCGGGGCATCTCTGACCCAGTCAGACAGAATACAGTAGAGATAGCGTGCTATTTCCGTTTGCGCCTTTTACACCTGTTAAATTTTACTTCACAGTTCTCAGTCAGCGGGGAAGTTTAAAATTAAATTGCAAATTAATAGTTTCATGCTGTTGTTCACATAATCTAATTGTGTGCTTTGGAGTTTTCTTGTAACCGTTTTCTGTGCATGGATGAGGCCTGTTTATACTAAACAGCAGCTAGCAGCACCTGGATGAGGGTTTAAAGGTGCTCTTTACTCGTTGGTCAGCGTCTAGACAGGGATGCTGTTACTAACCTCCAGCTTAAAGGAAATGCCCACCCTCCAAAACACATACACTGTTCTGCTATCATCAGCTTCTAATATTGAGTGCATTCCAGGAGTTCATTTGAGAGTAAGTGTGGTGGCTTCAGCTGGCATCTAAACTTTGTTGCAGGTGGAGGAGGGAAGGAGTAGGCTTCATGCATTTAAGTGCCACTGTTAAACGTTTCCAGACTGAATCTTGTTTTATTTATTTGTATTAGTAATCAATTGTCAATCAATTGTTCTCGCAGATTATTAGTTTACGAGTCAAATTACGAACTCATGTAAATTCCTTCAATTTAATTTCAGTTTGTGTCCTTGAAATACTTACTTTGTTCCCGTACACCCCTTCCATATCATTGTACAGACCAAAAATACAAACAGCCAAGCAGGATAAACCATTTACATCAACCTTTCAGCTGTAGTTAAAAGTAGGAAAGAGGAGGAATTTCTCTCCCACTTGGTCCACGTTTGTTACACCTCATGGATAATCGCAATATTTTTTTGGTAAGAAACATTGACAGTGAACATATTGTTTGTTTGTTTAAGAAAACTCCACAGGGAAACGTAAAGGAAATTGAGTGAATTGTTTTTCCGAAATATTACCTACTGACGCCTTTTAACAATACATGATGGTTTATTGCAGCTACTGTCAGTGGAGGATGTCGTCTATCCCCCTCTTCTGTGATGTTTTTTTTTCGTATAATATTTGTGCTAAATTGTGAGCCTTGAAAGAAGCTCTTTTAGGTTTACATCAAATCCTGACTTGTCCCTGAGTCCATTATTTGATCTTTTTTGTTGCAACAACTGTATTGTAGCTATGCTGAAAACATCATGTATTAACAAGGGCTGGGTGATAAATCGATGTTATCGCTTAACTCGAATGTGCAGTTAACGTCAATTTGTTTCAATGAAAATTGTTTTTCTTCTCATCTGCCAATGCTCCCCTCTGGGCTCAGAACTACGCTGAATGGGCTCGGCTCTCTCTTCTTTTCTTAACTAGTAGTTGTCATTACTTACTTAACCGTAATGTGACCGGCAGCACGCAGTGCTGTGTATCTGGCTTACAGTCACATATTCTTGGATAACTGAACTACTAATTACAGCTGACCTGATGTAGCACCATGCGGAACCCCGGAGCCAGTGTTGGGGATAGGGCTGTAATCTCCCACTCGACTAGTCGATTTATTGGTTGATACGTTCTGGCTCGACCAAAATTCTGAATTCATAAATTTCAGTATGACAAGTTATGCCGTAACCCGTTTAAATCTGAGTATGCGCGAATCAAGTCTGCATTTCAGGCAGTGACAACAGGAAAAACAAAACCATTATATATTTACACAAAATTGAATAATCATAATGGTATACATGCCCCATTTATGTGTGTGTGTGCGTGCATGTATGAGTCTAAATTAAAATTTAAAATTAATCCACCCAAAAGCTTGTGAAATACAACCTACAAAACCAATAGTTTTGAAGTATTATCACTGTTTCTGTGGTCATGCATGGACAGAAACATCACAAAAACCTTCCACATGCTAAGAATAGGTCTGCTGTGTGTTCGAACTACTAAAACACACTGTGAGCTTTTAGCTGTGGTGTGAGCTACATTACAATGTAAAGCATTAAAACCAAACCTATTAGGGTCCATCAGGAACAGGCCTCACATCAAGCAGTAGTGCATTTATACCTGAACCTTTTGGCCCCATTCATGTTACAATCTTTAGCTGAAGAAGTTGCTGTACCATGTGATTTCGAGGGATCCTGGTTGTGAAACGTGAGCAGGTCGGGCCCATACCAGCGAGGCCACTGATGGGGGTCATTAGATCTGATGGGATATACAGAGAGGTATCTGTCAGCGTTTTTTCACTCCAGCTGTATGAAATGGAGCTACCCAGATATTCTGCCAGCCGGACGGGAAAGCGGGCATTAAAAGGAATCCTCTAGGAATGGGTGACATGTCCGCAGGCTTTCACAGAGCTGTCATAGTAGTTCACGTCACACAACATGTATGCCTCACACTTACTAAAGCATGCTTTACATGCAGTCGGCAAGATTATTCAAAGACTGCAGTTTCCTAGGGTCATCTTTTTACATGGCTGTGTGGAAAGGACTCTATAAATGTTGGCATATTTGTAGAACAAACCTCAATTTTCATATTTCTTGCTGAATTCATGAGTATTCTGCCATTTATATATACTTAATGCTTACTTATTCTTTATATCATTTATGAGCTGAATTTACCAGAGTCTGCTTTTAAAGCCTCTATTTGCAGTTTTATGAAAGGCACTGTGGGAAACACTTGTACTATACACGCTGTGCCTTCTCTGGGTAACTTGCCAGTAAACAGTGTGACATCAGATCAAGATATTTCCAGAAGAGAACCAGGGGTGTTTAATTACATAAACTTCTAAATATAAAAACATTGTTGGTTTATAGCAGGTTTTTAGACATAAAAAATGATCTGTTTAGAATGACTATGGGGCAGAAATATTCAACAGTTCATTGTAGAATAAAACCTAAACCACAGCAGGGATAGCACCCAAGATTAAAAGGCATTCTGGGATATTAACCAAATCAACAACTACAAAGTACCAAAAGCTGGCATTAATTTTCTGCTCAGATTGATAGTGTGGTTTACTTTTTATTTTGATCAGATAGTTCTTGATTTTATTTTTTTTAAATAAGTAAAATTACTATTCTATTTAAGGTTCCTCTATGTCTGCATGTGTTAAAATAGGAGAATTTATTTTGTTAAATGGGATTAAAGATATTTTAATATTTCTCAAAGTAAGGTATTGCAAACATATATGATTTTGGTCATCATCTCATTTAAGATTATTGGTGTGAAACCATGTACCACCCCAATCCCCAAACTGTCTCTTGCCCCTTTTACATCCCAATAGGATGTGGCCACATGTGCATTTGTTTGACATTTACGACCCCTGTGTTGAGATCAGGCTTTTTCACAGTGTATTCAGGGGGCAGGCAGCTTGCAGATCAAGGAGAGATTCCTACGATTTGAGACAAAAATGAAATTGAAACCATGTAGGAACTCGTACAGTAGTGCTCCTTTAACTCCATGAAGCTTATTTTTTAAGAGAAATCTGGTAAAGGCCAGAAATCTCAGGCAGAAGGGAAGCAGCAGTCTGCTCTGCCAAATGAACCCTTTAATAACACACATCAGAATATATATACAAACCTGTGACATATGACAACAATGGCAACACAATCAAGGGAATTTTCCTGTGCACATGCAGAGCTTTGTCTTGTGATCTGATGCACACGCACATTAGGTTATAATAATAGTTTTAGGCTCAGTCTAGTTCCTGTTTGTATTATAATGTGAAGCCTTTAAAAAAGCTCAGTGAAGCCTTCCACTGTCTAAACTATAGTGCTGACTGGTTCCCATGACGCCTGAGGCTGATTTTAAACGGGTTGTTGCACAGAGCAAAGAGACTGTAAGATATTAAAGGTGCAGTTAAGGTCGGATTGCTGTTGTTATTGTTTCACTCTTTCCCTCCTTCAAGGCAGAGGTCAATGTCTTCCAGATTATATCTGACTTTGAGCAAAGACCATGTGTGGCAATATCAAACAATTAAAAACATTACACCAATCTTTCTAAGTGCTCCAACAAATCACATGCAGGTGAGTATAGGTTGATTAAAGCCTGTACAGCCATGTCAAACATTTCATGTGAACAAGCTTCAAAGGGTCCTTTTCTCGCTGTTGACCTGCTGATATGACATTTCTGTGTGCCGGTTTCAAAGTGTTGATTCATTCCTCTGCGTTTCAACACAGGCTCATATCTTGACCTTTGAACCCAAATATTGCTATCTTTGTGTGTGTGCGTCAGGTATGCACATGAAAAAGGGACCTTTTGTAGAGGAACATTGCAAACATTCATATTTAATATTTAAATGTTATGGAACTTATCATTTTAAAATCTGGCATTTATTTATTTGCTATAAAGTTAAGCTATGCCTTCCATTTTTTTTTCTCAGGGCTGTTTGACATGTTTTTAAGGCTGCACATTTTAATTTATTTTAATCTTGATTCATTTATTGAATTATGTGATATCTCTATTTTTCTGAATTGGTACACTTCATATCTCTAAAGTGTACAAAGAATTTAAGCTATGTACTCCAACCCCTGCCTTTTCAGAACCATCCTCTCCCTAAATACATTTTGTACAGTGCCTAAAGAACATGACTATAGGAACATTGCAACTGCAACTTCTACACTTGCTTAAACACTTGAAATCCAAATGCTGCACTCACAACTTCTGTCAATTAATGCAAACCATTTCAATGCATAATATATACTAATCAAATAACAAAACCATCAATTCCTGAGCTGTATGAATGTTTACTCCAGTGCTGTTGCTGGAGGCCTCATTGTTTTACCTACAGCGCTACTCTTCCTGAGCTTAAATAACATCTTGTGCTTCATAAGCTGAAATCAGACTTCAACTCAGTCATAAATCTGCTGCTGTTCCCCGTGTGTCAGACGCGACCTAATTTGCATTCAAAATTTGAATGTGTCTGTGTTGTAAAGCAGTTCACTCTGAGTTGAATTAGAAGTGCATCCCAGCAGCTATCAATCACAAAGATTAATTTCCCCCCCAACACACACACACACACACACACACACACACACTGTGCTGCAAAGGGATGATCAGTGCTGTGGCTGCTCATATGTATCATGTTTTTTTTGTTTATACGGTACTGCTGATGGCGACTTCATCATATCAAAACAGAGCAAAAGCAGAAAATGTTATGTACGTCTTTACAAATGAAATACATATCAGTCTGACTGACAAGTGAAGTGCATTCTTTTTTTTTTAAAAGAAATAGTTTTTAGAAATGTCTATATAAGATATATTGTTTCTAGACATGTGTTTATTTAACTGTTTGTTTTTGTTAAAGAAGGAAAAATCGCAATACAAATTGAATTGGCATCCATGTATTGTGAAAGAATCGAATTGGGCCAAAAGCATATCATCCCAGCCTTAATGTCCTCTGTATGTTTACCTTATGATCATCACAACGAAAGATTAAAATGATTGCGGCCATTAGTATAGTATTATAAAGATATGTTATCGCCTGTCTGTGGCCCTGGTGATGACAGCCTACATTGTAGCTCTTGACATGTGTAGAAACTGTGGACATGTAGCTGAGGGTCAGATAAACAGACGCTAACCCCCCACGTGGTGCTTTCACAGACACTCCTATTGAGCTTTGTCTCTAGGGTTGCATAACAACAACAGGCACAAAAAAAGCAGCTTGCCGTCTCCATGCATGTCTGCCAGCAGGCTTTTGTTTGAACACGTGCTGAAGAGCCTGCTCAGTTTGACTCTCACTTTTCATCTTAAACTCCCCTGGAAGGTAAACACCGCATGATAAACACAACTCTTTCTACTCTGTCATCATATTCATATCTACTTTCCTTCAGCCCTTCTCCACATGGAGCTTCTTTAACAAGCTCAATAACAGCCACCTGACTAATTGAGGCCTATAAACGCAACAATAGCTGCGAGAAAGAAACTTCTACTCAAACGCGTATTAAGCAAAACAGTTGTTTTCTTGCTCCTGCCTAAAGTAATAGGAGTGTTATGACCTAATGTTGGTCCCCAACATGCCTGAGTGCACCGCAACTGCGCTCAGACCAAGCATTTAGCTGTTGCTGCCTGGCTTCTGTGGCAATTATGCAAAAAACCTTTGCACTGTATGCCAATTCTTTTGAGCTTTAACCCTGAGTCACCCCTATTGCTGGTTAGAAAGTTGTACTGCAGTAACCTCTGCTGGAGATGCAGAAGAGGGTGGTGGGGGTTGCGGTCAGTTGGACCTCACTTAACATATTGTGTTTCTGTTGGGTTTGTAGTAGCAATGAAGCAAGCAGTGTGTGTGGGTTTACAAGAATGAATTGGGTAATCCAGTGGGCAGCAATTACCCCACTTTATGGAGAACTTTAAGACTTGACAGACTCTGCCAGACCTTGTTAAGTTTTTCCAAGAACACAGTCAATTGCACATGTTTTTTAAAGAAACGGGAAGGTGGCCAGTTTCAGGTTGAAGCAAACACTCATGTTTTAGTGTGAGTGAGTGACTTTGTGGGTGAAACTACAGTGATTGTAATCAAAATAGAGGGGCCTTTAAAGCCTCAGGAAATCTATAGCCCAGTCCCAATGTCCCCCCCCACCCCCGGACCAAAGCACTGGCATATGTTGGTGCCAGAGTGCAAGAAGGCGCCAGGAATGAAACGGCACATTGTGAAATAACATTTCACAATGGCCAGTAAAGTGAAAGGCTCAAATCTATTGTGTATATATTGTGTATAGTACAAGTGTTTCTTTGTTTTGTCAAATTAACATAGTGGAGTAAGAAGTACAATATTTGCCTATATGGTGGAGTACAATTATAAAGTTGCATAACATTGAAACCTTACTTGAGTACAGTACAAGCACCTCAAAATTACTTTTAAAGCTGTGGTAGGCACTTTATTATTGGCGTTGTTGGCCAAAAACATCATAATAATCTTTCAGCATATTGTAATTCAACTGGTCTGAGACAAACTCCTGACTCCTGAACCTCGTCTTGGTACTGTGCCCTGGCTTTAGAAAATCTAGCCATGATCAAATACTTTGGTCAATCACAGATCATTTCAGAGAGGGGAAGCTTTACCGCTGGCAGTTTTGCACATGCATTGCCTGTGCGCAAGAGAGGGAAGAGGGAGAGCAACAGAGGGATATTTCACTCTACTTCAAATTCTAGTGTTTTTTTGCTTCCTACCCACTGCAGCTGTGCACTACTTACGTTAATGCACTAACATTCCATACATATTGATGATCGAATGTATGCACATAGGGCTGAAAAGGTCTGCAAGAGAGACCTGAATAACTTGCTTTTCTCATTGTGGGAAAACCCTGGAGCCATCCTGGACTTCTGTGAATGAGTGCAGGCCCCGGGCCACTGGGACTGGACCAGCCATAAAAGAGCATCTTTTTGTTCAAAACAGCCGCTGTATAAAAGACATCACTCAAACGTGTAGAAGTGGGTTGTTTGTGTTATTCTTTGTTGTTTTTGTCTGATTGTGAAATGAATTGTGAGTGTGATAAGCAGTACCGTCCATCAGTCCAGGAGTGAAGAGCTGTGGATGAGTCACAGATTTTCTACAATCATGACTCAAAATAGATCTCTAATAAATTTAAGATAATAGCTGCAAGGTTATGTAAGGATCTGTGGTCTGAAGACATTTCCCTGTTGTTGCTGCCACAGGAGAGATAGTGAGATAAAATCTTAGTTTTAGACTGAGTCAGCCTATCTGATTGTTTTGCCACTGCATCACTAACCAGGAAATGCTTTCCAACACAAGACTCTAACAAAACTCAACCCCCTTTTGAGCCGAGGTCTGATTTAATTTAACTAAAATTACACTCACAACAACCACCCTATAAGGAAGAAGGGAAGCATCTCCACCAGCATCAGGATCACAGATATTTGACACAATATGAATAATTCCCACATGAACTAAGTATAATCAACTCTCTTGCTTTGTTTATTAATTAAGCTGTGGTGCATCAGTTGTGGTGGTAACTTTGTGAGCTTGAGTGTCTCTTTCTCTCACACACACATTTGTCCTGTAAAATCAGCTCAGCTCTCATCTGAAACAAAGAATGATTAGATGGATTATAAATGACTGAAATGTTACAATAACTTCCACTGATTGTTTGAGGTGGGCAAGTCAGAATAATGTGGTGATAGCAGAGCCTGATAATAATTTATGTTGCTACATAATGAAGTTTTACTATCGCTCACGTTAGAGGAGAGCCGGGTGGGTGCTGAGGTGTTATAAGGCAGGGTGTTATTTCTCCCACATAGGCCTTTCCTATTCTCTCCGAACTGTCAATTCACAACAGCCAAGATGCTGCTTCACACGTTTATCAGAGAAAACCTACTCATATTTGGCTAGGATAAGAGACAGAAGAATATCTCACTCAAAAATGAAACAGGAAAGCAATAAAAATGTGTGTCTATGCTACTGAATGTCTTTTTTGTGAACTTTCTTTTAGTCCATACAATGCCAGGTTTGTTAATGGCATGAGTACTCCTTTTACCCCGTAAATGTTACAAATGTGAAATCTTATCGCCTTTGTCTTAAGAGATTTGGCAGGTAAATGAGTGAACTCACACTACAGTTATGCGGATAAAACCGGACCTTGTGCTGTTTCTTTCCACTTGAAACACAGGATTGTTTCATTGGTTGAACTAGATGGGGGTGTATTTAAAGGGCAGTGGGCTTAATAGCTCACTGACTCTCATGGCTTCAGGAAGGTTAATGGGTTTGACAAGGACAGAGTTATGCTCAGGGATAACAGCAGAGTGCACACATTCATCAGAGTGATGCTCTGACTCAGATAGTTGGATTCTGATTACTGCTGCAATGATTTATTAAAATGACATTATTCACCCTGTGTGGTTCAAGGAAATAGTCTCATATATGGCCTGTAAAAATAAAATAATTATCCCTTTTTTTGAGGGACATTGAAGAGACTGACTGAAGAGAAAGAGAGAGACATCATGGCTTTCAAACGAGCAAAGTGGCAGTTGGTCAAGGCCACACCCCCAGCCTCCACCTTGCCCTCCCTCCCTCCTCAAAAACTACAGACTCAGAAATGGCACGTCCTAAGGAAAGCTCATTGTGGGACTCTCTAGTGGCTGGAATTCTGCACTAAGGCTGAATTTTGGGAAAGAGACTTCAGATATGGTATTAGGGGACCACTAAGGTCTATATAAAAGCATCCAAAGAGCACCATGTCGTGGGACCTTTTAAGATACTTAAATTAAAAAGGTATAATGTAAAAACATATTGGATAAATAATGTATAAAAATATATTAAATAAACGAAACAGGTAAGAAGAAAATAAACTTTGTTAAATACAATTTTCAATGAAAAAATAAAGTTTAGTACACTTAGCAGTATTTATCAAACTTCTGAGAATACAAATCTGCAAACTTTCATAAATAAAATAATTATAAAAACAATAATATACCAAACTATTGTTAAAATCAACAATTTTAACAATAGTAGTGCTGCACACAGTAGCAACCAGCAGCATTTCTTTGTTTTAGGTCTGAAGAAAATGTGTAACAGTTGAACACAAAAATCTGCTGTGAATTAAAAAAAAAAGCAAAGAAAGAAAAAAAAAAAAGCTGATTATGCGTCTGAACATGCATCTGTCCCCTTTTTAATTATTCGGCATAGCTAGTTATATGTCTATGTATGTATGTGTATGTATGTATATATATATATATATATATATATATATATATATATATATATATATATAAATTATACAGAAATACAACTAGCTAAACCCAATAATTAAAAAGGGGACAGATGCATGTTCATTTTTTTTTCTAATTCAGGGCAGAGGTGAAGATCCACTAAGATTTTTGTGTTTAACTGTTACACATTTTCTTCAGACCTAAAACAAAGAAATGCTTGTTTGTTTTGTATGTTCCTTTCATGAAATTTGTGGGATTTAGTATGTCTGTATGTATTTATGTTTGTGTGTTTGTTTGTACCCCTCTTGTAATGTGTTATGTGTACTTTCTTTATCTGGACCTTGAGTCTGTAAAATAAAGTTATATACATGTAAAACAAAAATTAATCGGCCGGATGATTAGTCAGTCGACCTCTACTCTTAAATAGTTTGTTAGCCATGACTTTATGAAAAGCTTTATGTAACAAGGCTTCTCAACACTTGCATGCATATCACATCTCAGTCAGAGCAGCTTTTGTCTTCTTGAATGCACTTGTGGTTTTACCATCTCTCTCCCACTGGCCCTATAACTCTGCAGCTTTGTCCCTGTGACAATGGGAGTGAGACAGCGTGGCAAGTATAATCTTGTAAACCTGGTACAGACCGACAGTAACTGCAAAACCAAATGCTGGATTTGAAAGACATCTCCAGAAACCAATCATTTTCTAATATTTTCTAAGGCCTTACAATACCCTAGTTACGTAAAAAACAAACAAAAAAAACCCCGGAAAGTACTGGATTTGGTCAAGGCAGACTTTTTTTGTCAGCTGGTCTAATTTAATTTCATCCAAACCTTTTTATTAAAATGGATCATATTTATTTACAGCACAAAAGGACATGTACTTCTTCTTTTCTAAATTTGGATGATCAGCAGAGCTGCGTTAATGAGGCTGAATAACTTTCATTGTGTTTTGACCAAGTTGTGTTGTGTTTTTTTTTGTAGCAGCTCCGTCCTTTGTATCCATCTGCTCTTGTTGCTCTTGCTCTAACATTCCTCTTCGTGGGGAGCTTTAACTGATCCATGAGAAAATGAATAAATGAGATGTGATGAAGGGCTGATCTGTTCGATAAGATCTCTGTGACCTTGTGTGTCCTTTTGAAAAATGCTCCAGACAAGTTAACACGATTTCTTTCTGATAAATTACAATCCATCAAGCAGAACATACACTGTCACCTAACCTAAATGTAAAGGGTTGAGATGCACATTTCCTGTCCAGTTCGACTTGTCACAACTGTTGCCATCATGTTAGTCTTCAAGCTGAATGGACACACACACACACACACACACACACACACACACACACACACACACACACACACACACACACACACACACACACACACACACACACACACACAGACCTGATTGTGTGCTGCACATGTGTCATTCCTTGGGCAACAGAAAGAGGGAGATGTGAAGGCGGATTGTAGAGCGGCCGATGTAGCTGGTGAGGGTCACCAGACGGTCATTGCCTTAAGGCCTTGGCGCTGACCGGACAGGAACAAGGAGTGCGAGGCGGCTCAAGGAGCAAAAGGAGGTCCCGATGGTTGTTCAGCGTGTTCGCTGTGAAGTCTGGTTTGCTTTGGTGCTTGCTCATTAGCACGTTGGTGTGGAACAGGAATGGAACTGTGTTTTATAGATGTAAAAGGGTGTAGGCAAGAAAAAATGAATGGTAAAAGAAAGAAGTTAAAAAAAGTCATATTGCAGAAAGATGAAGGTTTCACCTGCATCAAATGCACATTAAGTCAGAGCTGTAATCATCTAATTAACCGTATTTACAATTGTCTGTAATCAGAATACATTATTTTTTAGGTAATAGCAGTTTTTTGGGAATTTACAATATCTAACACCCTGCTTAAATTGAAGAGGGTGCATTTTATTCCCATTATTCACACATTCACATTGCAGACTTGATTTTGGGTAACTCTTTTATCCTGCGCCTCTTTGATGCCAGTGAAATCTCTGAGAGAGAGAGTACAAAGCAACAAAGAAAGAAGTATGCATTAATTTACATACAGTACAGGCACCAAAAAGTATCTAGTACAGGGTGATGCAGTGGGGTGTAGCCTGTACAAAATCAGCCTATTAAATATTAATGTGGAGCGTGAGCATCAGCTCATTGTTGAGGTATAAAGGTGTTGGAAGAGGCTCAGTGAAGGCGAGATGCCGACAATTGGGAGATAAAGCTCTTTGTCTCTATAAAGCTTAGACCCACACAGTCTCAGACAAAGACACTTATATACGCCTTTGCAGGGAGATTCACGCTGAAAGAGCTGCTGTACTGAAGTTTAGTCCTCTGCTAATCCTTTCCTCTGTCCGTTCATCAAGCACCTTTTCTCATTTTGAGATAATTTGCTGCACTTGTGCCAAATGTAAAAGATCCTACCCTGATTCTGGGCAATATAACTGTCACTGCAAATGTTCAGCCAACAGAGATTTGCACTTTCCTCTACTTGGATCTAGCCATGCAAGTGTGGTATACCAAAAGCCCATTCAGCTCTGCACGTAGTAGGGTGTGTCTGTCAAAAGCATAAACATCAATTTAAGTAAAAATATATTAAGTCTCCTCTCATTGATATAAATGAGCACACAATACAACAGTTTTGAAACTGAATATTAATGTAGGAAGCTAGGATTAATAGTCTGACTGTAGTATTAGACTCCATTACTTGTAGCTTGGTGTGGTGTACATCATAAACTGGTGTAACTCATAAAGTATATGACTTACAAGTTTCAAAATAGTTTTTAAACCAAAATCTTTCAAAATACCATTTTAATATTATTTCTTTCACTTTTGTCTTCAAACACCAGTAGATTGTGGGTAATCTGCTGTGCTGAACAAAAAGGATCTTACAGAATAAGTGCCCATCAGATGGGATTCATACCCATGCTTGGTCTTAGAATAGCACAACAAGGTTATTTGTAGTGTACTTTCTTGGTTTTGTCCCTGTGCTGATCATGTTTTTCCTTTCCAAATAAAAATTAATAAAATAATGTGAGTAAGATATGTGTGGTGAGATAATGAGAGGTTAGGGTGACAGCCTTCAAGATCCAGTTTTACCATGTTTAATTGTTGAGTGATCAAAGTTTAGAATAGAAGTTGTTTTGACATGAACACACAATCCTTTAAATCTCTTTCCACACCCTAAAACCCCCTCCTTCAAAGCAGCCAATCGCAGCCGAGCATCCAGCGTGCTGTTTACGAGTCTCACGCTGACATGACCATGCACGCAACAGACCCCGTTAAAACCCTGGGATGCTAGATGCTGGGACAGAATACCAAGTGTTTCTCAACCTCTAGAAAACATAAACAGCAGCCGAGTCCAGACGCCAGAGGGAAACTGGAATGATTCCTTTCTGATATCTCATTGAAGCAAAGGAACTCCCTCGTCTGTCAGCCAGTCAGAGGATTGTGTTTAAGCTCTGTAATACCACTTATCAGATTATCATTTCTTGTAGAGGGGGAGTAGTGAGATTATGTCATATATTCTCCACTGCCCACCCTTGTCTATAAAGAGAGCTTTACTGCTGCACTGTAGGCTGTGCAATAAACAAACCACAGTGGCCAACAAGCTTTTCTTTGTCTTAAGGCTCAAGAAAATATCTGCAGTGTCTGAAGAATCTGAATTTTTATGGAAGTGTTTGTGGTGTTGATTGATGTTTGTCTTCTGCTTGGTTTTTGGCAACAAACCTCCTGTTGAGTCAGACCCAGAGAGACGTCTTTTGACCCCATTCATCACTGTTAGATGATGATGATGATGTCATGAAGCGTGGAGCTTTGTAGGATAGTCGATGTTTAGCTTTGAGCAGTAATACGTAGTAATTGGAGTGGAGAGAGAAGCCCGAATAATGTTCAGTTGCTACCCCGTCATCAAGCTCTGCGTCAGTTCTCAGCTGCAGGCCACCGCATCATATAATTTCCTTGCAGCCTGGTGGCAAATGTTCTGTGACATTGTACCACTGATTTAAAGTTCTCAGTTTGGGCCATAAACACGTTGATCAATGGTTCTACATTCTCTAAATAGAACTAATACTTCATTGATCCTTATCAGGAAATCTCAAAGAGGTCAAAGGCTAGATGCTGATTCTCCAATACTATTGCACAATACAGGATTGCATCATGGTTATTAGCAATGGGTTTACTCCCTGCACCACCTCTTCTGCTGCATAAAAGTACCAGGAGGTCACGGCAAGTCTACAGCTGAGGCAGCAATATTATGTGTCTTTATCTATTTGCCGCTGTTATATAAATGCTCATGAAGCCCTGTCTGTTTCTTCCAGATTATTGACCCAGCCACTGCCTATCCACTCCACTCTGCTTCCTTTTTTCTTTGCAATTCTTGGATCTCCAGTGCCACCTGCTCCATCTTGTGGCCGGATGTCATCTCATCTCATCTCCCCTCCCTCTCTCTGTCTCCTACTAATCCACCCCTTCCCTCTTTACACAAGCTGCTGCTCATCCTATCGTCCCTTTTTACTCTTCATCATCACGTGTTATAGCTGGCTGGCAACATTTAACATATCATTGGTACAGTGAATTATCTTCAATTTATCCATACTGATGCCTTTTAATGCATTAATGGATGAAAAACTGAATTGGATGGTGCTTAAATCCATAGTGCCTAATAGATTCAGCTTGTTACTAATGGAGCTGCCACTGTCAGATCTCTGTGAATGGGTTTATAAAGCTTTTAGCAGATCTTATAGTCAAAGCAAGGGTGGCGTCTAATCATTTCAGACAGGCTTTTTTGTTGAGTATTTTAGCGAGGGCTCTGTAATGTTGCTTTGTTTTTTACAGTAATTTTACAGTTTGCAGGCACAATCAAGAGGTGAGAGCTAGGATGAGAGTGAATATTGGACTTGCATTCATGAGATGGACACAACCTTGTCTGTAAAGTAATGCTAATCAGGGTTTCTGCTGGGTCTTAAAAGTAAAAAAAAAAAGTCTAAAATTTCAAAATCTTAATTTTAGGCTTTAAAAAGTTCTAAATTCGCTGAAGCACTGTGTTCTAGGTCTTAAATAATTGTAAACACGTCTTAATTTTTCTACGTCAATGTAACGCAACCTCTAATGCTCACCAAAACATTTTTTTATTCCGTGGTGTTGTAGTTCTTCCTTTCGATAGTCCAAATATAATTTGCTGTATATGTACAGATTATTATTACTTTGTGTCCCTTTTATTCAATTTGAATACATTTATTTACTTTGCAATTACGATTGTGGCGTTTGAAGCATTTCATTGTACTTTTATGTCGTGATATAGGTCTTAAATTTCATTTATAAAGGTCTTAAAAAGTCTTAAATTTGACTTGGTTAAACCTGCTGAAAACCTGCTAATGTTGCTCTGTATCTTCATGTATAAAAGGTTTGCTAACAAGTCTATTTGTTACTGCTGCCCCAAAGTAGCAAAGAAATCAGTTAATGTTATTGTTGTGGTATAAAACTAGGACAGCAATGAATGTGTACTTGCGGTTGTAGTATAACATCATGCCAAGTTCTACATGTTTTTCTTTCTGCCCCCTGCAGGTGAGCCAAGGGAATGTCCCAGGTGTGGAAAGTGCCTCTCTGGCCATGGACACAGAGGAGGGTGTGGAGGTGGTGTGGAACGAGGTGCTCTTCCCAGACAAGAAGGTCTTCAAAGCACAAGAGGTACTGTTGCTCTTATTCCCTACAGCCAAGACAGGCAGTATTTACTGTTATTATCAGATGACTAGAAGGGACCGAACACATTGTTCATATCTTAGTCCTAAGATAATGGTCAACTTCGCTATACATTTTATTTCATTGACATTTATTTCATTTCCTGATTGCAGTCCAGCTGCAATCAGGGTTTGCCTTCAGCAATTTGTATTTGTTGTTTTGTATTTGTTGCTAGAAGTCAAAAGTATTTTAATTAGATTTAATTATATTTTTATATATAATGAAATGGAAAAAAAACTAATTTAGAGTCTCAAAATGTTTAGAGATCTTTAATGATTATTGCGTTAGTGATATGTATCAAAAAATAATGAAAAATGTGGCACATAAAAGTTGCTAATTTTGTCTGACTAAAAGTCCAAAACTCAAAGGTATTCAGATAATTACAATTTAAGACAACATCAAATATGAATATTTGTGAAGTTTAAAATATTTTAATTTATTTAAAAAAATTACAATTAATCCAATATCTGAATTGTTTATAACTTATAGTTTTAGCTTTATTGGAGAAGGACAAGGGATTGATGGACCATTTTTGGTCCATGATGTAATGTTTAAAGTGCTGAACCACCTCTGCTGTTTTTTGTTTTTTTTAGGAGAAGATCAAGGAGATGTTTGAGAACCTGATGCAGGTCGAACACCCCAACATTGTCAAGTTCCACAAGTACTGGCTGGACATGAAGGAGAGCCATGCACGGGTATGATTTGATTTTTATCCTTTCTCTGGTCTTTCTTTCTCTCTCTGTCCTTTTTTTCCTCCTCACACACATTTGTGAATTAACTCCATTTGTGGCCCACAGGTTATATTCATCACAGAATACATGTCATCGGGCAGCCTTAAGCAGTTTCTGAAGAAAACTAAGAAGAACCACAAGACTATGAATGTAAAGGTGAGTGTTTTCTGGTCACGCCAGCCACGCTGAGGCGGTACTAAATCTGCAGTGGAAAACGGATGCACAGTGCGTCGAATCGAGTAGAGACGAGGCGAGTCAAGCTGTTACCAGCAGTGGAAAAATGCTATTAGTGTACTTGCTCAGTCTTTCTCCTGGTGGTGGCCTAGGTTACTGCATCCCATCACTATTCAGATCCATATTTTCTGCAGGATTAGAGATGATGTAACAGGACACCCTGGTGACTCAGTCTGCTCAGACATATACACTCACTGGCCACTTTTATTAGGTACACTTGGCTAGTACCGGGTTGGCCCCTCTTTTAATTTCTGAACTGCCTCAATTCTTTGCAGCATAGATTCAACAAGGTGCTGAAAACATTCCTCAGAGATTTTGTCCATATTGGCATGACGGCATCACGCAGTTGCTGCTCATTTGTTTGCTGCACATTCCTGATGCATGTCTCCCATTCCACCACATCCCAAAGGTGCTCGGTTGGATTTAGATCTGGGGACTGTGGAAGCCATTTGAGTGAAGTGAACTCCGCAATGCTCAATTGGTACTTAGTGTGCCAAATAAATATCCCACACCATTACACCACCACCACCATCCTGAACCTTTGATACAAGGTAGGATGGATCCATGCTTTTTATGTTGTTTACGCCAAATGCTGATCCTACCATCGGATGGTTGCGCGTGAAAATCGCAGTAGATCAGCAGTTTCTAAAATTTTTAAACCCAAAAACCAGCAACCGGTTCAAAGTCACTTTAATCACCTTTCTTCCCCATTCTGTTGATGCTTGATATCAACCTTTTGAAGTTGAAACCTTGGCTGCCATGTGATATGCTGATTAGATATTTGCATTAGAAAGCAGTTAAACAGACATAAGAAAGTGGTTGGTGATTTTGGGTTTGAAACCTGCATCTCATCTTCTCTTTTTTCTGTCTTCTATATCTGCTGTTTTTCATTCTATAATAAAGCCATAGTAACAGTGCTATATTTGGTATTCTTCACATAGGGTCCTGAGAATGAGGGAGGGATTTGTGTCTTTAGAGGATTCATGTTGCTCTGTTACACTATATTTTAGGCCTGGAAGAGATGGTGCACCCAGATTCTCTCTGCCCTCAGGTACTGACTGATTTCTTCCCCAGGATTTTAACATGAGAGATTTCTATTATCTCAGGCATCACATTAATAACGCGGTTTATTATCTACTGGCAGTTATCTGCACTCTTGTGACCCACCGATAATCCATGGCAACCTGACGTGCGACACCATCTTCATTCAGCACAACGGCCTCATCAAGATCGGCTCAGGTCTGCTCCCAGCAGGGCGTTTTATGTTACTACAACCAGCATAGACCATCCATGTTGTAACCCTAGACTGTAGATTGCTGGAAATTAATCTCTGCAGATTTGCTAAACAGAATAAATATCTCAATTGTGCTGAATTTTCTTTCCACAGTGTGGCATCGTCTATTTGTTAATGGTAAGAAATGGATAGTTTTGTAGCAGATATGTTTTAATTTGTGTCATATGTATCAATTTATTTCATCCAACGTATCGATACTATTTGTGTCTTCTCTAACCAGTGTTTCCAGATGCCAGCGTCCACGGTAAAGCGAGGCAACATCGCGATGAGCAGAGGAATCTTCATTTTTTTGCTCCAGAATATGGATGTAAGTGTGACGGAGTAGTGTTTGTGTGCAGCTGTCGCTTTAATGCTATCAAATCTACCTTTATTAATTTTTAAACTGAATGATTCACCCCAAAGTGAAAATTCAGTCATTCCCACCATTTCTAATGTGACATTATGCTCCTCTACAATTTGGTAAAATCACCAAAACCCTGCACGTTAGCCCCTGTATATCCATGTTAGCCTCATCCCACACATTTGCAGCCCAATCTAAAAAAAATTTGACATCTCAGTGTTTTCCCTATGTTTTTGGAAGAATTATGTGCACTTATTCGGCAGGGGGATTAGAGGTCCTCCCTCAAGAAAACATACCTTTTTTTTCCACATTATTTTGGACGATTATTATTAATACCGTATCTGTGTCTAAAACGGTGTAAAAGCTGAGCAGATAATACAAAAATTAAAAGACAAAAAGCTCATCTTTAGATGTGAGAAAAGTATTTTGGTTACATTTATTCGTCTTAGGCATTGCCCAAAACAGCTTGGGTGATGCTACCTTAAAATTGTAGTGAAAACCTTGCATCTGAGTGTAGATTCTTCCACCAGAGAATTGTGGGAAGTTTGTGACCTAATGACTGTAATTTTAAGACGTAGTGAGTGTCAGGATCATTGGAGCCACAGTGAAAGCCACAACATTAATTTTCTCCCACTCAGACATTCATGTTTTGCGTTGCTTTTAGAGCTGTAATAACATAGAATGTTAATTGGTTGTTTGCAATAAGGCTCAATCCGACTACATTTTCATTTTGGGGTAAGCTCTTAAAGTTATCTGCGTGTCTCACTTCCTTCAAATTTTTCTTCTCCATTTCTGTTCCTAGCTGACGAAGATGATTATGCCATAGATATTTTCTCTTTCGGCATCTGTGCTCTAGAGGTGAGAGAAACAGAACTGTGAGATTATCTTCTTTGTATGTGTGTGTGCAAGTTTATGTGTGACTGTGTTAACAGATTATTTGCACCTCTAGATGGCAGTACTGGAGATCCAGGCCAATGGAGATATTGCTGTGTCCAAGGAGGCCATCATCACTGCAGGTCAATCCCTGGAAGACCCTCCCATGAGAGTGAGTCTCATCAATACTTCATGTCCTAAATATACACCAGCGCAACCAGGGCAACATGGAAATGAAGACACTACACTACTAACACTCGCCTACACATTTCACTATGCTACTAGGTTTATTCTTACCACATGCAGAGACTTTGTACAGTTTTGGTGAATGGTTCAGTAAAACATGCCAGTATATCCAGAACACAGCGTGATGCTCGGTAAACTAGGTCATACCGTGCAGTCATGTAATTATGTGTTGGACTCAGTGTCTCGTTACTTTCTGCAGGAGTTCACCCAGTCATGTTTGCGTCACGAAGCCAAACTCCGTCCTACAGCTCACGACCTTCTGTTCCACCGAGTCTTGTTCGAGGTCCACTCCCTCAAACTGCTCGCCGCCCACTGCCTCATCAACAACCAGTGTGAGTTTCTCACCTCCACACGCCAAGTTTACCACACAAAAAGCCTCCTCTTGAATGCACATGAATGCATCAGATCAATGTGATTACTTCTGTGTGTTTGCCAAGCAGGTTTTAGAACTGTATTAAAGGTATCTTTTTTCCCCGCAAAATCCTTCATTTAAAATTCTTGAATTAATAATACAACACATTTTATACTGTTGAGGAGCCAGTGTTATGGGTTTTACAATATATTTGCTAGCTTTAGCATACACTCCAGTAGTTTAACTGATTTTGAAAAGACATAAGTTGACTAAAGTCCAGACTTTTTTTCTTGCATCTTTCTTGCACAGACTTGCTCCCAGAAAACTGTGTGGAGGAGAAAACTAAGTCCTTTGACCCCAACGCTGTCATGGCGGAGATTAAACATGAAGACAGACAGGGAGTTCAGCTCAAGTAAAATTCCGCACCTCGTATCTTTGGTTACTTGTGAATATTTTGACATGACATGTGAAGTACAACACTCACTCTGCTCTACTGTGTGTTTCTTCACCTCCTTTAGATATTCCCATGTGTCCCCTTTGGAACTTGACAAGTTTCTGGAGGATGTCAAGTAAGTGGAACTTCAGTATTAAACTCATTTTGTATCAGTTATGGCTATAACTGCAGCATGGCAACCGCACTTTACAATACCTTTTATTTGACGCCACTTTACATTCATTCTATACCTTCTGCTCATTGTCTTTTGTTTTCCTGTTTATTTGTGTGTTTACTTATTTTTTTTTTTTGCTAAAACAAGGAAATTTTCCCACTATGGGATGAATAAAATATTATCTAATCTAATTAAGTTGAACATGTTGTCCTCTCCCCTCTCTTCAGGAATGGGATTTACCCCTTGATGAACTTCGCCTCATCTCGACTTCACCCCGTCCCTCGCGCCCTCTCCTTGTCTCAGGAGCAGGTTGAGGCGGTCAAGACGCCGACTCCTGAACCCCAGGAGACGGAAACAAGGAAGGTAAGACTTTCAAAAATCACAAAAAAGTGTTGGATACACAATTTGGCTTGCTACAGAGCAAACATGTGTGAGGTTATAAAATGTCCATGAAAAAAAGGTTGTTTACAGTCCAGTTTCTGCAATATGTCAAAAATTAGAAAACAGGTTGTGGAAACCAAATAATGACTATAAAGACCTCCCTTTTGGTTATGTAAAATATGTAACAGGTCTGTTTACTATCATTATTATTATAATGCCTGTTTATTATCACCCAAAAAATTAAAGATATTTTTGCTGTAACTCTCTTTATACTTTTTGTCTGTTGGTGTTGTAGGTTGTTCAAATGCACTGTAATTTGGAGTCAAATGAAGAAGGGACCAAAACTCATGTGAGTCACATGGTATTACAAGTACTTTGCCTATTTTAGTAAAAACCCTTTAGTTGGGCTCCATAATAATCAAGCATATTTGGTCTTTTTTTTGCCAGTAGCATTCTTCTAAAAGCTCTGTATCAACATTATTTGTAGAAGTTCAGTCAGTTATAGTGGTTAAACATAAATCCAGCTTGATTTAAATTTGACTTTTTGATCTCTCCCCAGCTGTCTTTGTTTCTGAAGATGGATGACAAACTTCACAGACAGCTTAGCTGTGACATCCTTCCAAGTAAGTTGACAACAACTGTGTATTAAAAGAGAAGGCCAGCGTTATTCTATATTTTTCTTATTGTCTGCAAACTCCATGAAAAAAAAACCCACCAAAATGTCTGTCTCTCAACCTGTACCTTCCGACATCTCCGATCTCAGACCCAAGCCCATTGGCTGCTATTAAAGACGTAAATCTTTAAAAAATAAGTCAAGAATAAACACGCTTAGTATTTTTCCTAAAACAGATGGACACTGTTTTTTACCAAATGTTTCTCAAAACAAATGTTGGGGACTATTTTCAGTGGCAGATTAACTGCTGTACCCATGGTTATGGTAATTAAGAAACATGTCACCCAGCGCAACAGTGTGGCTTATTGGTGATCAATCTCTTGTTCGTTTTGGTCTTTTTTATGGATTGGTTGACAATAAGAAAAATAGAGAAAATTACATACTTATCATTAAAAAACAACATTCATTCATTTTATCGCCGATTTTTGTACCTGAAATATTTCATGTGAAACTTTCAGCTGACACCTCCAAAGACCTTGCCAGTGAACTTGTTCACTATGCCTTCATAAATGAGGTGGATATAAAAGCTTTTTTATGTTCTTTGTCAACAAAAATGAATAAATGTCCTTACTGTGATTTTTGCATTTTTAAGCAAAACAGAAACTCATATCTACACTGAAATGTCCTGTGTGCTGTGTAGGAGGACAGTGAGAAGGTAGCAGTGTTCCTGGAGGATGCCATCAGTCGTCACCGGGTCAAAGCACTCGCCTCTGGGAGCACACAGTGAGGAGGGGTCACGACAGCGTCTGGCCCAGATGGAAGGGCCCAAACCTTGACCACACGGATCAAGAAATGGATAAGGCAGCGGAAAGTATGACACAGCCAGGAAAGGAGCTGACCCAGCTGGGGATCAAAAAGAGGACAAATACAGAAGGATGCTGGGCTGGGACAGTCAGTAAATCAATCTAGAGACAACAAAGAAACACCAGCGCTGAGAAAGAAACCAAAGGCACCTCTGGTTAGAGGGCCAGAGGCATCATGGCTGTGTTCGGCAATCCAACAAAACAGTGGAAGATCTTTAAACTGTTAAAGAGGGCTATCATGCCTTAACATATATTGACAACTTTTCCATAATACCACTATTCAGAACATTTATGTTTTACTTACAAATGCAGCAGCTGTGTTTTCAGAAGGACGTTTCATTGCTTGTTTGCACTCCAGTGTCCACTTTGATTGGTGATTATTTACTTTGAATTGTAATCAAAGTAATTTACTAAAGCCCCTCTCCCTTACAAGCCACAGCCCTCCGTTTATTACAATTTCAGGAATTTAATATTCCGTCCAACATGCACTGTTAATACTCATTCAGTTGACTTATTTATTTCTGTTAAACTGTGAACAATAGAAGCTTTACACAAGCTTGTATTTTTTGTGTGCTTTTTATGATGTGCAAAGTTAACACACCTCACTGCACTCTTGGATCAAAGTCTACTTCTTCTAAACACACCATGCCTAAATGTAGTGACGAGCAATGAGATGATGCCTCTCTTTTAGCCTGTAGTGCTCTTAAGGGTTTTCCCTGTGAAAGTGTTCTGAAAGCCAAAGACTTGCAAAGTGCCTGATATGGCAATGTACTTTGGACAAAATTTCCTTATGAAACTGTATCATACCCAACTTAGCAATTTGTAATTTAACTGAGTCAGGCTGACTTTTAGTTTTAAATCCAGATGCATTGATTCATACTAGTTCCCGTCTCTTATCATGAGTCAACTTAGTCAATGTGAATGTGAAGATGAGCCTGACAGTAATGGCAGCTCCATTAAGAGCTGAAGCCTTTGTATGTTGGACAAATGGATCAGGTGATAAGCTCTCTGTTGCAGTAAATGTCAGTTTGGAAAGAACTGCAGTTTAAGTACAAATATTGGAATATATCACGGGAAGCTTGGAAAGTAAAAATCACAGTCCAGTATAAATGGGATGAATGGTGTTGGTGGTGGGATCTTAAGACTTAACAAAACTTTCCATATTGTTGACATTACTGCTGTACTTATTTTTGCGGTATTTCTTAAACCATCTGAGGATATTTTCTAACACTGAACTTGTTTAGTGTTAACAGGTGTTTTTAAAAGAAAAATCTACTCAAAAATCTTTAAGAATGTATGGTTTAGCATTTTCACTTTGATGTAATCGATAACAGTGCTAACCTCTGGAGGTTTCCATGGGCTACAGGAGATACAACAGAATCTCTGATAAAAGAGAGAAATATTTTGCTTTGAACATGTTCTTTTCCTAGTATCGGATCTACTATTTCAGACAATTACAGTGTGAACTTGGATTTTTTGCACTGCAGCCCACACAAACACAAAAATAGAATGCAGCCCTTCAGCTCTGCCAAATTTTCTTGTAAAAAAATCCAGTCTTGGCATTGTAAAAAAAGACTACCGTTTGGGTGGATTTTTTTTCTCTACAAAACTGGACAGCAAAAAAAACACCATAATGAATTGTCGGATCGGTCTTCAGCAGTGTACTCTTCTTTGTCAGACTTGTTTAGCTCTGCTTCATTGATTTCCCGGGTCTGTACAGTCGCGGTTTCAATCATTGTCATTAGTACTTACTCTACTCTGTGTCAAGCCTTCTTATCAGTGTGTCTCTGAAAACAGGAGCCCTGAATTCTCACGGACACTCGCCAACTCTGGGCTGTGGTGTACATATTTATTTGTGGCTATTAAAGGGGTTTACTTTTAGAGAGCAGTGCCACTATTGCTCTCATTTAATCTAGTAAGCTGCATGTCTTAATAGCCTGCAACGATTCAAAACTTTTGCCTTTTGTCAGTCAAAGTTTGGTTCCAGAGGAGACCTGACCAAGAAAATGAATGTTAACTAAAAAATATATAATATATCTATATCAGTTTTATTTTATGTAAAATTACTTCTTTTCCTGTGAATCTGTAGAATGAACTTGCCTTTGGATGTGTTCTACTTTAACCTTTGTTAAATATTGTAGCTATGGCAATTAAATACATGACAATAAACAAATTGACATGATGGCTATGTCTGAAATTTCATTAATTGAGACAAATCCCAGGATGTATTGAGTATATTTTGATGTTCACATTAACACGTTTTCTAAACAAGTATTATGATTTTAATTTATAGGCATCTCCAGTTTCATGGTAAATATATATTAAAATGATTGAAAAATAAAATGCATATCACTCCCACATTCCCTCACTTCTTTCCTTAAGGTCCTATCACAGTTACAATATCAGAGCTATAATCACTGTTGCCTAATTAGACAAATGTAGGAAAAACAACAGTAGAGCTTAACTTTTTTTTTAAAGTTAGGCTGTATTACATTTAGAATTAGGTGTTGAAAAGCCAAATTATTATTGGGGAAAAAACAAAATGTAGTTTTGGACCATCTGAGTCAAACATAATCAGACTGAAGCCAATTTTTCTTTCATAGTTTTAAAGTGTGCAACTGACCAGGAGTTAATAAACTAAACAAACACAAAAGGTACATATTGCAATATTGGAAATGTTTGTTCTTCTTTCAATAAACATAGAGCTGAAAGCAATTAATAAGATATGGTTTTTACTTTCAAAAGAACCTTGTTGATTCAGTCTGTTACAAGAATATAAACTAGTGTTACAAACACATTAATAATAGTTACAAGACCATGAGTTATACATCGTAACATGTTCCATACAATTCTTGCATAGTTTGGTTGAGGGATTATCTATTATAAAAAAAACACTGTAGGGAAGAAGAGATACTTTTTGTATTTATGAGGGTAATGTTTTGTTAAAAGCTACCGACATAAATCCAATACCACAGCAACGCCATGACATTATTTTTAACACGATCAACCGTTCACACACATTGAACCATTCACTTTAATGTTTTCAAGAAATACATGCTGCTATATGTTAAGACACTGATACTGTGGAAAGTTGTATTGTTTTTCACTCTTGTAAATAACTCCGGCAAAAAAGAAGCGCTATTAAAATGTAAGATCATGCTTCTTATTGAATATTTTTACTTAATATATTTTCTATCTATTCTATGCTGACCCCTGGTATGTTTCGTGTTGTTCTTGGTTTATGTTTTTCTTCTCTTTTACTTTTATGTATATTTTCTTCTGTATCTGGTAAAAAAAAGTCACATAATTATAATGCTTACTGATTTAAAATAAGGAACAGAGAGAAAAAAAACCTCACATCCACCCTATGTTTAAAGTATCGCGATACATTGCATTGAAAACGTCAGGATCTCGCGAGCGTTGTGGTGTGGGCCTTTCCAAGAAGGTGTGCTTCATGGCGGTTACAGAAACTGCGGTAAATAAATCCCTTGATAAATAGACACATTAACATTTCCAGCTACAGTGGCGGTTGCGTAAGTAATTCGTTATGTTTAGTGTAATTTATTTGTACTTTATATTCTGTAAAATGACATATCTCATTGAGGAAAATAGAACTTGCTTCAAACGCCATTGTAATGAATGCCTAGCTAACATCAGCTAGCTCCTTGCTAGCAACAAAGATACCGTAGCTAAGCTAAATCGAAACTAGGCCTTGCTGATCACATAGTGAATTTTGGTAATAATTATGCAGTTACTCGTTAAGATGTAGTACAGATGGTTCGTAGTTAATGTCCATATCGACTTTAGCTAATCCCGTGTTCGCCTAAGGTTTAACCTTAGCCCGTTGTTGTTACGTTATCTAGCGTTAATGTAGCTTATGTTAGGATGAGCTCCGTCATTAGCATTCATGTGCATCACGGTAACGTTGGCGAACTAAAATCTAGGAACCTTATAGGAAGGAAAAGTCATTACTCATCACATAAATCAATGGTGCAGAGCCTGTAGAATTCTAAATGTATTATTTCTAGTTTTCTTTGACTAGCTAAAGTTAAAGTATAGACGGCCTGTCTTCTGAAGATTGCATTGTAAAAAAGAATGCCAGCTACCTGTAGGGCTGGGTATCGTTCACATTTTTATGAATTCGATAACGGTTCCTGAACGATATTTTTTCGAAATCCATTTAAATAGAAATTACTCATTACATGTGACGCACACTGTAGCCATGCCTCTTTAAAATACATCACCACACATGTGAGCCATTTTCTGTAACATTGGTGTTTTTTGCGTGGTCTACGTGGTGTAACGTTAGAGATCCAATGGCAAGCATTATTAGATCTTGGTATAAGCATGCTTATTAGCTCACTGTCACTGATTAAATTTACTCCTTAGGTAGTGAATGGAGAGGCACTTTTCCATACTCGATGCTAAGGAGGAAATTCGGTCCGTGCATAAAAGTATCGAAGTTCGGTACCCAGCCCTAGCTGCCTGTTTCTCTTATTGTTAGTCTGAAGGAATTTTTTATTTCCTCTAGAATTTGTTGAATTGTTAAAGCTTCCCCATCAGTCCTCTTCCCCTTGGGGGCTTTCCTGTCTCAGTCTGGTGGACCCAGCGATTAGCGGGTTGCGTAGGTAAGGAGTTTGTCCCGTCCCACCAAGTTTAAATCCGGGTGTATGTCCTGTATGCTAGAATATTAAATGATAACCTGTGCTGTGTGAGGTTTTTTTTTTTTTTTTTTTTCTGGAAAAAGTATAGTTATGTATGTGCATACAGGCAGGTGTTAAAGCTCCAAACTATGTTTCTCAGTTGTTTTTTTCATAAATTGCTGTTTCTGAATTGCAGGGAGGTGAAGCTCTGACGATGGAGAATGGACAGGGCACAGGCTCCAAGCTTGGCCTGCCGCCTCTTACCCCAGAGCAGCAGGAGGCACTTCAGAGGGTAGGAAATCCCTGACATACATGTACCTTTTAGTGATAATGTAATTACCAGTGTAAGTTTGCATGATAAAAGTAAGTCAGTGCAATTATTAACATGCATACATACTTGGGGTAGGTGACTAAAGAAGCCTGTTTAATCCTGGAGAAAGTCCATGTACTGTATATGTGTCACTGGGTGTCTAATCAGCTTTTTACTTTTGTGCATTACAAAGACTGCAACTTCTTTTTAATTCTTTTTTTGTTCTTTTTCATGTGTTTTTGTAATTTCTTTGACTATTTGCATTTTATCTTTCGAATGCATGACATTACATTTTTTGTTGTTGGTTTTAGTAACGTTATAACTAGTGTTCATTCATGTGAGTAACTGGAATGTAATGACTTTTCTCCTTGTCCAGGCAAAGAAGTATGCCATGGAACAAAGCATTAAGAGTGTGTTGGTGAAGCAGACCATTGCCCATCAGCAACAACAGCTCACCAACCTGCAGGTGAGACGTGTAAAATGTATTGGTACTCTGCGGGACAAAGTTTGTAATGCACGTGTCGTCTTAAGTCTTGATTCTAGACAGAATCTTAGCCTTTTCATATATTATGTTGTGTAAAAGCTCTCTTGGGAGTCTTGCACTCTTCTTGCCCATGCTGTGAAAAAGACTACGTGTAGACAATGTGCCCTTGCTTCTGCGTCTGCTCTTGTCCAGGTGGAAAAGATCGTCCAGAAGGCATTGATTTATCATGTTAAATGCTTTGCACTTTTAAAAGGGGATTTGTTTGTTTTATTGCTGTGTGGTGTTTTGTAATTTAGATAGGGGAGGCAACTCCGCAAACTGTGTTTTTTTTTTTTTAAAGGGAGCTCCTGAATGTAGTGTTATCTTAACCACTTTTGTCTATCTAGCAAAGCAATGACATTTTTGAAAAAGCAAAGCTAAGGTATCTCTAACCTACTTTTCAGCACTTTTTTCATCTTTACTGTCTTTCAGATGGCAGCAGTGACAATGGGCTTTGGAGATCCTCTCTCACCTTTACAATCGGTCAATAGATTATTAAATTATTTGTCTGTGCGCATTCCCAGTGGAAAAGGACTGTTACCCTTCTTTTACTGGTTGCTTTGGCAACAATCCCTGCCCTTTTTATCTAACCAAAGAATTAGTATTTTGAAGAAAACATGGCTTTCTACTGCTAGTGTACTTGCAACGATGTTAGTAATCGTCTTTGAAATCATTGACTGTTATTTATTGTTTGAAGCACATATTTGCTTTTCTGAGTCACATTGGGATAATTTGCATTAGTATTTTTAACAAGATATTTAAAGCTCTTTTGGTTAATGGGGTTTTTTAAGGGTTTACAACTTTGAAAAAAAGTTGATTCTCTTTAAAAAAAAAAATGCATTTGCTTGATTTTAAAAACAAAAGTTCTTGGCATGGGGCGAAAGAGGGATAGCAATCTTTTTTTTTTTTTTTTTGGACCAGAAAATGAGAGAACTGCTGGAACAGGGATTCTTTTTAACCATCTTAAAGTGAAGTTGTTCTGTCAATGAACAAGTTAACTGTCCATTATGTCATGAGCTAGGCACATGTTTTGTTGGTAATAGAATAAAATAACAGAAGCAGGCTGACTTAAAGGCATCCATCTGTAAACAACACAGCATCTTTCAGTGGTTAATCCATCACTCCCCTTAGACTTGAGAAGAAAGTTTAAAAGGTTTCATCAAGCCTTTGTATGGATTACGTTTGAACTCCACGATTACTTTTGTTACCTAACTTGCATCCCAGGACTACAGGTCAGTTACTGAAGCTAAATATTTGTGAGGGCTGTGCATGTCAATCACTTAAGTGTGTTTTTCTCCATATGTCATTAGTGACAGAATAGAGGTCATATTGTAATTACATGTCGTGACATCAATTTTTTATAACTGTTATACATGTTAGTATTTTTTTTCAAAGTTCTGTCCATTAATTACAGTATCACATTATTACCCTATTTACCTGTCCATACCCCTTAACTTGGCTTAACTATTTTGGGGCAAAGCCAGCACAGTAGAAAATATATATATATTTTTTTAAATCTTTATTAGTGTGTGTGTGTTCTCCATTTTGTTTTACTCTCTAATGCTTATGTGTTGTTTTCCCCGGCTGGCAGGTGGCAGCTCAGCGGCAACGTGCCCTAGCCATCATGTGTCGGGTATATGTTGGCTCCATATACTATGAGCTTGGTGAAGACACCATCAGACAGGCCTTTGCCCCCTTCGGCCCAATCAAGAGCATAGACATGTCTTGGGATTCTGTTACAATGAAACACAAGGTCAGTGTTAATCATGGTATATACGTCTTTTCCACCTTGATTTAAATCCGGAAGATTACAAGTAAAGCTGCCTAACTTCAATGTATGAATATGACTGTGTAGGGGTTTGCCTTTGTGGAGTATGATGTGCCAGAAGCTGCTCAGCTGGCTCTGGAGCAGATGAACTCAGTCATGCTGGGGGGGAGAAACATTAAGGTGAGTTGTCTGGAGATAGGAGTTCCTCCTCGATGTTTTAGGTACACATGGACAAACGGAACACTTTAATATCTCCCCTTTTTCTATATATATTTTGTGTAGCTTTATTAAACAGAGATTTGGATTCCTTGCTAAAACTTGGGATATTGATTCAATTTAGTTAACTGCTTTTGTGATGACTTGTGAAATTACTCATATGTGACTAATTTCTCTCCCCCTTTGCTTGTCTGTCTGTTGATTCCCAGGTGCGTGTGTTGTGTGTATGTCTGGGTGTGTGTTTAGTGTACTGTCTGTGTTGTGTGTTATGCTTCCATGATGTCATCAAGGCTATTTTAGTGACCAGTTCCAGTAGGATGCCCAGCGGCGCGTGGCGTCGCTCTGTGTCCAAGATGTGCTGATGATGGGCTGCGCCTGGTTGGTGTTGCTTGGCCGCCCCATCTGTAGTACAGATCCCAGTCGTACTTAGATACTCGTCTTGAATAGGGAGAGGAAGTTTTCAGGGTGCGTAGCAGTAGCACGATACACTTAATGCGTTCTCCTTTCGGTTTGCCACCAGCTCAGCCAGTCACACTGTGCATGCACAGTGTGACTGGCTGAGCTGGTGGTTTTGAAATAACGCTTGTTTGATAATTTCGGAGATATTTACAAATCTGCTTTGTATTTGCATTGTAAATTAAGTGATAATTGGTACTATGGCAAGTTGTGTTGTTTTTCACTCTTGTAATGAGGCCTGACAATGTGTCTATATTGCATAACTCATCAAGAATCTAAGTGCAGTAGTGATTAAATTCATGTTCAGCTGATGGACACCCCTTAGATCCTGTTTGTTTTGAATTTGTGGTCATTTAAAATTAGAGTTCTGAAATGTACAAGGGATCTACACAGAACTTTAAGTATTGTCCATAGTATAGTGTTCTGGTCTTTTTGTGAAAACATGGAATATTTAGTACCTGGTGGACAGTATAAGAATAAGACAGGCAAGAAATGTGCAGGTTTTTTTTTTTTTTAAATTGATCTCAGAATCACTTCATCAGATCTTTCAAAAGTGTAGGAATGGACATGCAAATATGCAGAACCAGAGAATACTTGCCAGGATAGCATTGTCATAATTGTAGGAGGAGAGTGGCTTTGACTGAACTCGGTGGTTGTCGAAAGTTAGTGCTGCAGGGATTTGGAGTTTTGCGATAGTGCGTTCTCGGGTTGGTACTAAAATACCTTACTCAGTAGCCCTGCTGGTATGATCTGTGCTATAGGTTGGGCGGCCAAGTAACATCGGTCAGGCGCAACCCATCATTGACCAGCTGGCAGAGGAGGCGCGCGCCTTTAATCGGATCTACGTGGCGTCCGTCCACCCTGACCTGTCAGATGATGACATCAAGAGTGTGTTTGAAGCCTTCGGAAGGATCAAGTCTTGCACGTTAGCCAGAGACCCCACCACAGGGCGACACAGAGGCTTTGGCTTCATTGGTGAGCTGGAGGGCCCTCATTCGCTCGTGCTCTTTGTGTTGCCATTGCTCCGCTATTTACTATTATTATTATTTACTTGCAGAGTATGAAAAGCCTCAGTCAGCCCTGGATGCTGTGTCTTCTATGAACCTCTTTGACCTGGGGGGTCAGTACCTACGGGTGGGCAAAGCAGTGACCCCGCCCATGCCCCTATTGACCCCCACGACCCCTGGTGGTCTGCCGCCGGCTGCAGCTGTGGCCGCAGCGGCAGCCACCGCTAAGATAACGGCCCAGGCAAGTATGAATCCCTTCCAAAGGGATTTAATGGCCTTCCAGGTAAATATAACCCAGATCTAGCTAGAATTGACACCAAAAGCACAGATAAAATGGGCATAGAATATTTGTATTGAGGTGACTGGGAGAAGCCCAGTTTTGTAGGATCACATAAAAATAGTACTTGCCCTGACAGTGTCAATTTAACAGCCCTGAAAAATGAGACATTCTGGGGCTCAATCTTTTTTTTTAAATCCAGTTTGTGCTCAGTCAGATCAATTTTTTTTTCCTTTTGTATAGTATACATTCTATAGTAACGTAAGTATAATAATAAAAGCTCCTCCCATTCACTGATTGGGTGTGTAAGCTAAGATTCTTCTTAGTTACCACAAACACATTGCCATTTTTCAGTGTGAAAAGTCACAATAATTAACCAGACAGTTCCTTGTAAAATGTGTCATGGTTGAAAACTTTCTAAACACTGCTGTAAGTTTTTGACTTGCTAAGAATAGTCTGATTTTGTTTGTAAATCTATTCTGTAGTAATGTTGGTGACCTTGATGCTCACTAAAAAGAGGCCAGGTTGAGCTCACTCTGTGTCATACTGTGTGATTGTTGACTGTGCTGCCTTGTGCTGTTCTCTGTGTGTTTCCCTTACCTAATGTCTTCGGCCCCCCTCTCTTAAGGAGGCTGTAGCCGGCGCATCAGTCCTGGGAGCGTTAGCCGCGCCCCAACTTCTCAGTCAGCAAATGGGAATACCTCAGGCTGTTATGGCTGCCCAGGCCCCAGGTGTCATCACAGGTGTGTACTAAGACATGAGTGCGTGCTCATTATTATAAACGTAAGAGTTTAATAATTCCTAATTGTGCTTTTATAGTGCTGTTGCAATGGAGCTTTACATGCAATGCAACTTAACCTATTTTAAAACTTGTGACACTTTTCCATGTCTTAACTGCTTATTTTGTTTCGCAATGAATAAAGCTTGTTAATACAATTTGTTTTTTCATATTTATCATGGCTGCACAGTTGATGAAATATACCAGGTTTTAGTAATTTAGGATTGGGCGGTATTGATTTTTTTGTTTTTTGTTCATAGGTCCCTGACATTTCACTGAGGTATAGGATAACAGTCTTTCTCGGTTTAAATAGTTATGGCTCATAGAATAATGAATAGATTGGAAATGAGTGCCGCTTTCCCATAAATTATTGCTTGCGGCCTCTGGTGACATGGGCTGAGCAGTACAATACATCCCTTTTTTATATAGCATCTCTGTATCAGATTACTGTTTTTGACTTATTATAAATCATACTTTCGGTATTCCTAAATACCCTTGTATATTGTAATATCTCAATACTGTTAAAATCTTTGTCGGTCATAATCCTCATATTTGGATAACTACATGTCTATGGATCACAAATACAGTATCTTGCCAATTTGTATGGCTACACAGATGACTTCACGCTGCTTACAATTTTAGGATGGGTTTATACTAGCCCACTGTAATGGTTTAAAGTTGCAAGCCATTGTTAGACATTTGATTTAACAGGATCAATATTTAATTTACCTTGACCCACAATTAGTGTGCTTTATTATCTGGTCAAATTTAGCACATGCTCTAAGTAAATATGTGCCTATGGTTGTTTTTCTTTTTAGAGTTTATCTATTTGCACATTTGATGTCACTGTCTGCATGTCTGCCTTTCCCTAAAAGGTGTGACTCCAGTGCGTCCTCCCATACCAGTGCTTCCCCAGGTTGGACTTGTGAACCCTGTGCTTGCATCACCTCCAGTCCTGTCTAATCAGGTTGGTGGCACCAACCACCAAGAGCGGAAAGAAGAGAAAGAGGAGATGCTGCAGGATGGCACAGGGCAAGAGATGTTGAGTGACCAAGAACACATGAGCATTTCAGGCAGCAGTGCAAGACATATGGTGATGCAGAAACTGCTTAGAAAATCAGAGGTGAGGTTTGGGAAATTTGGGGGGTCAAGAGAGATTTCTTTTTAATTATTAAATTCTTGCTTTACTCTTCTCCAGTCCACGGTGATGGTGCTTCGAAATATGGTTGGACCAGAGGACATTGATGACGACCTGGAGGGAGAGGTGACGGAAGAGTGTGGCAAGTTTGGCTGTGTCAACAGAGTCATCATATACCAGGAAAAGCAAGGAGAAGAAGAGGATGCAGATATCATTGTCAAAATATTTGTAGAGTTTTCAATGGCCTCAGAGATGAACAAAGCAATCCAAGCCCTTAATGACCGCTGGTTCGGAGGTCGCAAAGTTGTTGCGGAGGTGTATGACCAAGACCGTTTCAACAGCAGTGACCTCTCTGCATAAAGTGTCTAAAATGGTTCACCAGCACCCATCCCTATAACTGTCATCCAAACTCATTTCAGCCACAGTCAAAGCAGCTAGAGATGCAGTCCTCCGGAAACTTGTAATTATGTTTTTATTTCTTTTTTAAAATGCTGTTGATATTAATGTTAAGCACCCCATTAGGGGATTCATTAAAAGTATTTCCATGTCAATTTTTGCTTCATCTGTGAAGTCTTTTTGTTTTTTTGTTTTTTTTGGTGCAAGTTTCAAATTTTGTAATCCAATCTTGTAACACAATTACGTTTTCCTGCTTAGCTCCTTTTTATTTTTTTCTTTCATGAAAATGCTGGGACATGTAAACACTTTCTTTCCAGATTAAAGGTTATTGTTTGTCCACAAAAAGCGTGATGCCATTTTTTTATGCATGGTTATGAATAACGAAACGTTTAAATTTTAAGGTATTGGTAAACACAATTCTGTGTTCTGGTTGTAGAACATAGCATTTGATTCGTAAGTAAAAACGTACGTCTAATATTTTATTGGTTATTCTCAAATGCCACAACTTTGTTCTGTTTGTACAGGGGGTGAACAACTTTATTTATACTGTTTAATTACCATTCAGACTTTAAGCAGAGGTAAGCTATTTTCACTTGAGCAGTAAAAATGATCAGCATACTGTATCTTGCCTCTACCTCTGACCACTCTTTAAATGCAATGCTCCTTTATTTTGCCTAATAAATGCTGCCATAGTTCTTTTTAAACCCTTGGGAGAAACTTCACCTCTGCCAAGATTTTTTTTAAATCTCTGCATTTGCCCCGTAATTACAGTTATGTCATTTACTTATGATTAAACAGTAAGTTGAGGAAGAGTAATTTGTAGGCGGATGATTGACAAACAGTCTCTTGAATATTACATTGATAAAGAAACATGACCGCTTAAAATCTTGAACAGTAAAGCAATATCGAAGTAGCTAATCAAAGTCAGGTGTTCTGTATGCATGGTTTTGTTCACTTTTGTCCTCAAGGTCATTGGACCAGGAAAACTTTTTCTAAAGGCTACTTGGACCCACACATGTGTACTACATGCATGGCACATGACAGGAAAAGTCCTCTTATTTTGGATGGAGCAAGAAAAATAAAGTAACTGTCTGACTGGAGCAGTGCAAATAAGCAAATTACTTTCATTCGAAGTTAATTGGCAATTAATGCAGCAGGATGTCGGAAGGTGTCCTTTCGCCAAGACGGCAGGATCCTTGGCACCGGCATCCTGCCATTTAACTAGGTGAGTAATTTATTTTTAACTAATACTTTTCCAGCCATGACGGTATTAGATTAGATTTTTTTAGTAGTACTGTATCAATTAAAGCCAACTAATACCCGCCGCTAGATGGAGCTATAAAGTAACGTAACTCTGCAGCTGCCCAGCCCCCCACAGACAAACCGGCCTGCCTCAGCTCAAAGGGGAGTGATGCACGGCTGTTACTGAATCTTTTGCTGTCGCTGCTGGCATTATACGTCGCATTAAAAAACACTCACCGGGAAATTTATTTGACGTCTATTGGAATGTAGCTACCACACACATTTGGCAAGATAAGAACGTTCATTATACTAGTGTTAGTTAGCTAACAGGAGCAAGGCACAAAGACATTCAGTCAGCTAGCTAACTGCTAGGATGTTGGCTAAGCGAGTTTCCCCCAGGACCGCCTACTCTGCCTTGCTCTGCCTAGTCCGTCTATTATTGGTTTATATTGACATTGTTACTCTAATCCTACCCAATCCCACTGCTTGTGCCTAATCGTAACCAACCAGCCCAACGAAGGCAACAAGTAATAACCAATCAGAGGGAGAGTAGGGTGGGCTGTGCCTTCGCCATCCTAGGAAAAAAAACCTTGGCATTAGTAGCTAGCCTGCTAACAACACAGCAGGCGGTGAGGACGAGCACATCCTTGCGCAGCCATACTCGGGTTAATCTCTGCTAACTCGCTCCGTGGGCAATGTTAGCTGTTTTGTGGTAGTAAAGTATCTGTAACCCAAGTCAAGGGGTTGTATTAGCAGTCGCCACTCATGACTAGGATACATGAAGCGCCGTTTATGCATATCTGGGTCGTTGGCATGTTTTTCAGCTAACCGCGGCAGAGCTTCGGTCTCATAGAGGGATGTGGCGGTAGCATAACAAGCTAGCGTTAGTTCAGTCTCTGTGAAGAAGTGAGTGCAAGAAGTGAGGAAACACTTCAGCCAAGCGTGAGTTCTCATTTTTGTTTATGTTCATTGTAATTCCGGGGTGGATGACACGAGGGCTAACCTGACAATCCGTAAACACAGTTGAACTGAAACTGGGAATATCGCTAACAGATCGAAGGGATTATTTTTGTGTCTCTAAGTGGATTTTGGCCTCCTGTTCAGGACCGTCGTGGAACACTGAGTGTTTTGACATTGAGTGAGCCCACTCCCTCAAAATATCCTCTCTCTCGTCGACCTTCACCCTCCGATGCGGAGATTTCAGTAGAACCGGCAACCAAATCCCCCACGGCGGCCGGACATGCTGAAGTGTATCCCCCTATGGCGCTGCAACCGCCACGTCGAGTCGGTGGACAAGCGACATTGCAACTTGCAGACAGTCCCTGATGAGGTATTCCGCTATAGTCGCAGCCTGGAAGAGCTTCTCCTTGATGCCAATCAACTCAAAGAGCTACCAAAGGTATGCAGGGGTTACAGACCAAAACATGTCTCCTCTATGTCTATCAGCAATGTGTGTCATTCCCCTGACTGAAGTGGCTATATGTGGATCTCAGGTGAATGGTTTCTTGGTTTTAACTTTGTAATGTAAATTCACCCTGCAACACTACACTTGCACACAGTTGGTGTTTAATTTACTTATTGGAAACTAAAGGTTACTTCGGGTGAAATGGTATACATGAAGTCACCTGCTCAGGTAATTCCTTCTCAGCAAGGGTACCTCCTTCTTTGGAAATGGGTTTGGCCATTCTGCAGTGCTGTAACATAACGTCAGTAGATCATGATCGCAAGATGACAGATGTAGAGTACATTTGTTTTGTTTTGCCCATATATAAGTGGATAACAGTATTTCAGCAGTGTCTAACAATGACAAAATTGGCTCCAAACTTGAGTCATGATGTTAAAACTAGGTATTGCCAGGAAGACTTGAGCCTTAACAAACTGTGACAATAAATGGACCAGTTATCGGGTGGGTATGCTGCATGTTGTGAGGGACCAAAACTGCTGGCACACAACTGTAGTAATGGCATCACTGGCCAGTTAGATTGGATGCAGTGTGGGAAGGCATGCATGGAATGAATTGCAACGCTGTGCCCACCCACACAACCACTATTTGAAATATGTTAAAAGTTCTCTTTGCAAAGCCAAAGTGGGGAGCAGATTTGTTGTTGGTCTTTTTTCCGTAAAGCTACTGGCTGCGATTGTGATAGAGCAGGGAGTTTAGACTGGTCTGTAGTAGACATTGTCAGTCTCTCACGTTTCATGGCATTAGTGGTGAAAGTGGCAACATTGTTAACAAGTCAACAGAGGCTTAAGTGTTGACAGTCATTTTTTTGGGAATCAGACATAATATTGCTTCTTCTAGCAATGGACTCATTTGTGTTTTTGAACAATTGCTTTGCTTTGACAAGTGTTAGTTTTTACACAAGAGTACTTATTTTAGATCAGCCCTCCCTGAGTTAGTTTCATAAAATATAGCCTTGTGCATAAAACTACTCTGGGTACACATACTTGGCTCTATCCTGTTCCGTTTTTGGCACAGATGGACAGAGAGCTACTCACGAAGCCACACATACATTAGCTGCTGAATATTTTACCCGTCTTCAGTGTAGTTAATGCCTTTTCTTGGCCCAAAAACCGAGGCCTACTTAGCCTGATGAGAGTTACCTGCAGACAGACGTTTTCTCCACTTAGTTCATACCTGTCAGATATACACAGTGTACTTGGTACATGGCCCCTGAAATACTGCGTGACAGATACACCAAATATTCTGGTGCAGACAGCTAACCGACAGTCTCTCTGTGTGGTACTGGCTTCAACCAGGAGACATAAATGTGTGGTGACAGAATGTCTTGTGTTGTTGCGGTGAATGCGTAGCGTGCAGACACAAAGCATATGGGCCTTCTCTGGTCATCAGAGTCAGCGGGGCTTCAGCGAGGGAGCAGTGTGAGAGGTCAGGCCCATACAGGGTTGGGAACAAGGGCATGGATTGATGAATGGCATGACCATAATGAGCTGATAAGAGAGGGAGGGTCTAAATGTCTTAATGTTTTTGTGTGCTCCTTCCCTCTCACTCTGTATTCCAGTTAGAGTTGAGTATGTGGACTTGATTGTTAGTCTAACATCCAGAGTCATATTTGCTCATCAGTTCATCCCATGTATCTGTGAATGAGCGCAGTATGGATGAATCGTAGTATGCTTATTAAGGGTGCACAATTCAGAAAATGTCACTATCGATTTTTTTAGGCTCAAGATTCGATTTAAAATTTATTTTTTTGATTCAAAAGCGATTCTGAATTTTAAAAAAAATCACAATATGTAAATGTAGTTACTCTTCCCATGCAACAATATACAACGTATACGTGTATAAAACGATTTTTTTTCAAATTTAAAAATATGAATCAATTTATGGATTTGAATCGATTTTACTTTTTTGAAAACCTCTTATTGGCTGCACCAGTATGTACAACATATGCCATAGATAGAGAATAATCGGCTCAGAGGTGACACCTTCACGGACTCACTTCTTTTAATGGGGGCTAAACTGTCCTGGGGCACAGTCACAAACTAACAGGTTAGTCAAGCAGGGTTAGTTTCAGTCAGGCGAATTTATGTTATGTGTACAGTGACACTTTACACAATAACATACTGTAATCAGTACAGCCCTAAAGATGTTTTAAAAACAGGAAACTGGAACCATGTTTAAACCTATTGGGTATGGATAGGTCTCGATTGTATTGGTGGGGATTAAACATAGTGAACAGATGGAGATTTAGACGTTCGAATAGTTTCTTAAGTTTGCCGTGACTCACCCCCACCACCCTGCCCACCAATCTTAGATTATGCTCTCTGCGGGAATGATGTCTCCATTTGTCACATCAAGAACATTTTAGGTTTGTAAATATAATAAATTTAGAATGACTGTTTTTGTCTGATTTTAAGGCAACATCCTATGAAGGCAGTGATTATGCAATGTGAAATATTAGCATTAAGTATGACTTATCTTTATGAAATGAGTTTAGAGAAACTCATTTCAAGTAGGCAGCTGGTCGGGAACTCCCCTTATGTCCATACATCCTTGTGTAGCCCAAAATGCTGCTCTGTTTTCTAAATACACAAAAATTATCTCAGTCTGCAACGGGTCTTTTGTTTTGCTATTGGGACATTTACTTTTTTAGTTTTGTTCATGTTGATCATTGCAAAACCACAGCAAACATGGAGAAAACATTGTTCAGTTAAACATTGTTTCTTGCAGGTGAATCCTTATGTTTGCTCAAGTTTTTTTTGTCAATTATTGAGGAAGTGCATGTGATAGTTAAAAGGACATGTCCCACTACTTGCTCTATGTTTTCAGCAGGAAGATTTTGCACAAACAAGCCCTGCCTCAAAGATCATGTTGAGGAAGAGGGAATTATCTTTTTAGCCATTTTCAAGTCCCAATTACACGTTTACAAAGAAGTCCATTCACAAGTCAAAGTGCCCCCCCCCACACCCTACCACCCCACCCTCATATCCAATGTCATGGGTCTTTGTGTTTCTTGTGTGCATTGCACTGCCCTTGACCAAGAGTACATTAATTCTGCAAGCATATCGTAACATAAATAAATACTTTTAAGATTTGTTGGAGGTCAGTTACACCTGCTGAAAAGCAAAAGGGGATCCCCTTTTGGAGGAACCAGGTGGGAAGCATGTGCAGTAGGCAGAAGCCCATAATTTGCTCCAACACATTCACATTCAGCAAGTATATTTACTTATTTTTATTTTGGTTTTTCCATTGTTGAAATAGGGAACAAATCCCTGATGGGTGTGTCCCCATTAGACTTTGCAAAACAGGTTTTATGCATGTTGCTCCCGGTATTATTACCTAAGAGGACCTTCCAGGTACACTTGATATGTTACAGTACCCATTTCCTGCCTCAACACTTGCCACAACCAAGAATTATGTTAACTTTGGCATCCAATATGTGGGCTGTGAACAAATCTGTAACTGCTATAAACACCTGAATGACCAATTCTTCTTTTCATATCCATAAAATTACACTACTTATTGGAGGTCAAGTTTGGTCTGAAAAGGAAAAATTATATGTGTAGATATGTTATTGTTGGAATTAACAGAACGATATGTGCATGATATATAGCAAGGATGACTAGCCTATGCAATCTTTTTAATCCTCAGCTGTCACTAGTGCCCTCTGTGTGTGTGTGTGTGTGTGTGTGTGTGTGTGTGTGTGTGTGTGTGTGTGTGTGTGTGTGTGTGTGTGTGTGTGTGTGTGTGTGTGTGTGTGTGTGTGTGTGTGTGTGTGTGTGTGTGTGTGTGTGTGTGTGTGTGTGTGTGTGTGTGTGTGTGTGTGTGTGTGTGTGTGTGTGTGTGTGTGTGTGTGTGTGTGTGTGTGTGTGTGTGTGTGTGTGTGTGTGTGATCTGTGGCTAAAGGGCAGATTAGGGCTTCACCCAGCTGTGAAAATGCCCCTGAGCACCTCAGTTGCAACCCCCCTTCGTACATGCCACTGCGTCTTACTGTACACTTCCTCTGGGATCTGCTTTTCTGCCATTTGGGTCTCTTTTCAGCACATAAATGCACTGATAAAAATCTGAGTACTTTTCTCTTGAGTCCCTTGCATGTTTTCAGGCTCGGGTCAAGAGAAATCCAAATTAAACCCCCTCACTCAGCTCTTTCTAAATGTGTATTGGTCTACCATTTTTTTTTTTACCCAAGCATGAATAGTGAAGTGTTTTATTTTGTGTCTTTGGTTTATAAGTCTTTACTATTTTCTTAAGAAAGAATGAAAAATGGCTCAGTCTAATTGACAATAAATTGTGCTCCACCCATCTACTATATTATGTAGCATGGCTGGTCTTTAAAGCCAAAAGCTGGCTGCTTATGAAGGACATTTGGTACAAATACTAGGACATACACTTCACACTGTGTCCTTACAGTGTACTTGTGAGTTCTGCAGTCAGTCTTTCCTCCCTGAGTTTTTAGTTAACTCTACAGGGGAGACCTGGTTTGTCTCTCCTCAGCGACTTGCTGAACTAAGCTTGGACCAAAGATAAATTACACCTGCCACTGGCCTCTCTGCGGTAAAACTACATCGTTCTTCTAGCGCAGCTCTTTCTCACTCTTCTGCTCTCCTATTTCCTGCTTTGGTAAAGCATGTTGAAGCCAGGGGTAGTATGGCACACAAAGCGTAGTACATCTAAAGTAGGATTTGTCGTGTGAATGTTTTGTTTCCATTTCTTAGGCCAGACTATTTAACTTCCTCAGATTGTGGCTGTGACAGAAGCTATCCCCACCCTGACTGTAGAGGATTTTTTAAACTTTTGTAATCAGGATAGAGGATTGGCTGTGACACAGTGCCTAAAGAAGGCCATAGTGGGTGAGGCTATGAAGAAACAGCAATGTGGGAGAAACTCTTCTTTTTGATGTAAGAGCACATTCAGCAGGTTTCTTTGTCTGAGCTGATGACCAGCTGGTCTTACATCCTGCCAACCCCCCTTCCCCCAATCTGGTGGGACAGAGGGGTAACGGGAGGTGTATGCAAATGTGAGTGAGTGAGTGAGTGAGTGAGTGAGTAGTGGTACTGTTAGTAGGGGGTGTATTTCATGCCAGAGATGGATTAACAGGAGAAGGGGGTGCTTTGGCACCCCCACTTGAGGAAGTGACCAGGGAGCTGAGCTCCTCTGATCCCTGGTCCTCTGGGGCTCTTGGTGTTGGCGCTATCCATCCATCCATAAATACCAGTCTGAGCTGACATCCAGTGTCAGGTGGAAAAGAAGCACCCAGGGAAGTGGTCCCACAGCAAACTGCTGGTGCCCTAGAGACTTCTGCACAGTGTGGATGGATCTTCTGCTTTGTTCTATCTGACAAGCACATACACACCCTCCCTCCTTCCCTTCCTTTCACTTTGAGAAGTCATGCGTTCTTCCTGGGAAATGGCAGTAATGGTAACTGGGTTATGTCAAGCCTCCAGTGCATGCACAAGGACAGCCACTGCCAGTATTTTTAATGTAAACCCGCACGCTAATGGTGGCAAGGTGTATGTGGACGTGCTGCCCTGCATCCGTTTATGCCACTGACCTATTTCTTAATGTCAAGTGCCCCTAAAATGCAATATTTTTTTTGTTAATTGGTTGTTTCAAGTAATTTCTGATGTTGACTTTCAGCACAGTAGCATTTGGACCTAATGCTGGTCGGTTCACTCATGCTGCTGTTACTCCCCACTCTCCCATGCACTCTGGCCTCGGTCGCCAGCCTCAAAGGTAAACAAGGAGGCAAAGCCCCGGTGAATAATTGATGGCTGTGGTGGTTGTGGCAGCTGTTTGTGAAAGGGGTGAGTCTGTGGCTTCACTGCATGGCCTGCTGTAGCACTGTGATAGGACAGGAGTTCAGTCTGTTGGCCACATGCATTAAGTATACACACAGACAAGATGTGCAAGGTGATGCCATTTTCTCTTTTTTGGTCCGACTGTATTAATGTGTTCATGTGTTGATTTCATCCTCTCAGCAGCTATGGTTTAGAAACTTCAGAGGTAAAAAACACAGTCCTCCCTGTATTCAAGTGCAGGGAGTGGCAAACTTAAATCATTATTATTAACACAAACATTTTACATTAGCTAAATTTCCCTGTGGGTATAAAGCAACAAATTCAGTTTCCCACCTTAGTTGATCAAAATCATCAGTTGCATAATTTTAGGACTACAACTAACATGTAGAGTTTGATAGAATAGATTAATTGTTAGGTCAATCAAAAATGGTAAAGGGTCCTCTTATGAGTCAAATAGTTTTGTACCACTAACTGTCCAAAAAACCCAAATATACAATTTACCATGAAATAAGACAAATAAGGTAGTAATCTGCACAGTAATATTTTTTTGGGATGTTTTGAATTGATAAATGTAGGAGGCTTTAAGAATAAACATTTAATTTAAATATGAAAACCAAATCACAAAACACTTCTTTGTACTGCGAATGTTCTGTCCTGGGAAGGAAAAGATTAGAAAAACAGACAAAAAATAGATTTGTTAGCTGTCAACAAGGCTTGGTAAACACAAGACAAACTTATCAGCCAGTTGTAATTGCCTAGTACAATGTTGGTTATTTCCCATCCTGTTAGCAGTACAGTTTGAGGTCATCTTGTGCTGGATGTTTGTTCGGCTTTAGTAAACTGCATTTGCACATTTTCAACAGGCTATGTTTAGGTCACTCAAAAGGAGATCGCTGCTGTAGTTTGAAGTAGTTAAATTCAGCAATAACATTTCTTTGGGATAGGATGTTTTTGGAGCTTTAGATCATACAGGAGTCCAGGAACTGCAATCTCAGTAACACAAATGCTCCTTTTGAGGCTTAATCTGTCAAGGTGCCTGATGTCCCTGTGGGGAAAAGGTCACCCAGGATGGCATTAAAACCAACCACAAACAAATGCTGCCCTTTATCTGCTGGCCACACACAGTCATTGAAGGCTTCTATCTGTCACACTGAAACCTGATATCCGCCGTCAGTCTCAGTGTGCTTTCTGTACCAGTGGCTTTAGATGGGAGCTGATGAAAGTAGATTTCATGTGACAAATAAAATTTTATTGATTGTCACTATCCCACACTTTTCACTCAACTTTCATCCAAGATACTTGCTCAATTTTATAGAAATAAACTGTTTTTCCACTTGATAGGAAATCTTTTTGTAAATATATATTTAGCAGTAGCAGTGGGAACTTTAAATTTAACCAATCAGCAACCAATTCATCTACACAACAGCTACCACAACATAGATGTTCTGCTTTTACATGTGTTTTGAAACAGGCGGCCAATTCAGAATGAATGATGCACACAAAGCGCTGGTTTTCTGTCGGACAACTCGGGCACTTAGTCAGCGTCCAAGTTCGGGCCAGTCTGATTTGCTGACGTCCATGTTTTTCTTGTTGATTCCTTCATGTTGGGAGAGTCTCTCCAAGCAGGAAGTGGAAATCATCACGTGAGCAGTGGAATGCCCTGTTTTTGTGAGGTCATCTCCACTCTGGATCTTGTTTTGTTGGAGGAACTTTAAGTCCAGGCTTAAAAAAAGAAGGTTTAAGAAATATCGGCTTATGTTTTATTGTTGTTTACTCCAGTTTCCCCCTCCTAGTACAGCAGTGTTTCTGTTTTGTTCCCTGCCTCCTTCCTCTCTCCCATATACACACTCAGAAGCTCACAGTGTCTCTGACTGATAGAGTTGATGATAACTAATGTGAAGCATCTTGTTTTTCTGTAATCTTACAAGATGTGGCACCGACCCGTGAAAGAATGTTAAGCCCAAGAGCTCAAGAGTCATGATAAAGGAGTACAGTAATACACTTGGGGCTGCAGCAGTGTTTACTATTAGAATGGCAGTGTCTACACCACTTGAACTCTCTTCACTTGACTCACACTGTCTCACTGCCGTCATCTACACGGCTCCAGAGTGCAAACATTTGGTTCCATTTGGGGAATATTTTCTCCCAACCCAGCCAATTTTGATGATTGTCTCTAAACTATGTAGTGCATTTCTTTTCCTGTGATCACTTTTTTTATTTTATTTAAATAGCCAAACAAAGTGCAATGCTGACAACATACAGAGAAATACACTACACACACCAAAGAAGGCACAGTGCACCTTTTCCACAAGCCTTCCTTGCGATCAAATGTTTCACTCCAAAACAAAGAGAGGAAATGCGAGAAAGAGGGAGACACAACAAAAACACAACAGCAAGAACGATGTCTGCAGCTCACAAACAAGACACACAGAGACCGAGACAGACACAGACAAATAAACAAGAGGCCTTGACAGGCTATGTAGTGTAAGTTTTGTGCTCCATTGATAACAGCTGTCTCTGCTTTCAATCTTCATGACTTGTGTTAAAATTGCTGCAATTTAAAAAAAAAAATTAATCAGCCTACACAATCCAAAACCAAATTGCTAAATTAAGTCTGCCTTAAAATGTCATGTGCATTAAAAAAGAAACTACACACACAGTGCACATATACCTGCTGACTTATAAAATATGTGTGCTATGCAATAACAGGGCCCTGTTGCAGAGCTCAGTGTTTTGGGTTTCCTGATTACTAAAGTTATCATTGACTGAATAATAATTTTCAACTCATCTAAATTGATGTGTTGTCTACTTCTCTTCCTTATTGACCACGCTATTAATTTTTTCTGCCATTAGCCAATATCACTAAATGTAGAAACATTCTTCGTTCTTATAAGTCGGCAAACAGCCATGTTGTATTTGATTTTGCGGTCTTTTTGCTGCATATGCTAGATTCTGCTTAAGGTGCATATTGAGCTGTCACGTCTCTAATTATCAGTGTTCTAATATCCGCAGATAAATATGGTCTTGTCTAACTGATTTTGGCAGACTAGCCTATATATAGACTATATATTGTGTGTGTGTGTATGTATGTATGTATGTATGTGTGTGTGTGTGTGTGTGTGTGTGTGTATGTGTGTGTGTGTGTGTGTGTGTGTGTATATATATATATAAAAATAATGAGATTAGGGCTGCTTAATGTGTGTCTTGTGCCACATGACCAGTTTCAGACTTCTAAAAGGGGTGCTGATGGGTGAATGTGTGTATGACTGAGAGAATAGATGAGAACGGTCAATAGAAGGCACAGCAGGGTTCTTTGGAGACTAAGCAGCATGCACGCATGTACAGTATGTGTCATACTCATGCCAGAGATGAATAACAAACTAAGCAGTAACAGCGCTGTAGAAAAGAAGATGGCAGCATGTGCATGTGTGTGTACATTACTCAGTCCCCTGAGCTCATCTTTTCATTCCTGTGCAGCAAGAATGCCTCGATTTTCTACTCATTGTTTTTCTTCTTGTAAATATGTTTTGGCCTCAGCATTTACTTTTCTTGGCTTTTTCTTCTGTTGATGTCTTTGCTTTTAAATCTGTTGACATGGTCACAACAGAACAGCGGAATCTGATGAGTGATTCACTAAGTGTTGATAGTTGGGGCATTGTTTATAGTAAAAAGTCAGTTGTTATAACTTGAGGAATTGCAGCAGTTCACAATGCAACTCTTTGTGTTAATTTTCTTTGCTTTATCATCCCACTAGGCAGCTTTCTAATAATATTTATTCCATCAGTGTTGTGTAAGAGTTCAGTCACAAAACATTATTTAGGCTCCAGGAGCCTAGATGAAAGGAAATATAAATAATTTCAGTTTATGGTTTAACGTCTCTGTATTGTTGTCTAATTAATAGTTATAATAATTAGTTTAAGCAAATTTGCCTTAACTTTCTCTTAATAATGGTTTTGTGAAGTATGAAAAAAGAAAACGTATGAAAACATTTGGGAAAAAGTGCAAGGCTTGGTGTGCTTTGTGTAATTAACCCAGCATAGCTGTGTTTGCACTGCAGCAGCAGAACGTGACATCCGAGGAAATACAGGCATGCCTGGAATCTACAGGAGTTTTTCCTGCCCTCTTGAAGCTGCACTCACTCCTCTCTCTTGCTCTCACACACACTTGAACTTACTTATTTCACATTCCTGTTGGTGAAACCCACACGCAGGCTCTATACTTAGACAAACAGGAGGCATGCGTGATACGCACATTTGGCTTCATTTGAATTGTCAAGCCAATCAAGCTTAATTTCAGTCTCCTCTTGTTAAATATGAGTCTTCACTCATTCTAACAGTGTTTTAATTAAGCTAGCCCATGAACATCTGGGATTTAAAACTCAATGGGAATACTGAGAAGGAGCTCAGCTGAGGTCACCTTGATAGCACTTCTCAGTAAACTGTCTGTCTATATTCATATTTTGTCAGCTTGTCTCAGTAAAGTAATTTTAGCTCATTTAGCAGACGCAGGCAATGGTTTTATTTTTATTTTTATTTTTTTTGCTGTAAACTGACAGATTAGAGCCAGTCTTATATTAATTGGCTGCGCTGATATTATCTTATTGCAGATATATCGGTATCAGTGTATGTCTGCCCAAAAGAGACGTTTCAGTACAGGAATGCCAAATATAGGTTTTTATATGTTATAGTTTAGAAATGGTCATGCCATTACAGTAAAATGTCCCTCTCAGTCAAATCAGTCACACAGGCACTGTGTGCACTTTGTGTCTATTGGCCCCCCCCCCCTAAAAAACTATTCATGTTTCTGGACTGACTGGCAATATAGATGTTTGCTGTCACAACATGCATATACTATGCTTTTACCTGTGTCATGCTAAATTTCACTCCCGCTTTGCCTTTTATTTGTTTTATTTCCACTTTGTGGCTTACAAAAAATTGTCATTGCATGAAAAGCTTTATATATAATATATATAAAAACTTATATGTGTATGTATGTACGTATATGACTAATATATTTAGTCATATACAAGTTTTAATATTGTTAAATGCTGGTTAGGGCTGCACAATTAATTTAATTTTAATCACGGTCACAATTTAGGCTTCCCACGATCAAATTTGCGTGATCGAGCAATTGTTTTTTTAATTAATTTAATTTTTTTTTTGCAAAGCCCATCTACCGCTCTATAAACCACTGTCTGATCATGAGCTACTCAGAGTTGTTCCCTGCACCGCGCAGCTTAGATTCTAGACAGTCACAGAGGACTGAGTAACATGAGGAAAATTCAACAGATAGCAGTCGGTTATATGTTGGTCACTAGGTTTACCAGTAAACGCAACATTTTGTCCCGTCTGTGTTGTTTTTCAAACATCAGCAGTGACCAGTGCTAGTTAGTGTCTGTTAGCTCAAAGGGCTCTAGGGCGCGAGTAATATTTTTTTCTCTAGGTCGCACCGGTGCACCTAAATGTCCTCGCATCTGCTGCAGTGTTGTTTATATCGATATGGTTTAATTTTGCGTTACATGACCCATTTCTTCTGTAAAGCTGTGCCTGTGTTGGATCTCTCCTCTACACTCTCTCCTCTTACTCTCCGCGCAGCCCCACCACACAGCGGCCACCGGTCCACACTTCTGACATTTGTCCACAGTTTTAATTATTATTAACACAGCTGTATATTGTTAAGCATGAGAGGCAAACCTGTATTTGTACCAGTGTTTCCGCTGGTAATTGCTATTGCGGCTGCCACGGCGAAAAACATAGAATAAGTTAATGCAACTAATTTCAGTTTGTAGAGTAATAGCGTGTGAGACGGAGCCTGCTGGACCTGGTCGAGAGATGTGACCCATGGCCAGATTATCATAGTTCATAAAAATGCACCGCAGTGACGATACAGACATTTCATACACACAACGTTTGTAACTCCGCTGACCCCCATTCGAGCCGTGCTGGGCCCATTCATAACGAGTCAGCCGTCACTCTGTGAGTAGCAGATACGTCCATTGGACTCCCCATCTCTCCCTAGCGCTTTGAATCAGTTATTGTTGAAAACAAGTGAAGGAGTGCTATATGTGCTCTAAAGTAGGGCTGCGCCATATGAGATGAATAACGTTGAATATCGCGATGATATACTTGCAATAAATAAACCGGTATTAAAGAGTACATGGTTATGCTGCTTTCAGTGTTCCGCTAAAATACAACAAATTGCTGATTGAATTTGAAAAAAAAATAAATAAATCCAGCATAATGTTACTGATCATTGAATTGAACATAAAAGCCATCACTAAAAATGACAAAGTGTATGATATATTTTTTCAACCAAAACAAAAAAATGTTGAAGTCTCTTTTGCGATATGTCGCAGCCTTTTGCAATGTGTTTATTGTGCTAGTTGATATTGCGATAACAACAAAAAACAATATATTGTGCAGCTCTACTCAAAAGTACACTGTGATTCTTTCTGTATCGGGTTCACCTGTAGTGAATTTTCAGATCTACTATCACAAATCAGGTTCATGACGTCGGGCATATAGAAGAGCAGTGTTTCAGGAATTCCATTATGGATTAACATGTGCTTGCCTGTGGGTGTTTTGGTTGTTCCTGCTGTTGATCCTCTCTGGAGTCGTGTAGGATCGGTGTGCAGACAACTGTATTTATACTGTCTCCCTGACATATTTACGGCGGTTGGCATGTAATCCTAAGTAACGCCATCCTTGTCTTCTGTCTTGTAGATAAGCATGTAAAGTGTTCTTCTGGCCCAGTGTTTATAAAGAAAAAAGCACATAACAGACATAAAGCCAGATTACATCACGGTAATGGTTCTCCTATTCGTGATGATACAGTGCAGATTTTCAGATACTATATTTAATCTTCAAGCAGATAGTGTCTGAACCAGTTTTCATTTCATCATCAGTTGAGCGTCAACTAGGGAGGTTTCTGCTTCCTAGTTCCCCTGGCCTTTTCATTCAACAAATGCTGGTCGCCAAGGTGATGGATCTCCCAGGGCCAGTGGTTTGCCTGTCAGGGAAAGACAACAGATGGGCTGGGGCTTCCCTGTCACTGCAGACATACTGTACCTCCATGTGTGCACAGAGTCCCTGGCGATTGCTATTTCAAATCTGCTTGCAATGCCACAACCTTGCCCTCTGCCCGATCCAAATATTACATACAGATGTAGAGAGGATAACTAGACCCTCTCATCTCAAAGCCATACTTTGTCCTTGGGCTTTGAAAAAGGTACAGCTGCAAGGCAGAGACAATTCATAGCAACACCAAAAGTAGAACAGTTATTTTTCCCCAGGGCCTGGGATGCTCGAGCAGTGAACTATATAGAGATGACTTTGTGCTGCTCCTGTGGACCACTTATTGAACTTAGTGTTTTAGGCTTATATGCTTTTCTGATGATCTGTACTCCCAACACTACACATTTAAAATCTTAGAATTAGAACTATGTCACGGTAAAAATTCCTTATGCTTTTTAAACAAGCTACATGGCGTAGATTAAGTAGGTTAGCTGAATTATTTGTATTCTGTTGCCATTTGGTGGCATACTAGTTAAACAATTTACAACTTTTTAAATGTATTTACTCAAAAAACAGTAGGAATCCTTGCTTAATCCAGATTTGTTGAATCCAGGAAAACGTGACAGATGTTTGTCAGCTCATGTCTATGCAGCACAAGGCTGGCTGTTAATGCCCCCCTGATGGGGTTACCTTCATGTAGAGCATATTTCAAATAAATGGGTGATTTGTTTGATTTTTCAAGCAAGTAATGCAACATTAGCGGTGTGACGAGACACTCAGCTCATGAGACGAGATGAGACACGAGATTGGGTTCACGAGAACAGGACGAGATTTTAACACCATTTAAAAGAAATCTTCAATTAAGAAATATGACTATACTGTAAATAGTCTTTTTTTAAATCGAAAGTCACAAAATGAAAAACGAACACTGTGTAAGGTTTTTCCAAACTCAAATGACTGCTCTCCTGTATAATTAACCTCTGCAGACCCAATAACTGCAGCGTGAGCTTCTGACTTCTAATTGAAGCTGTGTGTGACCTTCTTTGTTTTGTATTTTATTAGTGTTTAGAATCTCACATACACCTATTACAATTTTTCAGATTCTATGACAAACAATAGGCCTATACTTAACTCTTTTACTTATTCAAGTACCAGTATATACTTAAAAGATGGGATAGACAAACATACAAATGAACCAACAAAAATAACACCATAGCAACAAAACTATAAATAAAATGGGCAGAAATATTTTTCTGTAAAGTGAAGAAATACAGTTAGGTCGTTTATCTGAGACATGGTTGTACCACTTTTGCCAGTGTTCAAGAAATGTTTCCATTCTTCTGTTAACATGAGCTGTAATCTGCCCCATTCTGTAGATTTCTGTTACAATGTCTCTCCATGAAGTAATTGTTGTGTGTGACCTTCTAACTGAACTACTTTAGTCTCCTTAAATAAACACTAAAACAAAAAGCAGTAAAAACGAATGGCCTTTTTTAGTCTTATTTTTTTATGTGCACCGTTCTCTAGGTCGTTCCATATGTGCAATGGAGAGATTACTTTTTACTTAGAGAACCAAGGTTACAACGTAAGTTAGCATTTCATTGCAGCAGTAAACAAGGAAATAGGCTGCTGTTGTATCGACTTATGGCTATTTTAAAACAAGGGGATTATAACTTCAAGTGACTATCAATCCTCATCATCATACTCTCTTGCCAGTCAGTCTGTCAGCAGAGACTTAAAGAAATGCTGTTATAAATATGTGTCAGAACCTGGCAACATTTAATCTTGGTTGTTTGGAAACTATGTTGCAAAAATCTCTCAATTTAAAAAATAAAAATGCACTTGGCAGGCTGTCAATTTATCAGGGCTATATGGTACATCCATAGCTGTCCAATTCCACGTCAGTTTCAAACATTTCTGAGAGAGAAAGACAAAGATAGAGACCCATATTAAACTAGCTGCAAGAGGGGAAATGCCAAGACCGTTAGAGCAAAACGATAGACACTGAGCCACATGATCCTGTGAGGGAGGCCACAACCTGGACACATACAATGCATCAATTGTACCGAGGCTGCTTGTGCACTCACAACACACACACACTCACATGCACTGTCAGCCTACTTTTTTAGATTTCTTACTCAACAATGTCCCTGTAGTAAAAGATGTAAAGTAGCGTCATGCACATCTTCTGCAGAGCCTGTTCTTTGCCGTTCTCTTTATTTACGTTGAATCAAGCCGCTACAGAGCCAACGTGCTCTTTTTGCTGTCCCTGGTGTTTGGTTATGTTACGTGTTGACAGTATATTAACTCGCCAGCATTACTTGTGTAGACATATATACAATGTTTGGGCCACACAGTGCCAGAGGCCCTGGTTGCCATGTTAGTATGCGTCAGTACAGGCTTACTATAGGGCAAACGGAGAGCTGACAGGCAGGCAGCAAATACCGGATCCAGTCCATCCGGGGAAGAGAGCCATGTGGAAATGAGGAGGGTATATGTGGACTATGAACAATAGGTCTTCTGGGTTTTTGTCATGTTTGTGGTAACAATGAAATGGTAGAGCATGTGTATATTGACAGGGGGTGAAGGGCCTCTTTTACAGTTTCTGATCCATCTGTGTACTCATTCATTTCTGCTGTGTGAAAGCATGGCTAAAGAATGCAGTGTGCACTTGCTTATCTGTTACTGTATTAGCAAACAAGTGTTAACAAAACTTTGGCCCATCCCTTTGTGGTTATGATCTGCTCAGTGAGTATCCAGACACCTGCAGGGTCAGTCGTCAATATTTACATTTCCAGTCAGTGTTGGTGTTGATTATGCTGCACCCTCTTTGTACAGAGGCTTTGTGATTTGGTTCTTCACTACAGACAACTTCCCAACATTACTGGTGATTTCCTCCAACAAATTCCCTAAGCCCATTGCATAGTTTGTAGTTTTTGTGTTGTTATAATGCTTCCTACTTTCTCTAATGTAGAAGTAGGATAGCTCAAGTGTTCTGATTGTTTTGTAATGTGGAAGATGGGCTTCATCAAACCTGAAATGGAAGCAAACTGCAGGCAGGCGTTGGAGCTCTGAAACGATCAAGTTCAAGACTTTCAGTCTGACTGCTGCTTTGAATTTGGTTTGGATTGCAAATCTCGACTGGGACTCAGTGCTAACTCTCTTTCTCCCTCTTTTTTCACGTTGGTGTTGTCAAAAGGGTCTTCCAAGGACTGTAGCTGCAAGCTTTTCTATCACCGTTATGGTTTTAGGAACCAAAGCAGTGATTAGCCCACCGGTACGGCAACAGTGGAGGGATTACTATATTTTTTTCAATGCTGACTAAAAAATGCTTTACTGTACCAAACAGTCACCAGTTTTAGTTACAGAAAGCATAACCAAGAGTGTCATAGCATTTACCACTATCATACATCTGTCTTTAGGAAGTAAATAAAGTTTGTTGCACCTGAACATTTACACCGATAGAAAACTGCCTCAAGTGGGATGGCATCAAAACTGTCCGGTTTAATATTTTTCCACAGCTAAACAGGGAATTTAGTAAGAAGGTAAATATTTTTCAAAATCCTAGTGTACATGTGCGTGTGCCACAGAGAAAGCCATTTATATTTGTAAGTGGAAGAGCCTCTTAGCCCCACAATGCCATGCCCACCTGTTCTCTCTAGATCTTCAACTGTCGCTCTCTGGAGTCTAAAACAACAGACACAAGTGTGATATATAGGCTTTCTATTTTTTTTACAGTTTGCGTTGACATGTATACTACAGCTGTCAAATAGGAATCTATAAGTGGAACATTCCAGGCTACACATTTGGCTAAATTCAATCAGGATCCACTGAAACATAATATTAGTAACAACTCAACAAAACTAATCAGCATTCCCAGGAGGCAAAGGGGGAAAAGCACTAGTTGTCACTGTGGTTTTATATTAACCATGTTGACGTTTTTTTTGGCACTCGCAGTGGGTTAGTGGAAACACTATGTGGCTGTTCAGAATTTTCACTAGGTAGTTTTAAGGTGTTTATAATAATAATTATAAGCCTTACCCTATTGTGTATATATTAGTGTATATATTTTTGTTTTGGTTGTTTTGTGTGTAAGCACAGTGTGAGTAACGATGCTCCAAAGTAAAATTCCTCGTATGTGTCCTCATACCTGGCCAATAAAGCTGATTCTGATTCTAAAGGTTCCCCCTTTTCACAAGCAGTTCTTTTTTTATTTTTATTTTTTTTAATTTTTTTTTTAAACAGTCTTTTGAAGGTTTCCCCTGTTTATCCAGAGTTCCTTCACACTCACATACACACACACAAACGGTGTAAATGCATCCATCCATTCCTTACTGACTCTGTGCTGACTAATCCTCACTCAAGAAAACATGGCAGCACAGCAAAGCAGACGATTTCCAGAGGGCAGACAAAACAAGAGATACTACTATTTATGCCAGCATATTTATACATTAACTACTTGTTGCCCGAGGTGCTACAAGTGCATTAGTTGGGGATGCAATGTTAAGGCTCTGCCCTTACTTGATTATACACAACATTAGAGTTCATTAAGCCTGTAAAATATAAAATGCTGGCTTTTCCTCAAGTGGCTTCATTTCAATAATTGAAATGAGCTCATCTGTAAAAAATTTACAATTATGAAACATGCATGTATACAAACGTTAGTGTTCTTTATAGCTAGTAGCTATAGCTACAACTCTGCTCAATGTCTTATTGTCAGAACTGGATTTGGTTAAAACTGCTAATGTGTACTGGTAGGCTCAGACATCACTTGGCTTGAGTTTCGGCTGTGTTTGCTCTCCACACAGATCAAAGTCACCAGGACAGGTGTAAGTTGATGGGAGTTAGCTAGGCTGTCAGTCATACCAGCTTTACCACACCCTTCTGTCTGTGTGGCCTGCTGAGGGACTGGAGCCGGATAGGGGGAAGTCACGGCTGGAAGTGCCACTTAAGTGAAACGCAGACATTCACACACATACGCACAGTGTTTTACAATGGCACAGAAACACAATTACATGGCCATACAAGACACATGCACCCACACGCCTACTTATGTGCCAGGTAGGTTGTGTGTGAGCATGTTTGACTGACAATATTGGAATACATAGATGCAGTTCAGCAGTGTAGTGCTGGTGTGTTTGTGGATTTGGTTGTTCGTGCTTGTTTCTGTCCAACAAATAATACACCGTGCTGCAAGCAAAAGAGCGAGAGTGTGTGGGAGACAGTGGGTGAGGGCAGAGGAAGTGGGGTGTAGGTTTATAGTTGTGGATGGTTGCATTGTCAGCCTGATGTATTTGGATTTTACGATGAGGCCAATGGGGCGTTGTACTCCACACTGTGTATGGGCCACAGTGGACCAGACTAAAATCACATTAATAGTCTGTTGATTTGTTGTATGTTTTGATTAATAAATTACATTAATTATGTCAGAAAGAAGAGCAGTGAGTCAGTAGTCTGAGACAGTTTGTTGGTCATAGAGCTGTCAATCTTCCTCTATAATACCATTTGAATTTCATTTATTCTCAAATGCAGCCTGTTATTAACATGTACACTAATCAGGCTAGACAGCCCCTCCACACCTAGAGCTTTCAGCATTTCTGGACGGATCTCATCAATCCCTGGGGCTTTGCCGCTATGGAGTTGTTTGACTACCTCAGCGACCTCCACCAGGGAAATTGACGTGTCTTTAACATTGCGTGGAAGTCTGGGACAGTGCCTAAGGAGTGGCAGATTGGGGTGGTGGTTCCCCTCTTCAAAAAGGGGGACCAGAGGGTGTGTGCCAATTACAGGGGTATCACACTTCTCAGCTCCCCTGGTAAAGTCTACTCCAAGGTGCTGGAAAGGAGGGTTCGGCGGATAGTCGAACCTCGGGTTGAAGAGGAACAATGCGGTTTCCGTCCTGGTCGTGGAACAGCGGATCAGATCTTTACTCTCGCAAGGATCCTGGAGGGAGCCTGGGAGTATGCCCAACCAGTCTACATGTGTTTTGTGGATCTGGAGAAGGCGTATGACCGGGTCCCCCGGGAGAAACTGTGGGAGGTGCTGCGGGAGTATGGGGTGAGGGGGTCCCTTCTCAGGACCATCCAATCTCTGTATGACCAAAGCGAGAGCTGTGTCCGGGTTCTCGGCAGTAAGTCGGACTCGTTCCAGGTGAGGGTTGGCCTCCGCCAGGGCTGCGCTTTGTCACCAATCCTGTTTATAATATTTATGGACAGGATATCGAGGCGTAGTCGGGGCGGGGAGGGGTTGCAGTTCGGTGGGCTCAGGATCTCATCGCTGCTTTTTGCAGATGATGTGGTCCTGATGGCATCATCGGCCTGTGACCTTCAGCACTCACTGGATCGGTTCGCAGCTGAGTGTGAAGCGGCTGGAATGGGGATCAGCAACTCTAAATCTGAGGCCATGGTTCTCAGCAGGAAACCGATGGAGTGCTTTCTTTGGGTAGGGAGTGAGTCCTTACCCCAAGTGAAGGAGTTTAAATACCTTGGGGTCTTGTTCGCGAGTGAGGGGACCATGGAGCGTTAGATTGGTCGGAGAATCGGAGCAGCCGGTACGGTATTACATTCTGTTTATCGCACCGTTGTGACGAAAAGAGAGCTGAGCCAGAAGGCAAAGCTTTCAATCTACCGGGCAATTTTCGTTCCTACCCTCACCTATGGTCATGAAGGCTGGGTCATGACCGAAAGAACGAGATCAAGGGTACAAGCGGCCGAAATGGGTTTCCCCAGGAGGGTGGCTGGCGTCTCCCTTAGAGATAGGGTGAGAAGCTCAGTCATCCGAGAGGAGCTCGGAGTAGAGCCGCTGCTCCTTTGCGTCGAAAGGAGCCAGTTGAGGTGGTTCGGGCATCTGGTAAGGATGCCTCCTGGGCGCCTCCCTAGGGAGGTGTTCCAGGCACGTCCAGCTGGGAGGAGGCCTCGGGGAAGACCCAGGACAAGGTGGAGAGATTATATCTCCAACCTGGCCTGGGAACGCCTCGGGATCCCCTAGTTGGAGCTAGTTGATGTGGCCCGGGAAAGGGAAGTTTGGGGTCCCCTACTGGAGCTGCTTCCCCCGCGACCCGATACCGGATAAGCGGTCGAAGATGGATGGATGGACTAATCAGGCTTGTGCATTGTCAGTGCCACTATAATCATGTGGTTGTTAAACATTCTGTCCACTAGGATTTCCAATATTTGCCTGGACTTGAAGGGGACCTATGTCACGGCGCATTGCATTTCCAACACGCCGCTCTCCATTTACTATAATTTTCCACCACGAGCACACAGTGAAAAACACAAATCAACAGAGAACTCTATCTAACAAGTGTATTAAAGCGGTTCTTTTGTAAAGGCTAACGGTGCTCTGTTAGCACAATGACATAATGTTAGAAAGCACAGCCAAACAACGAACAAAGTAACAAAAGTGTTTGCCATGATGCTAACGGCATTGATAAGTAAGCAAAACAGTAGCTACTGTCACTATTTTAGTAATTTATAAGCAACCTGTTTCTTGGAGATTGTCACGTTACTGAGAATACAGCTATTAGAAGGTAATTACATCGAAAACGAAGCTACTCTGACAGCTGTTGGCCAGCTAACATTAACTTTAACTGTCTCCATGAAGCTCCTACGCTCCTTTAATTTGCGACGCAGTTAGGAAACAAGAACGAGCGAACTAATGATAGCATAAGCATGTTGGCTTGTGGATGTCGATTTTAACGTCATGTTAAAACTATTTCCCATCCTTCTTCTGATTTCCAGTCGCAGCCTGTCACTCCCCCCTGTACTTTACGTGCTCTGTGATGTTAAGACATTACAACGCCTTGTGTTTCTCACTCCTGCTAATGTATTGTTCACGGAGATTAGCTAATGTTAGCCAACATATTTATTAAACAATCACATTAAAATAGTATTGATTATTTATTTTTTTTTTTATTTTTTTTTTTTTTATAACTATTCAAATTCTATTAATCATTCGGAATTTGTTCCAACAGCCCTAGTTGGTCAGTGTCTGAAGTCTCTGTCCCCATTAGTGGTGCACAGTATCTAGAGCTCTGTGGGAATCCATTGTTTACCCTTTATTCTTCATTAATAATCCACCGTCAGTCCCCTTTCTCTAAGCTCTCTCCTCTCTACTTTGCACACAATCTTTCTTTTCTTCTCTGCACTGCTCTCCCCACTCTCTTACTCTATCCTGCTTAGTCATTCCTGTCTTTTGTTATCCTTTGCAACATTCCTTTTACAAGTCTTCATCCTTCCATTTCTAGCCTCTCTCTTTTCTCTGTGGTGCCCTTTTGGTCAATGAAGGAATCCCCTGGCTGGGCTGCAGGGAGGGGGTCAATGAGAGCTGGCCTGTGACTGACAGCCCTGTGTGGGGCTGGCTGCTTGGCCTTTGTCCCTCTGCCAAGGAAAATGGAGGGAACCCAGAGAGGTGGAGCCCCAGAGAGAGAGAGCAGTGGGAAGGAGGGAGGGGAAGAGAACCAGTTTGTCATTCATGTGTAGAGGTTTTGGGAACTTTGGATTTCAAACAGTGGTCTACAGGGGGTGGGGACGCTTTGGCCAAGCAGCAGAGCAACATCAGCCCATATAGCTACATTAGCAATGGCCTTAAAATGACTAAGCGTGTCATTTTGCTCTTGCTTTAGCTTCACATACCTCTGCACTGAAGATTTTAAGTTTAGTAAGAGAATCAGAGAGTCTATTCTTATTGCAGAACTGCCTTGTGTCTGTGCTTACTCATGTACTGAGTTTATACCACAACAATGACTGCAGCTATCTAATGAAACAAGGGTGCAGTAATGAGGCTCGCTATTTGAGTGACTAAGTTAATCGGTCAACCAAATCCTCTGTGCTTTTTATTTTCCTGGTCACTCAAAGAGTCCAGGCCAGCACAAAAAGCATGTGCTCTCCCCTCCCCTCTTTTTGAGCCCCTCACCCCAGTAGTGTGCGTGCTGTGTGCGTGTAGTTTGTGTGCATTGTGAGGGAATTTATATTGGCAAGAGTGGGGACATGCAGACCGGGGCAGACCTGGCACAAGATTAAGATGCTTGGGAATGTGTGAATAGGACATTCACTTACAGAGGGAAGAATGTGGGTTAGCGAAAAACAGAAAAATGGGAAGAATAGATAAGGTTTAGTGATGGTATGTAATTCTGTTTCCTCTTTCTAGCAAATTTAGATATGTGTGGGTTTGTTGATTAAATGCCTCTGTAGGCAAGCTGAGACCTGATAAAGATGGTTCAGCCCTTTTTGTTTTCGTTTCACAAAATGCCATGGTCTTCTGCACGCTACATGTGTTTCTTCCTGAGGTGTGGGTGTGGGTGGGTGGTCTAATGGCATGATTGGAGGGTAACCATAAGCTAAATGGAGTCATTTGACTGGAACACCGTAGCCTCTGTGAACATTAGGGTTCGGATCACTGCACCTACAGTAGGACGTTACTTGTAACTCACGTGTCACAAACATGTACACTTTGCTTTTGGATATCTATATTCACATTTTAATTATTTTCTCTGGAGTAATGTGAGGTCCACAAGCATTAACATTCCACCCTGTGAATTTACAGTCTCTTCCACTGCACATAAACACACTCATAAACACTCTTAAACAAATACCCACCGCTGCTAATACACATGAACAAACAAGTATGCATGTTAACATACTGCTCTTTTGCCCTGATACACACACACACACACACACACACACACACACACACACACACACACACACACACACACACACACACACACACACATGCAGAGTCCTACTACTGTAGCCAGATTTCCTAGCAGCCTTAACCAATATAAAACTAAGACTCTGCAAACAGTCCTATCAGACCTACAGCACAGGATCCTCTCTCCTGTGTCATAAAGCAACACTAGAGAACTTTTTCTAACTTAAAATAATGTTTCCAAAATCGTTTAAGTAGTTTATCAACTCGTAATAGGGTAAACCGCACTTCTGCATTCGCTTTGCGGCTCTCTACTGGCTATAACCGCACTATGCAAGTTTGCCAGATTGGATAGTGGCTCTGTAGTTCCAATGGGACAATTCCGTTTCCCAACCTGTACGGGGACCGAAGCGGGAAATGTTCTCTAGTGTTGCTTTAAGGACGTCAAAGAATTTCTAATTAGGGAAGAAGTTCCACTCTCTCAATACTTCTGGCTTCTGAACTGGTTGCAGTTCCACTGGGGGCGCTCACAGGCGAGTGTAAAATGAATGCGACTCTTTGGAGCTATACCCCTCAAAATCCATTTTTCTCAGGATATCATTTTTTTTGGGGAGGCTAACAAAATACACCCTGATTTTTTTCAAAGTGGCTTGTTTGTTCTAAATTTTAAAATCTCAATGACATCATACGGCAGGAGATGCTGCTTTACGGCAGTCACTTCGAGTCACTTCCTCTTTTCTCTCAAGGCATTGACAACACAGCTAACAGGTTAGGCTCTGCCTGTCAGTACATGTGCTAGAAAGAGGTTTGCTCATGTTTTAAAAGCCACGCCGAAATATTCTCTCAGACATTCTGACTCTGCTTCGGATGCCATCAAGCGGTCTCTGGTCGTAATCAGTCCTTCACTGATCAATCAGTATTCATTAGCAGAATGCTAGCGTCTTATGGGCAACAACAACTCAACCTGTAACCTGTGTTCATTCAACTTTCAACCTATAATCCATGTTGAACTTGCAAAAACGTCCCATTCATTTTGCACTCGCCTGCAATCACCCTCAGTTGAACTGCAACCAAATTCGGTACAATAGGGCTAAATAGGGAGTGAACAGACTTTCTGCAGACAGGCTTTGAGGACATCTACAGACATGCATGCAGACACATACAAACACACATCCTGAGGCAAATTAACATTGTCTGAGTGGAATGTAAGTGTGTTTTTTGTGTAGCCTGTCTCTCTCTCACACACACACACACACACACACACACACACACACACACACACACACACACACACACACACACACACACAAAGGTCCCTGTCACAGGTTGCTCATGGGTGACGAGGCTTCATTCACTGTATAATAATGGGGGACATCTCAAATAAGTACCAGCACCACAGAACTCATTTCACACTAGCTTGAGTTGGTCACGTTGTGGATGTTGTGCAGACCCAATCCTCCCTGTGTGAAACCTTATCATGGTCCAACAGAATCTGTGCAGCTGTGGAAGTTCTCATAGTTGTCTTTACAACCATACCATTTACATACTTCTTTTTCTCTGTTTCTCTTTTATTCTTGTATTTGTATAGTAGCCTGTTTTATTTTCATCATGACTGTTTTAAATTGTTTAATGTAAAGCACTTTGAATTGCCTTGTTGCTGAAAGGTGCTGTAGAAATAAAGTTGCCTTGCAACCTCAGCCTGTCCTTCAGTTCCCAGGGCATAGAAACCATTTTGCCTGCTTGTCTCACAGGAAGTCTACCTTCAACGGGCCATAGAAATTAATGGGAAGCGTTGAAATGACGCTGACAATGTACACACACCGTAAGACGTTACCAGGTGGCTAGTTTGCTTGCGGTTCTCTGATTGTTTGTTTCTTGTGGAGTAGAATTGCAAAAATGAAATCATTGAATCATTATATATGGAAAAAAATCCTTGATTCCAGCTTCTTAAATGTTAATATTTTCTGCATTCTTTACTTCTTTATGACCGTAAAGTGAATATCTTTGAGTTGTGGACAAAACAAGACATTTGAGGATGTCATCTTGGGGTTTAGGAAACACTGGTTGAAATTTTTATGACATTTTATAGACCAAACAACTAATCGATTTATCGAGAAATTAATTAACAGATGAATCACGAGTCCTAAGACTTTTGAATTTAATTACCCCTCTTTCTTTAGCCGGAAGCAAAACTGGTAAGTTCTATTTTGATGGTGGTTTGCAAATAGTGGTGACTGTTGTGCTATGTAATACTGTACGTAAGTGTAATGGAGACCTCACACTGCCCTCTGCTGACATGGCTATCATTTATCTACCTTTCCTCTCACTCCTTTCTGGTCCACTGTACTATATCCTCCTGTTAACAGATTCCGTCCCTTCCTTAAGCAAACAACTCTCACAAGGCCCTCATTAAAACATCCCAGTTGTAAAGGAAATGTAGCACACTGGTTGTAACCAACATGCCGCCTCACTCTATAAATGGTTACACACACAAGCGCAGTCCTGTAACAACTGCCTGAGTCACTGAGCAGACTGTTTTGGCTCACTAATACAATGAAAGTACGGTGGTGGTACACTAAATCCCACTGCTCCCGCTTGTTGTTCCAAGTGACCCATTGACCCGTATAACACTGTTGGTTCTCCATTGTTTAATTTGAAAATACATCAGTCAGTAGGAAAAGGCAGGGGAATCAGATCCAGTTTTCATTGATGAAATGGCAGTTATTGACTGTTTTTAAAAGTAATAGATGCATCAAAGAAAATATTTATTACTAAGCATGGACTGGTATGAGATTCTGACGGTATGATAACCTTAAACAAAAATATCAGGGTTTCACGGTATTATGATGACAGCTGTAAATGTTTTATTATTTTTTAAATGTCTGGGTAATAAAAACACTGCTTTTTTCCCATTGAACACAATGTATTTGATTTTGAAACACATCTTACCTTGAAACCAGTAACCGCCCCATGCCTCTTTATTACTGTTACTTATTTAAATGTCAGTATTTGATTGTTATTCAGAGTCTTGGTTTCTTAGAAACATACTAACGAGATAAATATGTTTTAAACCAAATCTTGGTGTTATTTATTTAATGCTGGAGAAAAGCTGGTTTGACAATTGGGTGGTTTGTTTCTTAGAAAAACACCAGCAAGCCTGTCTGTGAGTGCCCACTCTGAAATGAATGGCCATCTTTGTGAGTATTTATAATTACTTGTTCTCAGGCATGAATTACTGTCTGGGTTTCCCCTCATCACTGATTGTGCTCTGGACGGTATCAAGAGAGGACAGGAATGCACTGCTGCAAAAGATTTTATTGGGTGATTGGTTTAACTTGAATGGGAGAATTGCTGATTCTCCATTAGCAGTAATATGACTTCTCATACTTTGGTATGAGAGTACTGCCTCACCGTGGGAAGTTAATGAACAACCTGAAGCTTTTCATCAGCATTTGTAGAGAGTTAACATAATGTTTTGAAGTGTGTTCTAATATCTGAGTTTTCAGGTGTTTTTGAACACGGTTTCTCTGAGAGGCTTTCATTCTGACTGTCACCTCTTCTGCTAGCAAGGTTGCCTCCCCTCTGGGGGGCTGGTTCACATCTGGGCTTGGCCCCGGGTCACATGGTCTCTTGCTTCCTGTTCCTATCATCTGATACCTGTCACTTGCTACTCAGTGAGCCAACACCCTCTTTGTCTCTCTCATTGGCTCTCTCCTATATTTATGTCCTCCCTTCTCTACCTATTTAACTCCATCAGGTGGGTGGGCGCTAGTATTAAGTATACTACTATAATTGGGAAAGTATTGACAAACTCTGTCTTGCACTTTTAGCAAACCCCAAACAGATTCTGGAAAAAGACCTTGCTGCTGTGCTCCCCATCCAAACACAATACATATAGCCTAACTAGTTAAGGGCAGGGAATGTCTGTCATCGATGAACAGCTGAACTGCAGCATTCTTCTCTTTGTCAGCATGATTGCAAAGCTGTCTCAAAGCGTGTTGTATTGAGTGTGTGGACTGTGTGTACATGTGTGTTTTCCCACTTTTGTCAAGCAGAAATTTGACAATGCACATCAGAGAAGGTTTTGTGTTACCTAATTCACTGCATGTTTATGCAACTGTTGGGCAACAGGTGTGTAACAGTGCTACGTTTTCAAAACTTAAATCCCAATGACCAAGGAGGAGGCTGGAAATTGTCTGGATTATTCAATTAAGTGTATTAATCTCTGGTAATTAACACACAAGGATTGTTTTTAAGAGAAAACCTTGCTGAAAGCCTTACTTTGAATTAAGGTTAAGGCTTGTAGATGTCAGTGTGCCCTGTGTTCAGACAGCATCCCCAAATAATGAGTTTATACAAATTCCTACCACAGAAAGCCCAAGTCTGCAAGTTTCTCAAGAGTCCTCCCTTGCAGTGTCTGAGGAGTCGACTGGTTTTTGACGGGGTAGACAGTGGGTCCTCTGTGGGTTGCAGAACCAGGGACTGATTGAGGGGTTAATCACTGCATAGTTTTGGCCTGTTACTCTTGCTGTTCCCCGCCAGCCTGTCTTGTCAGTCCATCTTAACGGCAGATGACACACACACACACACACACACACACACACACACACACACACACACACACACACACACACACACACACACACACACACACACACACAGCGTGGCTGGCGGAGGAATGTTTTTGAGCGCTGTCCTGTCCAACAACCAGGCTCTTGTGAAAGCACTTGGCATGGTCACAGGCACAGCACTCTCCTCAGCTCTCCTCAGCTCTCCTATCGAAAGCCACTTTGTTTGGTTGATGTTGCCATGGTGAGGAGGAGTTATTGGGAATATGACGATGGAATGTTTTTAAAACCAGTCCTGGAAACGGCCCTCGTCTGAATATACAGGATGTTTTGTGTGTTTGCTTTTACAGTTCTAGTTAAGGCAGACAGAAATGTTTGCAACATATAAAATACCAACAATAAGCTTAACATAATGGGCACTATCTTGCACCCGACGCAGCGTAAAGCTCCACGCAAGTGTCTTTGCTAGTTTAAGACTGACGCAGTTGTCAATTTCCCATCCAGTGCCCAAGTTGTTTAAATAGCAAATGCACCTGCGCCCATCTTTGCGCCCATGGGCGTGCTGGTCTTACAGGGAACCTGATCTAAAGTCAATAACACAGCATTTCATTGTTATTTTAACAGCACATTAGTGAAATGCGCCTAGGCTCAAGCACAACATGTGCACACTGTGCTTGTTACACTCACGCAGCAGCACACAAACAAGCAAGGATTAAAAAATTTTAATATTACAATGTGAAATAGTATTATGATATGCGCTTTCACTTCAAGCAGCAGCAGATTCTTCAGTTTCTTCTCCTTAAAATCTCTCCTTCCTGCTCAGCAAATCCACCATCATAATAGCAATGTGCCAAGTTACAAACGCGCCTGGCTTTCAAAGGGAAAGGGAGATGACACTCTAATTGGTTTATCGCATGTTACGCCCAAAACACACCTATGATTAATTAAGACACTAAGTACAACCCTTTGGAATTATGCGCCGTTTAAACTTGCAAAAGTGGATTTGTGAATGCCCTAAATGCACCTGCGACAGTTGCTTTTCCTCTTGATCAATTCTGAATTTTTTTTGGATCTATGTTCACTTTTGTCTAAAAATTGTCACTGTTTAAATTATCAGTTGATTCATTGATAGGTCAATAGACTTATATAGACGACGAGTATTTTTGATGAACAACATCATTGAAGTCATTTTTCCAAGGAAATAGTCAACCATTCTCAGGTTCCAAATTCTCAAATGTGAGGATCTGTTGCTTGTGTCTTGTCCTACAGGGTAGTAAAGTAAATATTTTGGGGCTTTTGAACTGTTGGTCTGCAAATTAATCAATTTGAACATGTCAATTAGGGCTCTGGGAAGTGTCTGACATTTTATAGACCAAATGTTTAATCAAACAATAATCTGAAGATGATACATAATGCAAATCTTTTTTTGCAGCCCAATTCATGAAGCTTTTGTAGTGTCTTTATGACTTCTGTATAGGATTGTATAGATTTGATAGTATTACCTGCAACATTTGATCGTTAAACATTTTCCTGACATGGTACCATGTGTCTCCACAGCCTTTTTTCAGACTACTGAACCTACGGAAGCTCGGCCTGAGTGACAATGAGATCCAGAGACTCCCTCCTGAGGTGGCCAACTTCATGCAGCTGGTGGAACTGGACATCTCCAGAAATGGTACACAAATACACATAAACGTTCACTGTGCACTTGTGTCAATTGCTCTAGGATCCTTGCCCTTTAGAAAGCATCCATCAACATTACTTTAATTTTAAAATAACCTTTCACTCTTCTCTAGAGTCTAGACCACCCCCAAAAACACAAAACAAAGGGTTAAAATGATTTCGGCCATGTTGTGTTAAGCAACAGAAACATTGCCAACTCAGTTGCATAATCAACACACTAGCAGCAGCCATTAGATAAATATTAGCTAACACTTTTTGCCAGATTATCCTTATTACCCCCAAGCACAACAGGCATTCATACATGCATCTCTATGCCTTTTGAACTATTCCTATAAGACAGAGAAAGAAAGAAATTTACACCACAATGCAAACAAAGGTATATTACACACATGTTACTGAGACTTGAGGTCAAACTCTTTTCATTTGTGGCTGCTTAATTTCTGCAATATAGCCACTGAAAAACAGACAGACACACACACACACACACACACACACACACACGCACGTCTTGCCCTCTCTGTGTCCTTGCATGATGCACACAAATACACTGATACTCAGTGGCAGGAAGGGCCTATATGGTAAATATGAGACATCTGTTCTGCTACAAGTGCTGTAGGAGCGGTGTGCAGTGGCCTGTAGGGGCCTTTCCAATCTGTCTGCTTGCCTGTCTGCTCCTGCTGCAGGACGGCCCTGAGCCACATAAGCGTTATAGGCTGCTTGGCTCAGTAGGGCTTTCTTAACCTGCTTCTGCAGCATCCAGTGGTAAAAGTTTTCTTCTTGTGCATTCTGTGTGTGTCTTTGCAGAGTTCTTAATATGGAGGGACCGTACAGTCCTCTACCTGCTTTGCAGTTAATGAGCCCACAAACAGTGCACGCATTGAAGAAATGATCAATTTTTTGTTTTTATCTTTATTTTATTTCATATAACATTAAATTATAAAAACACAATAAGTGCGTAGCAACACATCAAAAGGAAAGCCCTAGAATCAAAGAAGCTGTAATGCCATCCAGCTGTAAACATATATTATAACATATCTATCTATTTTATCTATCTCTCACAAATGTTTTTCTCCTTTTTCTTTATTTGACCCTTCTTTTAATTTTTGCGTTTGACCAAACATGGGACACTATCCTTTTTAAGACTAAAGTAATTTAAGATTGCTCTCTAAATTGTATGTGATGGGATGAAAATTAGGACGTTATAGGGAACTTTCACCATGTCCTCCCTAGTACAACTCCCAGCTTTTTGTCTCATTTTTCCCTTCCTTTCTCTCAATTCCCTGCTCCTGGCCACCTGGCTGTGATTACGGAGAACTTAAAATGATTGTCTCCATAATATATGATTCCCCCCCACCCCCCACCTCACCTCCTCTTTTCTCCTGCAGACATTCCTGAGATCCCCGAGAGCATTAAATTTTGCAGGGCCTTGGAGATTGCCGACTTCAGTGGAAACCCCCTCTCCAGGTAAGTGAGTGGGAACAGCTCTATTCATCATCACTGTGAGAAAATATGATGTTTGCCCAGATGAAACAAGGGGAGAGAAAAAGTAACACTGCTTTGAAAAATAGAACAAAGCATGATAAGTGTCATTTATGTGCTCTAATCACTTTCCTATTTTAAATGTTTAGTGAATCATATTGTGCATTAAAATGTACAGTCTGCACTTTATGCTGATTTGTTACTGCAATTCTTGAAATCACTCAGTTGCTAAGAAGCAATTGTGAACAAATGCCTGGTGGAGATAATGCTTTGTATGACAATGTGCTTTCCGACCATACAAGGCTCTGTATGAAACATAAGTGTACGTTAATGTGACCTGTTTACTAGTTAATCCCTATGATAGTCCCTATATAAAGTCACTGTTGCACTGCTCTCTGATTGTATTTCTTGCCACAGCTTACATAATACATATCTTACTCTTATAGAACAGCAACATTTCAACTGGCTAAAGCTTTGATGCTGAATACTTTAACAGATGGGAATATGTAAAGGGTTAATAGTCTTGTGTGTGAGTCAAGTGATCCAATGTGTTATACAACAAAACCCTAAGAGTCTTTCTCCCCTATATTCCCTTAATGTCTTTCTGCTTCAGATTGCCGGATGGTTTCACTCAACTCCGAGCACTGGCTCACTTGGCACTCAACGACGTGTCATTGCAGTCGTTGCCAAACGACATTGGAAAGTAAGCACACATGCACAATGGCTCATAGTAGATAATTTGATGGGATAAAATGTAATGGGCTCTTAAATAGTTTAAGTAACTGTTTTTGTGTCTTCATAATTGACAATTTCAAATTTTAAACCCATATTCACCGTTCACAGTTAATTGTTTATCACATTCATTTTGCAACGGTGCTCCCAAAACATTACCGTTTACTCTATTCTAGTATATTTAATTACTTGAAAAAATAAAGCAAGGTATTAATTGATAATCAAAGAAATTGATAAAATGATTTATAATAAATAGTTGCAGGCCTAATTGTAAATACCGCTAGCTGACAAACACTCACTTTAACATTTTTGTCAAAATTGTAAAAGTTCTCTAATCAGGCCATCACACTGTTCCATGTTGTCAAGCGAAAGGCCTTCGACTCAGTTACTTCCTCAATACATTAGGAGACTGAACAGGTTTTCAAGGGGTGTGATTCTGTTGCCCAGTGGGCTGTGAGGCAGCTGGGCTCTGGGCTCTTGGCCACTGCTGTGCTCAGACAGATGGAGGAGCCCCTCACCATGCCAGGCAGCCCGGTCGAACAGACCTACCATCTGACTAACCAACCTGCCTTCCCTCTTCCCTCTCTTATTCCCCCATCCTCTCCTCTTGCCACCTGCCAACTCCTTCTACTCTTTCTCTTTTAACTGCCACTCCTCCTTTCTATAGCCTCGCCAATCTGGTGACGTTGGAGCTCAGGGAGAACCTGCTGAAGTCTCTGCCCACGTAAGTGTAATCTTCCTCCAGCGCACATATGCATGGCTCGGCCTCTCCCACTATCTCCATCAAGCACAATAAATGCCCATTGACAAAACAAGATAACAAAAATCTCACAATGCAAAAGGAATTGTTTCTCCTTTTATAACTTTTACTATTGTTAACTTTTTAGTTTGAACTTCTGTTACCTACAAATGTAGGTTTTAGGAAAGATTTATTGTAGTGTGTAACAACATGACAGCAGCTACGTAACTAAGTTACCTGTAACAACGTATGTTTTAAAAAACATTCTTTGCATAGTACTTACATGTGAATGAATTGTATGTTATAGCTTGCAAAGTTCTGCTCTTTGTTCTTTTAGAGCACAAATTTGTGTGACTTACTTGCATGTGAATGACTTGTATGTTAGAGCTTGCAAAGTTCTGCCCTTTGTTCTTTTAGAGCACTAATATTTTGTGACTTACTGCATGTGCTATTTTGTTTGCATATTCAGGTCACTCTCTTTTCTGGTAAAACTGGAACAGCTGGACCTAGGCAGTAATGAACTGGAAGTTTTGGTGAGTCGTAACTCATCCCCTTTAACCATATGATATAAGATGCAGTATATCATCTACTCTTGAGTTAAAACACCCTCAGTTGTGCCTTAAATTCACACACACACACACACACACACACACACACACACACACACACACACACACACACACACACAGTGAAATGTATCACTAATATCCTTTTCACATTCCCACCACACTAATTATTATCCACACTACGTGTTTACTTCACTAAACACAGCACAGCCGATCTTTTAGACCTGAGGCCTTGCATGCACTGTATCTCACTCTAAATCTGGAAACGCCCACCATGTCTCATAGGACGGTAAAATATTCCGTATGACTTGACAAGGGTGGAGGCTAAGCCAATGCTTCACAAGACATTCTTCTTAATTTAATTCATCACTTGTACATCCATTTGTGGTAATTTGGGGAGAATTTAGCCCAGTGAGCCCAGGTTTGCAAACAAATACTTTATTGAAACGATTTTTAAGCTTTAACAGTAGTGTAAGGAATAACATATCCCAAAGTTCTTTGGCTCAATCATCCAATTTATCTACAAAGTGACTGTGTACTTATGGCACATGATTTCTGTTTACTTCTGCCTCAACCCCTTTGAAAGTTTTTGAATGGAGCCCTTTTGCGTTTAATGATTAGTCCTTGGCACATTAACAAACAAACATTAACAAAAATAATCAAAATTCCCCCTTGTTTTCCCCCCTCCCCTCTCTTCTTTGTTCCATCTCTTAGCCGGATACCCTTGGTGCTCTCCCAAACCTGAGGGAGCTATGGCTGGACCGTAACCAGTTGTCCTCATTACCACCAGTAAGTACTGATTAATAAAAATGCTTTTTTTTTTTTTTTTTTATATATAAAGCTGTCTTGTAGCATGAACCCTTTCTCTTAAAATGTTTTTTGTAAAACTACTTTACACATATGCATAATTAGCTTCCACTAGCAGATTTCATCCTCTTGTTTGTGCTTATGAAGGTAATGGTTGTCTTGTGCCTACTGGGCTCACAAGTGGTATTTATTGTGTGTTTGTGTAGGAGCTGGGGAACCTCCGGAGACTAGTGTGTCTGGATGTGTCAGAAAATCGTCTGGAGGAGCTTCCCTCAGAGCTTAAAGGCCTCCTGGCTCTCACTGATCTGCTGCTCACACAGAACCTGCTGGAGGTCATCCCAGACAGCATTGGTGAGAAAACACAGGCGGGAAAGAGAGAAACATTGTCTCAACAGGGATTAATTTCTAGGAAATCCAGTTTGAGTATCAAAACCAACCAAAACACTGCACTGCACTGAATAGTTTGTAATAATCAAACAATATTTCACTGTAGAACGTTATCATGGCAGCAAATATTGTATCTCTTGTCACAATGATTGAGAAGCAAACAGAACAAAAATGGTGTTTACGTTACGTTACTGTAATCCAGCAGGAATGTATTTGATAGGCCAACCCAGCACTTGTCCAGATGTTTTTGTACTGAAAGAACAACAATCATTTGCCCAACGCTAATTAGTGTGTTTTTAGTTCTTTGTGTGCCTTCTGTGAAAAAGTGTGTATTCTTAGGGAAACTTTGCCATCTACTTAGGCAGCAATAGATCAGGTAAAGTCAGGGGCAGGTCCACTGTGAGTAGGAGACAGTGCTCTGTTAAACAGGACTGCCCTCTACTGGAAAAATAATGCCAGTAAAGAGTGACACAGGCAATAACAACGGCTTGTCTGTTTGTTTTTTTCATTTGAATTTATTTTAGACAATGGGTCAATTGAAAAAGATCACATCATTAGTGTCTTATTGCTACAGTACAGTAAGACTGTATTGTGTTTTATTAACTGTTTTTGTTTATTATTGTTTTTTGTTAACTGGTATTGTGTTTTGTGTCCAGGCTGCCTGAAACAGCTGTCCATCCTGAAGGTGGACCAGAATAGACTGACCCAACTGACTGATTCAATAGGAGAGTGTGAAAACCTCACAGAACTCGTCTTGACAGAGAACCTTTTACAGGTAGGAGATATAAACCACTTACAACTGCCTCGCACTGACCCAGTTAGGATTTGTGGATGGCCATCAATACGTCAGTCCAATTAACAGCTATTAAGCTTCATTATAATTTTAATGAATATTAATGACTTCTGTTTCACTCCCTCAAAGTCACTTCCTCGCTCGCTGGGCAAGCTAAAGAAGCTGACCAACCTGAATGTAGACCGCAACCGCCTGGGCAACGTTCCCAAAGAGCTGGGTGGCTGTGCCAGCCTCAACGTTCTCTCACTGAGAGACAATCACCTAGGCAAACTTCCTGCTGAGCTTGCAGATGCCACTGAGCTGCATGTGCTGGATGTTGCCGGAAACAGGTAAATCTCCTTTTAACACCCTGAACTGTTTTGAATTCACAGCAGTCTTTTGTGCTAAGGTCAAAGATTTAATTTGAATGTTTTTGCCAAAATGGACTTTTAGCATTGCAAGCGTCCTGCAGAGACACTGCTCCTCCAATTTCCTTTTTAATGTGCTCGGGATCCAGCAATATAACCTTGTGTAGATGTATTTTTAAAGATGTGGAGCTAAAACCTCAAGCAAATGCATCATTGTCAAAGGGTCATTGGTAAAGTTATAGGGGAGCAAGGTTTTTTCAGAATGATGATGGATTTTAATTCTAATTCTTTTTCTCTGTGAGTTCATTAACAGTACACACAAGTTTCTTTGCACTCAACTCTAGGAGTTTTGTGATTGCAGTTTAATCATTTATGATCATACACGTATCAGGCAGATGATTCACTTCATGAAAAGGAAAGGTTGTGATTCATCCCTCATTCCTCCGTTTGTCCAGACTACAAAACCTGCCTTTTGCCCTGACAAACCTCAATCTGAAAGCCATGTGGCTCGCAGAGAACCAGTCACAGCCAATGCTCAAGTTTCAGACAGAGGATGATGAGCGCACAGGAGAGAAGGTGCTGACCTGCTATTTACTGCCCCAGCAGCCTTCTCCGAGTCTAGGTGAGTAGCACTTAGTTTATGCAATGTGAAGTTTTAATTGAATAGTTATTGTTTTTCATTAGATGTATAGGATAAGTCTTCAAATGTGGATGACATTTAAATCTTCTTTTCATGTGCCCCAATCCAACTTCATTATAGTTTTACTGTTTACTTAATTTTATATTTTAATAAGTCATAGCATGTTTTTGAATAATATCTGCTAAATTAATTGATAGTATAGACCAGTACACGTATGGGTTGTGAGACCTTATTTTTAAATAGACAACTTCAAGAACAGATTGTGTAATCTACAGCTATAAACTAAGTTTGACATCTTTGTCTCATTTTCCTCATGTACCACAGAAAACCTGCTGCAGAACAGTGTGGATGACAGTTGGACAGACAGCAACCTGAACCGAGTGTCAGTCATTCAGTTCCAGGAAGAGACCAAAGCCGAAGAGGAGGAGGATGATGAGGCTGCTGCAGAGCGCAGAGTGAGAAAACCCAACAATACAATGTCACTTTGTGTCCTCTTCATGTCATTTCGCTCAGATAATGGTGTTTTTTTCCTCCTGTTTATCAGCATTGATATTGTACAGCTCTGTTATTTGTTTGAGCTAATCTTGATTGAAAATTGTGTTGCTTCAAGTGAGACATCAAGTCCAAATTTATATTGTCACAAAGTTGTTGACTAATTTCTGTACCTGACTGACAAAAGTTTCTGTAACAGCTCCATAGGAATGCATGTTTGAATTCATGTTTTTAATCTGTTTTTCTTTGTTTCAGGGCCTTCAACGCAGAGCTACACCGCACCCTAGTGAGCTTAAGGTGATGAAGAAGGTGATTGAGGAGAGGAGGAATGAAGCTTACACATCCAGACCAGATGGAGAAGAAGAGTCCCCCGATCTACAGGTACATACATCATACTGTATAATGATTATTAAGTCAAATCTGTCAGCAGCCTGTTATCATTCAGAGATGTAATTTTGTTGCAGCAATCCATCTCACCTGCTACTGAAGTAGACAAAAGGCAATTTCACACGATTAAGTGTTAACACCTTTACAGACCTCATGCACAACATGAAAGCGTCATTATTCACTGGTGCACTTGATCCTGAATTAATCAAACTGATGCTTTTGCTTTTAGGAGAAACGTCTCAGTGACCTCTCCAATCAGAGCCATGACTCCCAGGTGTCCAATAGCACACTGTCGGCCACCTCCCATGAGTACAGACAAAATGTGACTGCGGCCTCGCAAAGAGAGGACCTCGTAGACAGCCGCTCCCCACAGGATGAGGACGAGCTAGATGAGATGGAGGTGGAGTACATTGAGGTGAATATTTAAAACCTCCATAACATTATGTTGTATGTTATTCCCCATTTGACAATTCTTCTAATTGAAAGAAAATTCTCTTTGGTCCCCCTTTATTTAACTAACTCAATCTCAAACCCCTCGTCTCTCCAGCCCACTGTACACTTTGCAGAGGAGCCCATCATCCGTGGTTTGGATGAGGATGACGAGGACGACGGGGAAGATGGTGAGAGGGGCGACGTAGAAGAGAGGCCTGCATTTCCTGCAGAGAAGCAACGTCTGATCAGAAAGGACACGCCACACTACAAGAAGCACTTCAAGATCACCAAGCTGCCCAAGCCTGAGGCTGTGGCTGCACTGCTGCAGGGCTTTAGTCCTGACGGCCTGAACTCTCCAACACAGCCTGCTCAGGACGAGCAGGACGAGGAGGAAGAGCAAAGTATAAACACCCCTCAGCATCATCACAGATTGGAAGAGCTTGATGACAGTCGGCTCCAGGTCAACTCCAGTCAAGTAAAGGTAAAGGAGAGGAGAGGATGTGGAGGGTAGCAGGGTAGAAATGTTTTGCATTTTATAAGTTGAAAAATAATCATTTCCCCACCTACATATTTGTAGTTCTAGTGGTACAGTACAACAGGATATTTCAATTTGTAGAACAGTTGTATTGTATGTACATCACACACCAGATCAGTTTATGACATAATTGTATTCTTACATTTCCCATTCATGTTGTAAGAATATATTTAAACTGAATATATTTTTGCCTGCTCATTGCATCTGTGCAAACACCTAATACTGTATGCATAGAGTGTCCTTACCACCTCGCCAGTTGCATTTAGTTTGGAGTGGTCTGCCAGCATATATTAAGGATGTGGCATTGCATGCAGGGTCATTGTGGAAATTAAGACGTCAGGAGTTGATTTAGTAGTAAACTCCACATCAGTCTTAGAGCTTTTCTTTGTCTTTGCTCTGTCCCATGCAAAGACAAGATGTCCTTCACCAAACGCCTACAAACCCTCATAGGTCATTGCTGATAATACTTTACAATACCTTACATCATGTAGATTTCTTTGACACATACACAACAAAATTGTAAATACATATTGTCTCTTTTTTCGAGATAAATTAGAGAAATTCACTTCACCTTTGTGCTTCTACGTGAGATAGCTTCTTGAGCTTTGTGTTTGCACAGCTATTGTTCTAGATAGGAATTCTTTGATGTCAAATGATAATGTTCTTTCCAGACAAGCAGCTGCAGGCCTTTCCTGTGCAACATTGGCCCAGCTCAGTACTAAACATTTTGCCATATTATCAGCCATCCCCTGATTTAATTGAATAATGACATTTTCATACTTTGCTCTTGTAACATTGTGCGTGTGTGCTTGTATGAATGGAGTGAGTAAAGGCAGCTTTGCGTGCTTATGAAAATGTCTCCTTATTGATCATTAATGTATGGGGAGACTTAATGAATAATTTGATTTCATGCTGATTGTAGAAATCATTTTTTAACACTGTGATCAAACATTATCATCTCACCAAATCTGTTTTGTTTGTGTTTTTGAATGTGGGTCTGTTTGTGTGGCTGACCTCAGACCAACCAGAACCTATATTGGCAGAGCTGGAATGTGAGATCCAATGATCCTTGTTTGTGTCATATCATGGTAATATTTTTTTATGGGGTGTTTTTTGTTGTTTTTGAAGAGCGTAAGATTCTTCATTGTAAATCAAATTCAACAAATCAAAATTATTATTTTGATTGCACTTATTTTCTAAACCTTTTTTTGTTCAACTCTCTGTGAATTACTTTTGGAAAGTTATTTTTTAAATATCTTGGCTAAAAGTGTACTTTAACTCTTTTTTTTTCAAAAGTAGACTTGTTGACTTGTTGTCTAAATTAAAGCTTGCTCCTAGAGGAATTTGCATTTTGTGGTGTGGAGGCCGGGCTTATTCTGGTATGGGAGCTCTTCCTTCTCTTGTCCGCTCTCTACACTGTGTGTTTTGCACTGTAGCTCAGCTCCTTGGTCTTGTTTTTCCATCTCTGCCTGTATTTGCTTCTGGTGGCTGGGGAGTGATTGTGGGATTGCTTCTGCTTTAAAGTGGTCCATCCCTGTGGACCTAAAAGTCCCCAAAATCTGCAAGCAGACTGTGGAGTGTTTGGTGTGTTTGGTAAAGTTTATGGAAAGTGTGAGGGTGTGTGTGTGTGTGTGTGTGTGTGTGTGTGTGTGTGTGTGTGTGTGTGTGTGTGTGTGTGTGTGTGTGTGTGTGTGTGTGTGTGTGTGTGTGTGTGTGTGTGTGTGTGTGTGTGTGTGTGTGTGTGTGTGTGTGTGTGTGTGTGTGTGTGTGAGAGCATATTTTTATTTTGGCCTGACTAATCCGCATGCCTGTCGCTGGTTCCTGTCCTAACAGGGGGTGTCATTTGATCAAGTCAATAATCTGCTGATTGAACCTGCTCGAATTGAGGAGGAAGAGGTCTGTACATACTCTTTCCCGTCTCTCTGTGCCCTTCACTCACCCACTCATTCATCCACCAGTATTCCGAGGTGGAGAAAGTTCCCACAGAAATACATGGTTAATCCAAGCCAATCACTAGGAACCCCCTAACCACAACTCTTCTATGAGATGGCCAGTGTGGCAGAACCTGGATGCAGGAATGTAATTACATTAATTACATTTATTTTTTTGCTTTTTTAGTTTGATTTCATACGTACATGGTAGGACTTAACTTGCAATGAGGTTTCACAAATATGCTATGTTTGAGTGCATCCTGGGAAATTACACTAGCTCTCCAGACATTGACAAATTGTTCAGTTGTATCCATGTATCTAATTTGCTTCAGTTAGTACTATTTGATCATACATTTTAGTTATCTTTATATTTAACTCTAAGCCTCTAAGTGAGGTTGGCAATGGCTAACTTACTACTGCACATTGATTTACCTATTTCTTTTTGGTTAGAACTCATTATGTGACAATCGTATAACAAGCAGCTGTACGTAAATAGTTTTGAGTACCGCTGGGGACCTTTGTTGCATCTCTCTCGCCCGGGCAGTCTTAGGCAGTATCCTCATATAGGATTCTAGGGGCCTGAGGGTAGAAGCTTGTCCTGAGCCTCTCTGTGCCAGCCTGGTGTATCTGATATCTTCTATCCAACCTCAACAACAAGAAAAGATTGTTGCCCTGGTAGCTTGGATCTAATGATTCTTTTAGCCTTATTCTTGCACCTCCTGTTGTTAATATCTTTTAGGCAGGGTGGGGGACCGCCTATTGCATGTTCAGCCAAACAATCCTCTTTACAGGGCTTTGTGATCCTGTTCGTATATTATAAAAAAGTAGAATCAACCTCCCCTGTGTTTACCATGAACAGCAGCTTTGCTCATGGCACAGCACCTGAAACAACAAATACTTAGTCGCCCTGCCAAATATTATTAGCTGTTGGAAACCCTGACTTTTGTAAGTAATAATGAGTCCTGGATGCCCACAGTTGTGTTGTCTTCTTCAAGTTGATACACATCTCTAAATTTTAGGCAGCATATCATTGTGTGCCTATTTGTCATCCTGCCATTTTATTCTAAATGCTGGCAATACCCCAAAAAGCTAACTTTGACTATAAACACAGTAGTATAAATCCCAGTCCAGCATCAGGTTCTGCAGCACTACATCTCTGCTACTGTACCTTCCTCTGCTTCTGCTGCTTTGCTCCTCTTCATCCCCTGTCCACGCTGTGTTGCCGTGGAATGAATGGGCTGCTTGTCCAGCTTCCTCCAGATTTTTGGTACGTTGTAGGTAACGCAACTGCTCAACTGCCAACCAGAAGAGGAGTTCCAGACTGACGAAAATGGATGAAGCATACTTCTCAGTAGTCTAATTTTGATATTGGAAACATTTATATATTGCACATGACTTAATTTTTCAAGTGGTTGAAGTGACAATATTTGCTTTGCTAATCTTCTGTAGATTTTTTTTTGGGATGCTTTTGTTCATAGCGTTATGAATAATATCCTACCCTGTTTAGCCTTAGTGAAGAAAACCTGTACTGAAACGTGTTGTTGGAAACATTTAAGTTTAATTTTGTAATTAATGAAAATTGTCTCTGTTTGTGATCTCAAAGACATTTATATTTGTCTGATTTGTTTGCTTAGGGAAGTATTAATGTCCTCTCATTACAAACAAATGCTGGGGTATCTACACTACAAGTCCAAAACCGTCTCCACACAGCACACTCTTTTTATCCATTACTCTTGACATTTCCCCTTTTCCATCCTCCTGTCCCTCATTTGTCTGCATTCCTCCCCCTTTTTGCATGGCTTGCAAGCACACAGAATATACGCAGTCTGTTACGCCTTATATAGTGTTATACAAAATTTACTTTACACTTTCAAAGTCCCTCCTCTTGTACATACACATGATACACTATATGTTTTCAGTAAGGGTCAATCCTCTGAGAGTCCAACAGGAGAGGGCTTTAGCCAGTGTGTGTTTGTTCACTTTATGTCTGAAGTCTACTGTCAGTTAAGTGGTTACTGATAGATAACAAATGTTTTTTTCAGTATACTTTCAAGCACAAAACTTACTTAAAATGTCTTTAAAGCTAAATTCAAGGAACAAATCATCCAACTTCCATTTAAAACTGACATTCGGCTCCAGACAAGAGAAAAGTTTCTCGCCATCCATCTCCGGGCATGATGACAGGATGGCGCTGTGATAAGATTGACACCACCTTCTGGCAGAAGGAGGGAGGTCACCCATAACTCATAAAGTTTAAGATGTGAAAATAATTGGTAATCAACTATTAAAAAATAAATTAAAAAAATTAAATAAGAACACTGTGGGTTTGCCTCCCTCTCAGTCTGTCTTGAGCTGAGTGGTGTTTAGAGTAGCTTCACTAGTAGTTGTGCTGACTCCCCCCTCCTCAACTTGCAGCACACCCTAACCATCATGCGACAAACTGGCGGCCTTGGTATCAGCATTGCTGGAGGGAAAGGATCTACACCTTACAAGGGTGATGATGAGGTAATATATGTACAGTATATGTACTGTATATGTACTGGATATGTTCAAGAAATCATAAACCATAAATTATACAGATTAATTTTATCTTTTTGTTTGTGTGCTCAGGGAATCTTCATCTCCAGAGTGTCTGAAGAGGGTCCTGCAGCCAGAGCAGGGGTCAAAGTGGGAGACAAACTCCTAGTGGTAAAGCATTTTCTGTTTACTTTTCCTTTAGCATTGCTTACCTCTGTTTTATAGCAACATGTTTAATTTAACTGCATTGCAAGTCAGTCATTCTCTCAATCCGTTTGTCTCAGGTGAATGGAGTGGACCTCAACGAAGCAGAACATCACACAGCGGTTGAAGCTCTTCGTAGTTCTGGTGCTACAGTTTCCATGTCAGTGCTCCGGGAGCGTATGGTGGAGCCAGAGAACGCCATCACCACCACACCACTGAGGCCAGAGGATGACTACTTCCCACGGGAGAGACGGAGCAGTGGCATCGCCTTCAACATGGAGACGACTGCCAGTGGGCCTCAACAGCGGCTCTCCACCTGTCTGATTCGAAACGACAAGGGGCTGGGATTCAGTATCGCTGGGGGCAAAGGCTCCACGCCCTATCGCACAGCAGACACAGTGAGAACACACCCATAAGTCCACTCTGACTAACCATAGAATACATTCTGTAAGGAGTATGGAGAGCATCCTCCAATCTACTTGTGATAAAGACATCAATGAAGAGTATATTGTTTTTGTTTCATGGTAACGACTGAATCAGAAGAAAGTTTACTTTAAGTCACCATAGACTTACATATTTAATGGCTGCCTCCCAGTAAAGTGCCTTGTATACATTATGGAATTAGATAGGGCTAGATGATCAAAATACAAATATAGTTAAGAACCATTTTCAATTAGTTTTCCATTAGTTGATTAATCAATTAGTAGATTGACAGAAAAATTTATCAGCAGTGTTGATAATTAATTAATTTCAATCGGGTCAAATTAACCATCCATCATATCACCCAACCCTAGCTTGACATTTTTACATAAATTAAAAGGTCCTGGTCTATAAGGCAAGCTAGGCCTACACATTCCAAAAATTTAATGTTTTCTATCAAAACTACAAATATTTTTAAATAACAATTGCATCCAAGTAAAGTCTGTAGTCTATTGAGATTATAGGTTTCAGTTAAAAGAGAAAGATGATACGGAGACATGGTCTAAGCTGAAGACACAATCTGTAATAATAGGTGTTGAATTTCGGAAGTTAGGTCACAAAGGGATTGCAGTAACTGTCTCAGTCACAGGGACCTGTCTTTTAACAGTGTCTATTCTAGCCGAAGCGTTTACAGTCATCACCCAGGAGACGGAGATATGAATAGCCAGCCCTGACACCTGATAGGTCCGCTGGGACGGGACGGGTTGAAGTGTATATTTGGGCCTGCGCAATACGGCTTTGCAACTCATGCAGTTCACCGAGCCCACAAAGAGGAAAGGACTCAAATGTATGATTTAGGCGGGTCTGACTGTAAGTCTTGCCTCTTTTTCAAAAGCTTTTTGGAATTGATGCAGTGACTTGATTAGTTGGTGGTTGAGCGGAGGAGGAGGTGCAGTAGAGTTTTTCTCCTGCATGTGTTTGCACATTTTGTTTTTGTGACTCAGACTAAGAGTTCAGCTATGTTTGTATTTGTTAAACAAATTGTGTAATTTGCTGAGAAAAAGGACAAGGGGTCATGATTTATGCTGATTGTGCTGCATCTTAATGATCGATACTATAGTGTTTATCAGTTGTAATGGCTGTTTTTTGTTTATGTGTACAAGGCTATATTACAATTTGTGCCATTGTAGGCTGCTAATGGCTCAGAATGCCTTTATTAATTACTGCTGGCACACTTTATAAAGGTAGTTTTATTTCTGGCTCAGATCCACACTATGGGATATCACACAGTGACTGATCGGTAACTCATCTTCTAGACAGCTCAGAGTTAGCACAATGATTCATCACAGTATTGCAGCCTGTTGCACCAGACCATTTTACCACTGACCCACTCTAATTTGATACATAGACAGGAGAGGCCAGCAAATATTTGTGAAATGATTAGGTATCCTCTCCACTTGTTATTAGATACAAAATATTGGCAATGTTTCTGTTCTATGTAGTTCTTGACAAACAGTCAGAGAAAAAGCAAAAAGCGCATAGTAATTCTGAGTGATTTATCTACAAAAGTTTAAACATTTGATAATGTCTCTCATCTGTTTTTAGGCAATCTACATCTCACGCATCGCAGAAGGGGGAGCAGCACACAGAGACGGCACACTGCATGTAGGCGACAGGGTGATCTCTGTGAGTACTACCCACCCCCTCCACCTCACTATCTGGGCAACATAGTGTTCAGTGGGATCAAAACAGGGTTTCCTTTACAATGTTTTCATCTGTGAGAGAATGGGAACCATTTTGTTTAATAGGTTCAAATAGGATACAGTATGTTGTGATAAACAGACATTGGCATTATAGCAGCAATAGTTTTTGGGGTGGCTAAAGAACATGGCCTGATCATGTACTCTGTTATACATCTAGATTTTTTTCTCAGTTTTGCAGTTTTTCTCCCATCTTCACAATGTGAAGGAAACTACTTGACATACATGATGTATGTCATCATTGCTATATGTTTTATATTTCTATTGTAAATTTGCCCACAACACTGCTCTCATCCCTCAAATTAAGTATTGCTAAATCTAGATCAGACTAACTCGTGTTAGGTCCCATGCCGAGGGTACATGCAGATGATTAACTCATCCAACTCTCACACATCAAAACCACAAGTTGGCAGCTGAGACAGAATACTAATGTAGTCCTCATGCTAATTCTAACCCAGAGTCTTTCCTTGGATGCAAATTGTGTAGCTCTTTTGCTTAAATAGTGCAGGATTTAGGTCCATCTTTTGTTTTCTCAGCGGATCACACTTCAAGCCTGGCTTTTCTCCCTTTTTTTGTCAGCATATTAGTAACTCTTGAGTTGCATGTTTTTTTTCCAGTCACACCCATGCACATACAGTGTTACTGTTAACCAATTGATGATGGTCGATTTTGATTTGTTTTGAGGTTCCTCTCCCAGTGTGTTGATTGTGAAACTGCTCCTTCTCTTAACTGTTTATTTAATGTACATCCTACTCTCTGGGAAACAAAGAAGTACTTCCTGAATTATCCTCTTTTCTTTCTTGCTGGGTTCACACTCCCCTTACGTCGGCAGTTTTTCAGCTCTTCTGTCTATTTGTAGGCTGCCTCTTTTTCTCACACTCTCCCTCTGCATGCTCACTAATGTATTAAGTGCATCTGCTTGGTGGAGGGTATGGTGTTGGGGTGGAGTGGGCTGAGCCTGTATAAAGCAGCATATCAGCCGATGGTAAGAGCAGGTACTGTCGGGTCAGTGCTGACCTCTGCTTGTCACTTTGGACCAGAGTACAGTCTTTAAGATTGTGCATGCCTGAAAGTCACCCCTGAATCTTAAAACCAAGCTAATGATTCAATAATTATTTTTGACAAAGTTGTCTAGGGACTTCCCTGCTTGCCTTTCTTGACTTAAGATCAGACGTTTTTTAAGTAAACAAAGGCAAGTGTTTAACTGATTACATTAAAAGAGAGCCACAGAAGCAGTCATAAGCCGATTTTAGGGAATTTCATGACATTGTGGAACAAAAATAGCTTTGCTTGCTAGTAACCTTGCTCCCTCAGGGAAGCTCTGCCAGTTTAAATTGCCTGCAGCAGCCCACTGTTACCCCGCTCCCTCTTTTTCTCTGCCTGTTCCCGTTGCTCTGCATAGGTGTTGTGTTCTTCTTCAAATAACCACACTCACTTTGGTGCACTCACAAACTCTTAGTGAATTAAATTATTAAATAAATAGTTTTAAGGGATGAAGTGTAGAATCTGGAGAGAAGACTGATGGTAGCATGCAGTTTTCAGCATGAATTTGTTTTTTTATTGTTCATCGTGCCGATGGCAAATGTGCCCCATTGTTGTTGGGAGCATCCTGGTGGGCTGACACCTTCCGTGGTTGGTTTCATCCAGATCAATGGTGTAGACATGACAGAGGCCAGGCATGACCAGGCAGTAGCGCTCCTTACCGGCACCTCCCCCACCATCTCCCTCCTGGTGGAGCGAGACCTGAATGCACCAGGGGGCTCTCCAGGTCAATCCCGGGCACGTGCCCACTCCCCTCCACCCCCAGAACCCTCAGATTCACCAGACCAGGAGGAGGACGGCCTTACCCTTCATGGGAACAACCTGAGCCGGATGGAGGACGAGTATCCCATCGAGGTGAGACCTCTTAGTGGCAACTCAGTACCTAAATGTGTGGAATAGCTTTTTTTAGCCTTGTTAGACCCTCCTGTAGAAGCTTAATGAAGGCATTCAGCGTTAATGTTTGTTTATTTGGCCCCTGCCTTATCCTTAATGCTGTCCAGTTCCAGAGAAGATGGTGCATGGTATGAAGGCTTGGTCTGATTTAAATAATGGTGTACTTTAGAGTGTAGCATTTCCAGTTGTCAATAATGCAAAGATATTTCTGTTTACTTAATAGCTTTTCATATCTGTTAAGATATACTGTATTTGTGCATGCAGTAGGTTGGGTTGTGTTCCTTAGACATTTTATAGATGTAGACATGACTGTAACTTGATGTTATTTGGTTCACTCTTGTTAAATTTAGCCTGGAAATAAATATATGTATGTGTTTTGAAATATATAATAGCAAACTTCTACCTCTAATCCTAACAGGAAGTGATCCTGGTGAAGTCAGGTGGCCCTCTTGGTCTGAGCATTGTGGGAGGCAGTGATCACGCCAGTCACCCGTTCGGCATAAATGAACCTGGGGTGTTCATCTCAAAGGTATGACTTTGAACGAGTTGTGAAATTCCTTGTTTAAAGATTTAGAGTTTTTATTTTTGCGTTTCCTAAAATACGTTTTGTGTCTGACTTTTCTCATCATCAGGTGATTCCTCACGGTCTTGCATGTGAAGGTGGACTGCGGGTTGGGGACCGAATATTAGAAGTGAATGCCATTGACCTGCGTCATGCCACACACCAGGAAGCTGTGCGAGCGCTGCTGGCCAACAAGCAGGAGATCCGTATGTTGGTACGGAGGGACCCTTCACCGCCTGGGATGCAGGTGAGTCCATCAACTCAACTGAATATACTTATACTAATGTAAGCATAACAGAGGAAAATGCTCACCTTTCCTTGCCTCATGAATTGTTTACACATTGTTGCAGGAAATTGTGATCCAGAAGCAGCCAGGGGAGAAGCTTGGCATCAGTATTCGTGGAGGGGCAAAGGGTCATGCAGGAAACCCCTTTGACCCCACAGATGAAGGCATCTTCATCTCTAAGGTTCTAAAATTATATATAGTATATACCACAATTTTGCAATTCAATAATTTCGTTGTAAATTTTAAGGCTTTTTCACCTCCTTTTGAAGGATTTTGGAGCCCAATTTAGCTTTAAATGGCCCATCCAATGGTTGAATAACTTGGGGCGCCCGGATAGCTCAGTCGGTAGAGTGGGTGCCCATATATATATAGGTTTACTCCTCGATGCAGCGGGCCTGGGTTCGACTCCGACCTGTGGCCCGTTGCAGCATGACATTCACCCTCTCCACTTTATTTATAGCCACATCCCATCTAACTGAGAACTATACTGTAAGTCTTGAATGCTGTCCACAAAAGAATAAAATATAGAGATTTAAGAGTGATGTATAAGATGACATTAACAGGGTATTTCAAAGAATGGGCCTGAATTACATAGTGTTAAGTAATCTCAGGCAGTTGTAGTCATCAACTTACTCATACTTGATATTGGAATAGGTGAGTTCGAGCGGTGCAGCAGCAAGAGACAGGCGACTGCAGGTGGGCATGCGTATCCTTGAGGTGAACAACCACAGCCTGTTGGGGATGACGCACACAGAAGCAGTGCGAGTGCTTCGAGCTGTAGGAGACTCTCTGGTCATGCTGATGTGTGATGGTTTCGACCCACAAAAAGTGGCTGCTGTAGAGGTGAGATACTAGATCCCTGAGCAGTTGGATAAAATTTTGTTTTTTAAGTTAATGAGACAATAAAATGAAACAATCTGTAGCCTGTTGATTGAACATGTTTGTGAGCTTAAATGACGTCAAATAAAGCACTTTTTATGTTGCCACACACACACAGTCAGAATATATAGTACTAGAACTAATTTGGTCAAGGAATTGCATTGCTGATGTTATAAAATGTTCTCAAGTGTTGCCTAAATATGTTTTAAAAAGCACTTCTTCAATGTTGATTGGGTCCATTTCTAGGCGTCTCCTGGCATCATTGCCAACCCATTTGCAACAGGCATCATCCGTAAGAACAGTATGGAAAGCATCTCTTCTATAGACCGAGACCTGAGCCCAGAGGAGATGGAAATCATGCAGAAGGTACAATACAAACGGGTGAAAGTTACGAATTACATTTACGCTCGTCACTGTAACAAAGCAGAACAAAGCCCAAAAGTGCTAAGTAAGGGAACCGTGTTGGTTTGTACACCAGGAAACACAGCACACCCTTTTCATCCACATACCAATCAGTTTGGCAATTTTGCAACGATGGTGGTCAAGTCAACACGTGAATCAGCTGTGCTTCCACAGCAGTTTGGTTTTAGCAGGTGGAGTTTTCAACAACAGTGGAGTTTGACTCACTCCAAGCCATGCCTGCTGCACATACCAATCATTTTACCTCAGCACCCAGGAAGTGCCAACACAGTTGTTTATTTTGTCCGGATGAGCTTTTGGGAGGCTGCCTGTACAAAAGGAATGTAGAGGCTTGTCGCTTTAATGAATGCTAGTTTTTGTTCCTCTGCACACTTTAATCAATTTAGTTTCTTGTCATACAGCTTTTATAAGAGTAGAAAAATAATTTATATGGAAATTGTATTGGTTTAAATGACTCGTCCACTAAGATTTACAGGCTGGAAAATAACCGTTTATTGGGACTGTAAATCTCGCTCTTCTCCAGGAGTCTGAGATGGTGAGAGAGACATCACAGTGGGAGCGAGAAGAGATGGAAAAAGTGGTAAGTGAAACTGAAAATCCACAACTGTTTTGTGAAGGCTAGAGATGAAACTGTATTTGTCAAATCAGCGGATAGCAATACAGCGAGGCTGGAGAATAAAAATGTTTTCTTCGTACAAAATGCATAACACGTGTGCACAGTACTGTAAGGTGGAGCTTTTAGATGCAGAATCTCAGGTTTGTCTGATATCGGGTGAATGAAGCTTCTCCTCTGCACCCTGTGTGGGTATTGTGTTTGATAGAACTATTCCTGCAATGTCCCACCTTGCATGCTTTTTTTCTGCTCCCATAGCTAATGAATAGAGTACTTTTTAATGTGTGTGGATTCTATCCTTTCTTTCCCTTCTGTTTTTCTCTCCTCTCTCCTTTACTTTTGGTGTGTTTGGTGTAATAAAAAAAACATCCAATCATCCCATCTCCATACCACTTCTCCACTGTTGTTTTTCTCCACTTCACCCTCTATAACACTTCTTTCCACTTCTGTAAATTCTCCATCTTCTCATCGCATCACTGTGTGGCTGTGTGTGGTCGGGGCTCTTCCCTCCTGTACTCTCCTCTTCCTCCCCTACCTTTCTTGGTGAAGGAGCGTATGCGCTTGGAGCGTGAGGAGGCAACTCGCCTGCTAGAAGAGGAGACTGAGGTGAGACACTCCTCATCGCAGGTCTGCAGACAACCTTCCTGGAAGTCTTTGCAAAAGGGCAGTCTGACCAAACATACCACAGCACTACCGCCACAGGAGTTTACCATGTTGTTCATCCCTTTCAGGGCAAATATATCCTCTTTTTTGGTTTTCTGATAGAAATAAGTCAATTTTGCAGGTTTTCCTACTTACAAAGCATGTAGAGGTCTGTACTTTTTTATCACAGGTACACTTCAACTGTGAAAGACGGAATCTAAAACAAAAATACAGAAATTGTATGATTTTAAAAAAATAATTAATTTGCATTTTATTGCATGACATAAGTATTTGATCACCTACCAACCAGTAAGAATTCCGGCTCTCAAGGATGGATGGGGCCATGTATCGCGAGATCTTGGCCAACAACCTCCTTCCCTGAGTAAGAGCATTGAAGATGGGTCGTGGCTGGGTCTTCAGCATGACAACGACCCGAAACACACAGCCAGGGCAACTAAGGAGTGGTTACGTAAGAAGCATCTCAAGGTCCTGGAGTGGCCTGGCCAGTCTCCAGACCTGAACCCAATAGAAAATCTTTGGAGGGAGCTGAAAGTCCGTATTGCCCAGCGACAGCCCCGAAACCTGAAGGATCTGGAGAAGGTCTGTATGGAGGAGTGGGCCAAAATCCTGCTGCAGTGTGTGCAAACCTGGTCAAGAACTACAGCAAACCTATGATCTCTGTAATTGCAAACAAAGATTTCTGTACCAAATATTGTTTCTGTTTTTCTGATCTATCAAATACTTATGTCATGCAATAAAATGCAAATTATTTAAAAATTATACAATGTGATTTTCTGGATTTTTGTTTTAGATTCCGTCTCTCACAGTTGAAGTGTACCTATGATAACTATTACTGACCTCTACATTCTTTGTAAGTAGAAAAACCTGCAAAATCAGCAGTGTATCAAATACTTGTTCTTGCCATATATATGATGGCGACTACATCATATTAGTTTCCAGCAAAACAGAGTGAAAGCAGAAAATGCAGAAATACATGTTATGTACTTCTTTACAAATTAAGTAAATATCAGACTGACTGACATGGGATGTGCATTGTTCTTAGAAAACAATTAGTTTTTAGAAATGTCTCATGATAAATTGTCTCTAGAAGTGTGTTCAACTTTTGTTTTATTTAAAGAAAGAAAAGAAAATCGCAATACTCCTATCGATTCTCAATAAATGCAAATCGCAGTAGAAATCGAATCAGCACCCATGTATCGAAATAATCCATTTGGGACAATAGCATATCCTTGATGTGTGATAAACCTCAGCCTTGTGCCCTTCTAACCTCTGATTTCTGTCATTTCTCTGCAGAACATGGGCACTGGACCTCTAAAACTTGACTACAAGACCCTGGCTGCTCTGCCCACCACCAGTCTTCAGAAGCTCAACAGGGTAAGTCTCTCTTTATGTTCTAATGCTTTCTGGCAGCGTTAGAAGATACACAGGTTTTTACACTACAGTGGGGCTTGAGTGTTTGGGCACCCCAGGTAAAAATTTCTATTAATGTGCATGAAGAAGCCAAGAAAAGATGGAAAAATCTCCAAAAAGCATCAAATGACAAATTAGACATTTGTATAATATGTCAAAAAAAGTTAGACTTTATTTCCAACATTTACGCTTTCAAAAGAACAACAAAAAAATGGCATCTACAAAAGACTGCAAAAGAAGTTTGGGCACCCTGCAGAGTTAATACCTTGTACTGTACAAAACCTTCAGTTTACGCCTCCTGATGTAATCCACCGTGGATTTTGAGGTGTGTTTAGGCTCATTAACCATTTGTAGAAGCCATCCTCTCTTTAACTTCAGCATTTTCACAGATGGCATCAAGTTAGTGTCAGAAATTTGCTCAAGTTTTATTGAATCCATTTTTCCTTCTACTCGTGAAATGTTCCCTGTGCCGCTGGCTGCAATACAACCCCAAAGCATGATTGATTCCCCCTCCATGCTTAACAGTTGGACAGAGGTTCTTTTCTCTGTGCCCTTTCTTCTCCAAATGTACCTTTTCTCATTCGGCCAAAAGTTCTATTTTAACCTCGGTCCACAGAACTGGTTTCCACAATGCATCAGGCTTGTCTATATGTTCATTTGCAAACTTCAGACGCTGATTTTTGTGGTGAGGACGTAGAAGAGGTTTTCTTCTGATGACTCTTCCATGAAGACCATATTTGTACGAGTGTCTCTTTCTAGTGGTATGGTGTACCACAACTCCAGTGTCTGCCAGGTCTTTCTGGATGGAGCTGTTCTGTCTGATATTTTTCTTGGTCTTCCAGATCTTGCTTTAACTTCCACTGTTCCTGATGACTGCCATTTCTTAATTACATTGCAAACAGAGGATATTGGCATCTGAAAAGGCTTTGCTATCTTCTTATAGCCTTTTCCTGCTTTGTGAGCGTCAACTATTTTCAGTTTTCTAGACAACTGCTTAGAAGAAGCCATGGTGCTGATTGTTGGGGCAAGGTCAGATGAGTCTGGGCATTTAAAACCTTAAGATTGATATCACCTGGTCTTTCCAGACGATGATTGAGAACAATCCATGACGCTGTCAGGTGTCAGCTTTCCAAAGGGGCATGCTAGAAACTCTGCAGGGTGCCCAAACTTTAGCAAATGCCATTTTTGGTTTTCTGTTATTTTGAAAGTGTAAATGATGGAAATAAAGTCTAACTTTTTGTGACATATTATACGAATGTCTAATATGTCATTTGATGCCTTTTGGAAATTTTTCCATCTTTTCTTGGCTTCTTTATGCACATTAATACACATATTTTTACCTGGGGTATCCAAACATTTGAGCCCCACTGTGACGGTTCAGAGTCATTTCTCACCATGTTTGAAAAAGATTTGAATCCTCTGAAGCTGTAAGTTCATGGTATTTCTGTGCGGCTATGTTGGAAATGGCCTTCAAAGGTCAGAATAGACCTTTTCATGGAATCCCTTGTTTTTATGTCCTGGGAAACTGAGTGACCCAGAGCCGACCAGTTGCCCCTCCAGGAGCAGGAATGTTGACCTCCCTCTATGTGCAAAACTCCAAGTCAACATTAATGACGGTGGCTCCGAGGCCAAACCCATACAATGTATCATCTCAAAGTAATGGAATTGTGTCCTTCATCAATTAACGAGAGCAGATGCGATCAACCTCGATTGAAGAAAAACAAAGCGCAAGGACTGATCAAGAAGTTTGGTAAAAGAAAGTACAAACCAAGATTCAAGACCAGAAAATAAAAAAGAATTAAGGAGGCTTTGGAAGAAAGAAAGTATCTAATAAGGTACAGAAATAGGTGGATTTGAAAAGGACACATGGCCAAAAGGAAGGCACTGGTCTGGTTGATAAAGAGTGCGAGTGTGTGTGAAAGAGGTGGCGAGATTGGGGGGAAGGGGACAGCTGCCCGCTATCAACCAGCCTATCCCCTGCGATATTTTAAACATGCTCTGAATTGGATAGAGTCTCCTGGGTGGACGGGGTGCTAGACGGGGAGGGGGGGTATCGTCTAAGAGGATCAGACCAAGTGTTTCAGTTGGAGTTCCCAAAGTCCTCAGAGGAGTAAGTTTAAGGACATACTGCGCTGTCCTGTTCTCATCTTACCGGTGAGTATAGAGATGTTCCGCTGGTGAGAATTAATATTTAGGGTCTTCTTTCTTTCTTTCTTTCTTGTTCATTCTCTCTCAACTTAATCTGATTTAACGTGTGTCTGCGTTAGGTGTCAAGTGGAAGATTTTGTGATTTTTACTCTCTAAGACAGACCAGATTTTTCAGAGTTTTTATCACTAAAAGGATTGCATAGCTTGTTCTGTAACTCTCACTCTAAAATACTCATCCTTGAACTATACCAAGTACTAAAGGTGTCATTGTTGTTTCTTTATTTACATTTGGGTCACAAAACTTTAAATAGACAGTAATTATGACTTTGTTTGTGTGCCCTACTTGTAGATCTCTGCCTTTTTTAGATTGCCAAAGAACTTTACCTATATTTCATCTGCAGCTGTTAATGCTTGGTGCGCTAGCGCTGGATTTGCTGCACCAGCACACGTGGTCCAGCTCAAACTGTATCACAGTAACCCTTTATAACTGCCAGCACGTTGTTACCAAAGATTTAGCTTATGGTTCATGTTGAAATCATGAATAAAGCCAAATGTTTTCTTTTAAATGTTAGTGACAAGCTTACTGTGATTTTTATAAGAAGTGAGGTGATATGCATGATGTGCTGCAGAGCTGCCTTCTAGCTTTTGTAACATCGCTGAAAATGAGATGGTTGAGAGTAAAATAATGGTAATGTACGATTGTTTTGGAATGGGACTTTTGGTTTGGTTTATTATATATTATATTATATTTATAAAATACAACATATTGTCTAATCCCTGACAAGAACGATAGAGTCCTAGACTTTTTTTCCCCCATCCCGTCCTTGGTGTTTACAGTCAACCAACCTTTATCAAGACAGAGACAGGCATTCAATTGAGCATTTAACATCCAGAAATATTATAAAATAGGAACTGAACAATTACAAAGATTATTCATGAAAACAAACAATGAATTTGAAATTATTCAGTTACTGTTTCCCAGCATGGCTAGCTCAGTGTGTCGGCATGCTGGCAGACCAGAGGCCCCGCTCTCCTCTCTCACGCCAAAACCACAGCTGTCCCTCACAGTTTACGTCAGAGCCAAAGGGGCACTTGTTCACATTCCATCCCACTGACCCTCATCCCAGCACAGACTCTTATAGTCAGCATGTAGGGAGGCACATTGCTGCTTCACAATGCTTGTTGTATTCTTAGTCCGGCTATTTTGATTAACACCAGATATGTCAAGGTCCCCTCTAATAGATTCCAAAGTTGGTTAGTTATCTGGGTTAACTGAGAGGCTTTTTAGGAGGACATGACACTTTTATGGTTGCACTTACAGTATCAGGTTTCTTTACATAGGTTAAGTTAAACATTGCTCCTACAGTGACATCACCTGTCCTTTTATGTTCAGTACAGTAGGAGTTGAAGGTGTGTTGGAGCCTGAATGTCTCGCTAGTCTGATAATATGGTTATTTAAGGCTGAGGCCAAGAGCCTGGACTGCAGCAATGTGTCTCATGGCATACAGCAGCAGAAGGGCTGGGTATCGTTCTGTTTTTTTATTTATTTTACGAGTGCTTAAACGATACTTGTAAAATGGTGCCCATGCCTCAAAACCACAGTCGCAACATTTCGGACTGGCTTGTTTATTACTAAGGCAGAGGGATTAAAAGGGGTGCACCAGAAATTCACTTTACACAGGTTTAACCTTTTAACCAAATAAAGAATTTCTTTTAATTGTTATGAAAGTCAAAATTAGATTTTTTTTTTCCCCTTTTTATAGCATTTTCATAATGTTCTCAGATCCCAGAGAAATACTAATTTCCTTAGTGTGTTGAGTGAGTGGTTGAAGCTTTTCCTCTCATTTCTTATTATCAGTGTCACTTTACTGTATCTGTCCTCCCTCTTTCTTTGCTCCTGTCCAGTTCTCTACTCCTGTAAGTCTGACTGCTCTCATGGAGGCCCCCCTGCAGGCCCAGTACGGAGCCCCTTTAGAGCCTCTGGGCTTAGGCCACACCACAAAACCCCTTAGCCACATGGACCCTGAGTCCTGCCCAAGTCTGAACACAGAGCATGATTATCTTAATGGAGCCCAGTTCTCCCCTAATGGGACCTCCGCTACTGACAGTGCTGGCTCATCAACAACCATTAATTCGTCAACATTTGCAACCGAAGAAGAAAGCCTGGTGGACTCTCAGCCTATCTGCTTCAAAGAGAACCCTTTCTTGGTGGCCAATCGCAAAGGAAAGGGTCGTCCATTTGGGGAGCAGATCCTGTCGGGGCCTCCTGTGGGCTACGGGAAGCAAGGCCAGCTTCAGCCCTGGTTGTTCAGCAAGGCAAGCTGCTTGCCCGAGTGTGGTTTGGAGGCAGCATGGTGTGTTACTGTGCACAGTTTGTTGTTTGGCTCACTTGTGTCCCTTGGAATGGATCATACAGTTGCATCAAGGCTCTGTGGAAGTCATAACTTTAAACAGTTGAGCTAAAGGATCTGAGGAAATGCCTTTTACTTTGTGTATCCAAAACACCATACAATAACAAGTGTGCATACATCTTTAGAACAGATGTAGAACTACAACGATCAACAACAAATTTATCTGAAACAATGTTATTAATTAAATGTGTTTAGTTCCCAAAATTGTGAAATGTGAAAATTAGCTGCTTTACATTGTGATATGAATTTTAAACTGAATTTCTTTGATTTGGGCTGTTAGTTGGAAAGAATAGCATAACTATAATTTATATATTTAAGCCGCTATAATTAATATTTTATAATAACGATTAATAAAATGACGTGTAATGAAATAAAATGTGTAATTGTGGCCAAAAATATCAGTCATTACAGATTTATACAGGTTTCCTTTTATTTTTATCTGCCCACTATTTTCTTGATTAATCAAGAATGAAAATTTACATAAATTGGCTGGATTAAATCCCTACAGTTTGAGTTATAAATGTTAGCTTTACTGTTTAATTACACAGGAGGATTAATGTGGTATAAAAATTGTCTGTGCAAAGGCTCATAAGGAAAATATTTTTCTCTAAAGAAGTGTGTCCAGGTTGTGTGTATTAATATCAGTACTAGCTGAACTGGTGCATGTTTTTTGCTGTGAGCACAGAGCTTGTGGCACCTCGTGAGGTATTTAAGCACATAGTCAGGACCGACTGGAATGTCGGTCCCAACAACTGTGAGAGGTCATAAGTCATGAATGAACATGACCTGCAAAAACCATAGACTGTAAAAATAATGGACGTGACAGCAGTGACATCACTCATCTGTTTGTGGAATGCCTTTCATGGATGTACGAGAATGCTACCGTTTCTAATACATCAGTGGGTCAATCCGGCAGAGTTTTGCCAGCGAGTAAACGTTCACCTCTTGAATGGCGCCGTTCATCTGCATGTATTGCAGTACAGAAAATCTGCAAACTTTACCTCACCTAAAGTTATCAGCTAGCGCTAGCTAGCAAGCTTGGTTGGCAAAGTGCTTCCAAACGCTAAACAAGACAAAATTAGGGTCAAAGTTTAAGATATAAACACGGACTATTCCCCAAAACAAGCTGACGGCTATTTTAATGTATACAGTGGCATGGTTGGCCTTACTAAGCCTCTGTCATGATTGATAGGTTGGCGTGTAGCCACACCTTAAAGCATCCCCTGCTTTATCGTCCTTTTTAAAATAATTATTTACGAGATAACATTGTGTATTGAGTTTATGGTCTCAAGCATAGCCCTTGAGACCCTAAACTTATTATGAAAATGTTTATTGAGGTAATAGATCAAGTGAGAAGTAGGGTCATTTTCTCATAGACTTCTGTGCAAGCCGTCTTTTTGCAACCCTGCTGGAATTAGATAGATAGAATGCAGGTTTAAGGGCATTTTCAGACCCAGAAGCTAGGTCCATTGATTTTTTTTTTTTTTTTTTTATAAACAGTCTATGCCAGAGTTTATGGCAAAAACGCACAAAAAAGTGCATGTTTATCAGCAAGAGATTGTTGTTGATTGAATTTCCTACAAGGTCACTTCTATAAAGGACTAACCAGTTAATCTTGTCTTTACTACTTTGTTGTGTGCACAGGGAAATTAAGAGCAGTTGTTAAGTGTGTTTTGTGTGTTTGATTTTTGTGTTTCCAGGCGCCTCCTTCTGATTTCACCAGGACTGAGAGCCCAATCAGGGAAGCACCCTACTCTCCCACTATCCAACCGGTGAGCAGCCTTAACACCCAACGTTCATGTACCACCCTCCTACCATCCTTTTACTTTATTTTCTCCTTTTCCATGAGGTATTTCTACCATCCATAGAAGAGGTATTTTACAGTTGATCCTTTTAAACCTTTCCTCCAACCCATAGCCCAGCCACCACTCTTCCAACAGCTCCCTGTATGCAGGCAGGGAGACCCGCTTTGTAAGTGGGTCTTGTGGCCCTCTCTGCTCTGGCCTGGATTTTTTTTTTTTGCGTCAGCTATTCTGAGCCCTCCGTCTGTTAACCCTACTGTTGTCCTTGCGTCAAATTTGACCAATTTTCAAAAAGTTTCTCTCTCAGAATTTTTTTTCAACCAAATTGTCAAAAAATATAATGTAGATGATTCCTTATTTCGCAAGTAAAATAAATGATCAGTTTACTACTTTCATTGAATTTGGGTGTTTAATTCAATTTAATAGCATTTGACATTTTTAATAAAATGTTTGGGGGCGGCATCAAAAAGCGCAGAAAAAGTTGACTAAGACATCGGAAAAAGTGACAAAACGTCAAAAGTGATAAACAATGACCAAAAATGCTGAAAAAGGTTTTAATTTTAAATTTTGACCCAGGAAAACAAAAACTTGCATGGTCCACGGGAAGACAACACAAGGGTTAATAAAACAACTAGTTTAGCTGCCGTGTGTGCTACATTCCTACCAGTCTGAAAAGCATGTGCTTCTCCATGGCCACCTGGTTACTGATGCTTTGCCTCATTGGATGTACACAGAAATAGATTTTTGTCCTTAATGTCTCTACTGACCAGCTGAAGCTTCATATTCTCTCACAGGACAATAACAAAATAAAATGTGCATTTTTCCTTGAGCAAAGTTACCAGTGTACAATGTATATAATTTTGGTGAACCTTGGTGGTGTTGCATTGTTTGATAGTGCCTTTATTTGGCCTGGCATCATCCAATAATAATAATAAATAAAACAATAAACTAGCAACTGTATGCACTGTTGTTGAAACTCAAGTAGATGGTGCCAGTCCATGGATTTTTATTTCATTGTCATTGTTTTATTTTCATTTTCTTTGCAGGCAAATGTTCATTACACCTCCACTCCTACTGCCAATGACAACACATCATCAGTGAGTGTCTGTGGAGCTGGAAAACAAGCTGATCAGAAAAGAACCTTTTATAGTACTAACAGTATTAATGTTGGGCTCATCCCACTGCTTTACCAATGCATCAAGCCAATATACTCACCTATTTACATCATACTGTATTTCTCATTTGTTTCCTATGTTTTTAAAATACTTTTAAGATTTCTAGGCATTTAAAGTGTTTGAATATTAACAATCTCAAAGAGCTCCTAACCCTAAAGAGAAAATGAAATGTATAATTAGGGAGGGTTTCAGAGGACTTTTAGGCTAAATCCCATTTCTCTGTCTTACCCCTTGCCCTTTGTCTGAGTGGTAAGTGCTAGGGGTGAAAACATACCCCTCCTTAGTCTCTCACACTACTTTAGCTTTTCCATCTAGAGTAACTTTCTGGATGGACACTGTGTAATGAGAGGTGAAAAAAATGAGACAATTACATGTAGGTATTGTTTTTGGTACAAACTGGTATTAAGCTTTAAAAACATCATGGACAAATACTCTGAATGTTAAATTATGCTCTAATTCATATCCACCATTAGCTTTGTTCATTTTGAGTTGTCATTCATCCTTAAGTCTGATGTGTCTTAAGTCTGGTTTTCTTATTGTCATGTGCTAAATAGATTTTGAAGCACATTTGTAATTTTAGGCTAAATTACCAAAACTGTCTTGACTGATCTCTTCCATAAAATATGTTTTGTTTTCTCTCCAGACACGACCGGGTGCCATCCAGCCAGTCGGGCGCATGCGGCAGAGTCCCTCCCCTGCCACTTCAGACGGCCACAGTCCTAACCCCTTCCAGCATGGCCCCTCCCCCTTCAACTCCCAGACCTCTGTAAGACCCCTCACCACCACATAGTGCTGTTTTCTATCCACTATCCACTCTCCGCTCTGTGCCGCCCCTTCTGAGTGCACAGCCCCAAAACACTGTCTCATAGCAGTGCAGCAGAGATACAGATATTTGTTGTTTCTAAAGAGGCTTGAACCAAAGAAAAGGAAACCCTGTATTTGAATGCACAGTACAGTTTAGTCTGTGCATGTTCTGCAGTCTGTGACCTCCAGACCTCTTACACCTTCTAACAGAGCGTCCAGCCCAACTCTGAGTCCCTGAATCAAATAATTTCTCAAAATTACAGCTTTTTGAAATGTTCCACTTTTATTTATTTCTTTGGCAAGCAGCATAGTTGGATTGGTAAATAATGAAGAAGCTATGATTTCATCTCACGTCTTCCTATTTGTTTCACAAAGGTGCTCATGCATAACGTTTGTCATGGCTTTGGAGTTTCCAAACCCTACTGTCTTTCTCTGGCATACTCCTCTCCTCTCTCACATGAAACCAGCCACCATGCTGTTCTCCTCCACAGTCTTCTTCAACTTTGCTGGTTTTTTTCATAGTCTGTCCTCTCCTCCATGTCTCTGTTTGTCTGTCCTTCCCATCTCCTCTTCTTCCCCTCGGCTCCTTAACCATATGGACCTACCCCACCTTCCATGCCCCCCCCCAAACCTCCCCCCTGCAGCCTCGCGCCCCCTCCCCTACCTCGCCCGACGAGTTCCCTATGAATGTCAAGCAGGCATACAAGGCGTTTGCCGCCGTGCCTCGCTCACTGGCAGTTCTGGAGCCGCCACAGGTAGGCCGTGCTGCCCGGACTCCCCCGGGTCAAAACGACAAAAGCATGCTATGCTAATTGGTTGATCTCGCCCCCGCTCCCTCCTGACTGGAGCAGGCTGTCCTATAAGGAGCCTGCGCCGTGTCGGGGGGGGCCTGTGACGTGCTGTGACGTGTGGAATGCATTCATCGTTGTTTTTTTTGTTCTCCAGTGCCATCATCTTTCATACTGGTGTTGAGTCTTGATCCATTCGTCCATCCATGTGTGGTTCATGTACTAATATCCAATCCCCTCTTTTTTATATATATTATCCCAGATGCTAATCAGTCTGCCTGCTCTGTATCTCTGTCTGTCTTTTTCCTCAGTCTGAGTTTACTTATCTTTACTTACATCCTGCTATGCCCAACAGGACCTGTACAGTGTGAGGAACAATTTCCATCCAAAGCAACCTTCTCCAGAGGTGAGTGAACAAATTGATCAAAAAATATTAAAAGCACAGCTATTTCTTGAAATTACATTTGAAAAAGTGGGGATTGTATTATATTTTAGGTCTGGACTTTTATGTGTTCACAAAATCAGATTTATTGCGTTAAAGGTACCCTGCCACACAAAACCGTCTTTACTTGGATTTTTTAAAAATATGTTAGGTATGTATGTGTTTGTGTTACGTCGTGAATGTAAAGATGAACTGCTACCTCCTCTGTCAGCTCTAGTCACTGAAAATAAATAAGCGGAGAGATCTGGCCAATTACAAAAGCCGGTCAGACTGACGTCATGTTGCTCATTACTATTCAAAAATGTTAAAATGTTAGTCCATGGTAGAACTTCAGAAATTACCACAAAGTAATGAAATACGTGTGGCAGGGCACCTTTAACATTGCTTCACTCACAAGTTTTCATTTGAGGGTGTGTTTTAAATTTAGCCCCAATAATATTTAAGAAGCCAGTTTAACATTAAGGAGTTTCTGACCGCTTGTGTAATGTGTTCTGCTGAATATTGACTATGCAGCTGCAAAAATAAAATCTAGATATGCTCTAAGCTTACTGTGGTTACATACTGGTTCTTAGTCTGACGGTCTGGTGACGACCTATGTGGCCTTTTCAGCCTGAGTTGAACAACGAGGTGTTTGATGATGACATAGATGGTCAGGAGGGAGCTGGTAAGGGTTTGACCGGCAAAGTCTCCCCCCGGCCCTCCCTTACACCTGACCGTCGGGAGTATATGAAACTGGCAGGAGTGCCTCGCCTCTCCAGGCCGTCCTGGGACCTGCAGGTACCCACCGCCTCTGCCACATCTACAGCAGCCCTGTTGTCTGTCTGGGTCTGCTTGGCTTTAATTGGTGGTGGTGTCTCTGCTCCCAGACGCTGGGACATAGCCATGTTACTTCTGTCAATGACGGGACTGGCAGTTGATTGATCTTAAATCAGCTGATGGTGTTGGGTTCTGTTTCGATGATAAATTTGTTTTTCTTCTCGGCCGGTGATATTTTTCTCCTGTGGGATCTCTTGTGATATCCTCTGCTCTGCTGGCAAATATTCATTTCTTCACCATGTAGAGATAGGATCTCTCAATGCAAATCAAACCAGGTATTAGTCCTCATGCCTATCTCTAAGCATGGTGCAAATGGCTCCTCATGCATAATATCCTGCAAATAACAATTAATAATAAAAATCTGCCTGCCTTTACAAATATTGCTGTATATTTAAATAAGTTTTTTATTTACATTTATTCATTCACAAAGAAAATTCGTCCTGGTTGCTACAACCTCAACATGTGTATGTCTTACTATATATATATATATATATATATATATATATATATATATATATATATATATATATATATATATATATATATATATATATATATATATATATATATATATATATATATATATATATATATCCTTGTATTCATTTTTCTTCTTACCCTACAGAGTCCTTCTCCTGGTGGTAGGGACAGCCCAGAGCAGCGCTCCTTCAGGGACAGACAGAAGTATTTTGAGATTGACGTGAAGCATCAGACACCAGAGAAACCCAAACCTCGGGTGTCTCTTGTTGGAGAAGATGACCTCAAGAAAATGAGGGAGGAAGAAGGTGTGTTTCTATTGTTTTTTTGTTTTTTTTTATTGAGCATCCCTTTCTAGTAACTACTAAAAACATCTGACTTGACTAACTAACCCTGTGTCTGTTTATCTGGGCCCAGAGCGGAAGTTTGAGCAGCGAGCGCGGGAGTACCTGCTGGATGAAGACGAGGATGAGGACGAGGAGGACCTGGCTAAACAGGTGGCACAGATGAAGGCTACTGGCAAAGTGTTGCTGGATGGAGTGGAGTACAACGTGGAGCCAGTAACCAGCCCATCCCAGCACTGTGCCACGCCACCAAGTTACAACGTCACGCCACCGAGCTACTGTGGTGGCTCAGGGTAACAAGTTTGTTTATTATTATTATAATTATTACTTTAAACATTTATTTTAATTTCTTTTGCTAATGTTTTTTTTTTTTATGTAGGCCTTCCTCTGTTGATGGTAAAGGAGAGTCTCAGAGGAATTCACTGGAGGACAGCTTCAGACTGGAGCAGAGGCCCAACTCCATGACTGGGTAATTACATTGCACGCAACACCTTTTGAATGTCTCTTTGCTGTTGTTTTTGTCACTGTAGTCATCACTGCTACTTGTGTGTCTTGTCAGTCTGATCCCAGTGTACCCCGGGGACTCGGCTGCTCCCATCCGCACAGCCAAAGCAGAGCGCAGACATCAAGAGAAACTCCGTATGCAGAGCCCCGAGCTGGCTGTTGCCCTCGACAAGGACCTGTCCCCTGCTGAGAAACGAGCTCTAGAGGCTGAGAAGAGAGCCATGTGGAGGGCAGCACGGTAAATAAGCACCTTACTGTATATTACTAGTACGTTGATATTAAAAGGGATGTTTAAAAGGAAAAATGAATCAGTTACCAGTTCTATAGTTAGGTGAACCCGTTTTTAATGCAGTGTGATAGCAGTTTGGCAGTGGTTATAAGAATGTATCTGTAAGTATAAATTAACCAGTAGAGAGAGCAATACATTTTCATCAGAGGTCGCTGTCACATTGCTGATGACAATCATGTTAACAATTCCTGATTATTGTCATTGTTGGCTGATTTATAAATCATTGAATTATCTTTGAAATGGCATTCATTTTGTTAAGTAGAACCAAAACGGATTGCAGTAAAACATTTATGTTTTGTGATAATAGAATTATAAATCTTGCAAGGCGTATACTGCAAGCTTTTCATTTTTACTGAAATATTAAGTTTATTTGATTTGATTTTTATATTTTATTCTATCAGTTGACTAAACCTCAAATTATAAATTAAAATATAAACTAGAGACTATTTTTCAATTTTGCCTTTTTTTTGCCTTTAGTAACTTCTTGCCTGATAAACGAGGTCAGGACGTGTTTTAATAAGAGAGGTTCAGGGTTTCCTGGTAAACTGTTTGTCATAATAATTGATAACAAGGTTCAAAGTTCAAAACAAAGTTCTCAGTCCATTCTGTGTCCTGTGTGTGGTTAGTCCTTCTCCTCTCTTAACCATTTTCATGTCTAGAATACAGATCTTATTTATTATTCATGACTCCTCTAAATGTCAGTGTTTTACCTTCCATTCTTTGGTTTTCTTCTCTTTTCCTGTCTTTATGCCTTTCTTTCCTTGCTCTTTTCATATTCCTCCTTCCTCCTGGTGCACTTCTGGTCCTATCCCCTCCTTCTGTCTCTGTCTGTCCCTCTCCCTGGCCTGACGGGGGCCCAGGCCCTGTGGCCTAGAGGAAGATGTTAGGCAGTATGAGCAGGACCTGGCTAAGAGGCTCTACCAGGCCAGAGTGAGGGCATCTCAGGCCGCGGCCGGGGCCCCCCAGCCCCCCAGCTCTTCCTCATCCTCTACAGCCTCCCAGCTCAGGTCTGCTCCTTGGCCCCAGCCACCAGGGCCAGACGCACGGCATCGTGGGGGTGTGCTGGGGTGATTTGGCGTTGGGGTATTTTGCTAGAGGCCGAGTTTGGAAAGGTCCAAGCAAGCACTCACAGCAACACTGTGACGGTGCTTCCACTGCCTTTCTAGTGTTGTCTTGCTTCTGCACGTCTTTGCTGTTTCCGTTTCTACCTTTCCTCTGGTTCCCCTCTCTCTGTTCTCTGTCTTGTCTCTTCCTCCCTGCAGCACTCTTTTCATTTGCGCCTTGCTGTTCTCTTGATTTCCATACTATTATTTGTACTAACACATATCACACAGTAAGTTTGCAAGCTATCTGTGAGCTGAGGGTAAGCCTACTAGTCGTAGGTAGTCCTTTTCCTGGAATGCCTCCCTTTTTTTATTGTGCAATTAAATTAAACTGGTCGTTTGTGAAAGCAAACCAGGACAAGGAGCACCCAAAATAAGTTGTGAGCGGCACTACACTGATTCGTATCAGTGTGTGCCTCTGTCAGTCATTGTCTCTGTATTTCTTTCCTTATTTTCTACTATCATTTATCGGATGGTGGTTGTTTCTCTTGTAGAATGAAGTCCCTGGAGCAGGATGCACTGAAAGCGCAGATGGTCATCGCCAAGTCTCGGGATGGGAAGAAACGTGGCACACTAGACCAGCTGACGGAGTCGCCCTCGCCCGCCCCAACACCCTCTCCCACACCTATGGAAGGTAGGAAGCTGCTCTCCATCACACTGCTAAAGCCTGCTTACATGACAAGTATTTTCTTTTTAAGTTATTACTTTGCGTTAATTTTTAATATAGTGACAGATTCGAGGTCAGCTAACCAGTGTGTACTGGATGTTACACACTAGGGACACTAAACATTTCCTGTCTTTGCCTCTAATTTTTGGAATATTTACCTTATTTGATTAAGCACTTTAAAACAAATAAATAAAAGTTCATACATGCATTACACCAAATGCATATTATATTAAAATGCCAAGGATAGACACAACAGAGACACAGTTAACATAGGTACAAAGTATAAACATATATTTAATATTCAATCATCCAACTTAATGACATTGTAAGAAACTTCTCAAGACTATATTATATTCCCTTTCTTTTCTTAACTGATGTTTTGTAATTTTGTTTTTACTGCTGTGAAGAAACCATTGTTTTAAAAAGTACTGTATAAATCTATACTTAAATTGCAAATGAAATCTAAAGCATGTTTCATCCTTACCCCTCCTTGCCTTTCTGTTAACTTCACATTTCCTGTTTTCCTCTGACAGAGCTCAGTCCTCGAGGAGTAACCTCTCCGGGCCGGCTGGTAAGTGCTAAACATTTTTCTTAATGTCCATTTTGTTTTTGACAGATTTTTCCTCTGGCTTCTGTGTCAGTGTGAACAGTTTACTGCATCCTTTGAACGGACATGGAGAGCTTGAATCAGCAAATATTTGAGCAAAGCTGTAACACTGACTTCAATTTGAGAAAAGGCAACACATAAGATTGTTGGTTTACAAGCTGGGAAAAGGGAAAAAGTTGATTAGTTTCAAATCACAGTTGCATAAAGCCATCATCTTGCTCATTGTCACTCTAGCTAATCGGAGCTAAGAACACACTGCTCTAAAATCATATGCCACAGCTGGCTGTTTGAATCACCCATTAGCCTCTCTGCCTCCCTACTCTCCTTTTTCTATTCCCTCATCCCTTTCCCTTATTCACTTTCCTTTTGACTTCTCCATTATTTTCTCCTCCTTTTTATGTTTCTCCAACCCCCGTTATCCTCTTTTCTCTCCCCTCGTCCTTTGCTCATTACTGTTTGCTATCCTTCTAGTCCCTGTCGTCAAAGAAGTTTGACTACCGACAGTTTGCTGCCATTCCTTCTTCCAAACCCGTATACGACATCCAGGTATTGGCTGCATGCTGAGCTGCCGGGGCTTCGGCCTCCTCCCTTACCCCCTGGCTTTCCCTTCTGCCTCCCCCCTCTAGTTTCTCTGTTAAGAGGCATCAGTGTGACTGAAGTCTAGGGTTCGGCTCCTTAAATGATCAGGATTTCCTGCTGTGCGCTATAGGGATTGGCTCACTAACTCACTTACACAATGAAGAGAGACTTGCTCTACATAAATAACACTGAATCAGCCCTTTGGTCTCCCACTTACCACTCACAAATGTAAGAGCATCTGTAGCAGTAACCCCTCACCTCTCTCTTAGCTAACTCAATCAATCACAGACAATAACACTCAACAGCTGCTGAGACGCAGACAGGTTTTTTTCTATCCCACTAACCAGAATTGGTTCTGGGGGAAATGGCCGCAAACACTCATCCACTTTCACATTCACTTCCATCAGCTGTCTTGTTTCACGCATGTCGCAAATCAGGCAGAGGTAAAAACATCATCTCTAGATCTCCTCTCACAAAACCGTTATGTGCTAAAGGGTCTGGGCTACCTTTTAGGATAGGTAGGTAGGTTTTTGTAAAATAGTTTAAATTATTTTTCTGTGTGGAAAAAGAGAAACAATAGAATCTTGTTGTGAGCTTGTCTCCAAGTGGTCTTTTAATTTGTAGGGTGAATCATCTGTGATCACGTGTCACTGTATGTCTGCGCCCCTGATGGTGGGATCTTGTGTGATTTCATTGTTGCACAGTGACCTCAGTGTGGTTCTTCCCTTTGGTGGAGGTAATTTAATTGACATCACTATATGTAAGTGTTTGCAAAATGTTTCCTGCATATGAATTGACAAAAGTAGTGTTTAAAGGTTGTGTGTATATTTATATAAACATAATAGTCATGCAGAACAAGGGACTGCTCTGCAAGGTGTGGGTCACAAGTCAGCAGAACGCTAACCCAAATAAAATCAATGCAAACATTTACAAACAATTAACATGAAAGAGAAACTCAAAGACCAGCCTCACTCTAAAATATGACACTGTGCTTTTAATATTATAATATTAAACACTATAACATTAAATATATTAATATTCATACAAACAAAACATCTGGTTAAAGATGCTAGATTTCAATCACAGTTCTATAGTCAACTGGAGAAATATCAGATACGTAACAAAGAAGACGCAGTTGAGTGCAATTGTAGTAAAAAGAATGTCTGTCATGGTTGGTCGGTCGGTCCTCAGCTTGCAGCTCGTAGGGGTCCGCTGAGATTGTCCCTAAGTAGAATAAACAGCTTCTCAACACGGATAACATTCTGCTTTGTTTTTTGTTGTGAAATGGTGACTCTTGTTGGTGCTGTACTATTGCTCGGCTGGCTGTCTCTTTTGTGGATGTGCCTACACTACACAACAAACCCTGGAACTGATGACCTAACGTAACCTCCCTTTCCTTTAACATGCCAATATCTCCTGGGGGAGTAGTCGAGTAGAGGTACTCTGGCTTTTGTGGCTCTGTCAGATTGGGAGCTTCAGCCCTGTCTGCTAAACCGGCAGTGAGTGGCTGGCACATCCTTTTGCTGCCAGCTCCATTGCTCACATGGTGATGGCTTCCCCTGGGATATAGGTTATTAAAACACAGCTGCTGCTTATTTACAGTCTCTTCTCTTACAGTCCCCTGACACAGTTGATGACCTGCAGTTCATCGACGACGGCTCCAGCAACCCAAGTGAGTACTGGAGCTATGCAGTATTTCAAATTGTTTTTTAAACAGACATTAGCAATTCATTTGTTATCTTAATTTCCTCTATCCACTTTGATTTAGGTGACTACCTGGGATAAGCAGCTCCTATTGGTAGGATTCTGTGTGCATGTGTTTTTGGGTCTGAATGTGATTGTATTTATTGAACATGTGAGAAGAGTGTGTGTTAGTCTGTGCATTTATAGTCTAACCTGCTAGTTGTGTGGCATAACTGTGGGTTCAGGTATTAATATTAAGACGTGTTTACCTGGGTGTGCTTCGCCTGCTGCTGACCACCACATACGAAGCAGTACCTGATGTTGAGACCAAAGTGGAAGAGAAATTTTCTGCGTCTAAAGTAATGATCTCACACTAACCGTAATCCAGACTGTGCATGAATTAGTCGATTGAAACTAGTAATTACAGGGAGTTCTAAGTGATTCTATTATCGTGTTGGGATGTTTACATGCACACATGAAACTGGGTTATACAAATAATAATAGGATTATTACATTGTTTTCAAATGTATATTTGTCAAAAGACGCTGGATGCTAAATTTTACGTGAGGTAGTGTGGGATTCTGTTAGATTTGACATTAGCATGCCCACTGACTGAAATACATTTTTATGACATAATAAAGACATTTTTTTTTTTAAACAGCATACTCTACGATGACTTTTTTATAAAATATTTTAAGACATACTATTCTATGACTCACTTTGTTATATTTTTTACAAAGTTTTTATGACTTACTATCCCATGACTTTTTAGGACATGATGTTTATGGCATACTGACATTTTTTTGTAAATCTGCCAATACATGCAGCATATCAGTCATCAGACATCATCCCTGACTTGATTTTGGAAGCATGGCCTACTGATTTTAACTGTTAACAGCATTAGAAACAGACCTATTTAGACTTTTAGAGGCTACTATCCATTAATTTTATGCATGGATGGATTCATTCAGGATGCATTGCTTCATGTAAGAATCTCCTTTCATCCACTTACAGTGCTGGCACAGCATGACTGTCTTTGTCCTGCACATGCGTAAAATGCCAATTAGAAACCCAGTAAAGCACAAATATGACCAAGAAATCAATTTACTGAAAAGCCGACCATAACCCGGTCACTTAAGTGCATGTAAACACACTGAGTACAAACATATTTTTAAAGAGACTGTAAATTTGTTCTTGCAGTAACTTAAATGGCATTGGTCCTTGTTTAAATACAGAGCCCATTGAGGTGGCTGGTTTAAATATGCAGTCTCTGACTGCATCAGTTTTCTTCTCAAAGCTTTTGCTCGTTTCGTGATCTGAATGTGGGGCTTCTCTCGCAGGTTTAAGGGATCCATCCACTTTCTGCATAAGTCCAGTTGCCTTCATCTTTCTTCCTCACCACAGCTGCTGTTGGGAAGTGACTGTCATGTAAAAAGAAGCTCAACTGCAGCAGCTTGATAGATGTTACTGAAGTTATTCTGTCTGTTTTTGTGTTGTTTAGTGCCTTCTGCGTGCCCTGAGGCCGAGCTACCCACCACGCTGCCTGCCACCTCCGCCCTGGAGGAGATGGCCTTGTACAGCAACAAGCGCAAACTGAGGCAGGGCCGTCGCAGCCTGGAAACCGCCATGCCCACGTAACACTCTACACTAAGAAGAAAGCCGAAGACATAACGCGAACACACACATTTAGATGCACTGTGGAACACACGAGTGCATCCATAGAAGGTGCAGAGTCACCAAACACTACACACGGTGTCAGTATAGCGAGATTTACTCTCCCATATATAACCACTCCAGAGACTACGACACTGATGGTCACCACACGTACACACTCACTTATATCCTGCGTGTCAGTCTTGCCAATACACTCTGTGGATGAGATGGCAAGTTGCTCAACAGTCCCTCATTGGAAAGATAGTGTGGTTAGCTAGGATTGCTACTTACAGACCATTCTTTTTGTTGTACACTTGGTTTACCAAGTAGAAACTGATTTATTTTAAAAAGGAGGTGACCGAAGTTGTTAGTTGTTTAGTTTTTGCACCTCTAATGATTTTACTGTTTTAAAGAAAAACGTATACTGGAAGAGAAAAGAAATGGGTCATTGCTATACTAACTTCTTGAATTATATTGTTAGGCTTTCATTGAATAGATTTGTAAAATGTCAGGAGTTTCTTGAGACTTGGGCAGACGGGAGTGTATATATTAATTGAGGAGGGAACATCCTGCTACCTTCACAATCACAAATTGTGGAGAGCTTTAAAAAAAAAAAAAAAAAAATACTACATATCTTTTTTTGCACTGCCACAAATCTGCTTTTTAAGAACGTACAGTATATCTTAATTTATTGTTTTTAGCATTTTACTCAAATTGAAGGCCTTCTATTTTACACTGTTAACCCCTCTGGTCGTTGTGAGCACAAAGACTGATGCTTATCATGATTTATCTTTAAATTTCAAAGATAGTTATGGGTCACTATGGGAATTTATATTGTACTTTATTTTTTTATTATTAGAGAGAATCATATCTACAAATTAGATAGCTTGGACGAAGTATAGCTGTTGCACATCAGTGTCACACTTGTGATTGAATGTGCTACATTCCCCTTGTATGACCACACTGAAGGCAGCAGCATTGATCAGGCAGCTTTACAGAAACAGATCACAGCATCCAATACTAAAGTTTGGAAACATTCATTTTTAGTATCATTCATTAACGGTACTCATCCTGCCCTGTTTAGGGTATTATTTTATCAATGTGAATCATTCATTTCTAACCGTGAATTATCTGGGATATTCCAGAGTGACGTGAAGGTAGCAGGTGTTTTATTTTTCTGTCTATGGTTTATTTAAATCTGACGCCACTGAAAAATCATTTATTATTGTGTGAATAATGTACAAATACTGAAAGGAAAGCAAACTTTGGGTTTGAAACTGAGCCAATCTTGACCTAGACCAAGTGAGTGTCTGGACTGCTGATGCATCTGGATTTGGACAGGCTTGGTATTGGGATGCTCTCTGCATGTATATTGGTTTGTTAATGGGAGAGCTGAGAGAGGCAAAAACAATTAAAAATTCCTCTCAAGACATTGTTCTTATTCAGTTCACTGCTTGACGTACGGTCAGTTTATATACATATCTGATGGGTATTTCTGCAGAATCACGGTATAGTAGCATTTGTGTTAATTTAATGTAGGGTCTTCTAATGATAGCTTTCCATGTTGCTCTCACTGACTGAAATTCAGTTTGATAACATTTGCAATGGCTGATATCTTCTTTTTTTTAACTTTGTTAGGTAAATCTTTTTTTCTGATGGGTTTCACTACATTATTAATGCAGTGTTTCATGTTTTTTGTTCTTTTGTCTTGAGTTCTCTTTGGAGGCTTTTACTTGCAATTAGGTTGGAGGGAAAGGGTCAGAAGTCCTAGGGTTAGCGCTCATACAAGACTGTAACTAGTGAATTTGTACAACCAAAGAAGTCTATTTTGTGGTTCAGGAATAATAAATTTTACTTTTCATTTAAGAAGCTGATCCATTGTGTTGTCTTTTGTGCTTAATTAAATATGGAAAACCCCCAAGAGAAGAAGTGAAAGACTAAAAAGGAACATTTAACACATGTGAGTTACTTAGCTAACAGAATAGGAGGAAGTCTTCTCTGTCCAGACCTTGCAGACGAGTTCCTCTGCGCTGGAGTAAAGGACAGTGCCCTCCTCTGTAGAGAGAGTTTTTGCATTATTGCTTCTTAATGTATTATTTGATTAAATAAGGAGTTGTTCATTAGATCTAAAAACAGAATGGGACACCCACCTTTTTCATTCTGTAGCGGGCGTTGTAAAAGGACACAGAGCTGGAGCTGTCAGGAAGCAGCCCCTGGTCATCCTCCCCCTAAGATCAGCAGGGAAGCAGATAACTTTATACCAAAATTTAGTCACAACTTTTCCATTACATGGCAAACTAAAATTATTTCCTCTCCACACCTGTTAGAAAATATAGAATTCTTGTTTAATTGTCATGTACCTGTTATTTCTTTACTTTGTGTGACAGTTTTCTTCAAACCCAGGTTTTGATTTATGGAAAACTATGCAGAAACATTTTCTTTATTGAAGATGCAATGTGGTAAATATGAGGCAAACTCACTTGTTCAAGCGTCCTATCTATGGGTATGTCCAGCTCCTCTTCAAGCACCGGGAAAGACTTTTCATACCAGTTCTCAAATTCTTAGACACACATGAGCAATTGATTATTATTCTTAGCATTTAATAGGAACAAATATTCCAACCACGAAAGCAGGAAAGAAGATGCAAGATATTTGTAGAACTGACCAGAAAGCAGGCGGACCCTGCACTGATCCACAAGGCGTTGACAATAGTTGACCTCTGCCTTGACGTCACGTAGCACTTCATATCTCTGCCGGTACAGGGCCTTCAGCTCTCTGAGCTGCATCAATGAAGTGCCATCTGGCTCCCCCTCCATAACCAAATAATGACCTGAAATTTTTTTTATTAAACTATCAAATCAAATTTTTGGCATGGCCATCAGTACAACACCACACTGCAGACAAGCACAGCTCAAAAACACAAACCTTCTTTACACATTTAAACAGGGCTGTAGCAGTATAAATTTCTTAATACCGTGAAAAGAAAGTGTCCCTGTGGTTTGGCTCTTTACTGCCAAATCTGCCACCCCCAACCTTAACGGCAGTGTCTTTTTGGAGATTTTGTAAATTAAAATCAGTAATGATGAATCAAACACTTAATGTCTTCTGTGATTATTCATCCAGTTTTTGTCGTTGTTTAAAAAAAGACATAGTATAATATATTGAAAAAAAAGTCACAAAAAAAACAGGATAGTAGGTCAAAAAAACTTATAGGATAGTAAGATTTGAAAAAAATAGTACATTATGTTAAAGTCAGAAAAATGTCATAGTATAGTATGTGGAAAAAAAGTAAAAAATAAAGCCAAAGTATAATATGTCGAAAAAAGGCACAAAAAAGCCAAAGGATATAATGTAAACAAAAAAACAACTATGTCACAGTATAGTATGTCAAAAAAAAGTAAAAAAAATTAGTATAAAAAAGAAAAAAAGCAGTACAAAAATTGTACTGCTTTTTACACGGCCCAAGTCAAGTTTAGTGGGCTCACAGCAAGAAGGAACAGATTTTGAACCCACATAGTACAGAATGTCGAAAAATATAAATAATCGAAAAGTAATAAAAATGTCATATTCTAGTATGTCGGAAAAACTCATAGTGTAGTAAGTCAAATTAATGTCATTGTATAGTATGTCAAAACAGTCATAATATTGTATGTTGAAAAAAAATAGATAGAGGATATAAATATTAGAAGTACCTTGAACTCCTCTCGTCTCTTGCTGCTGTATGGTTGCTGTGGTGCAGTCGATCTCTCTCTTGACAGCATTGACCTCCTCAGTGAGCTGTCGAAGAAGACTGCGGCGTTCCAGCAACACAGCTTTGTTCTCCTTAAGGATGCGGTTGATCTTGCTGCCTCGTCCCACTTTAAAATCCTCAAAGGCTTTTGCTTTGGATGGAGTAGAGCTTGGCAGAGAAAGCAAACACTTCAGTTGCAATGGTAAATGGTAAAAAAAAGGTACTGAATATTCCTTTATTAGAATAACCACTGATATCTGAGCTAACAATTTATTAGATAATACTATATTCACATTATACAGTACACATTCTCAGGGTTAAAGGGTGGTTGTGATTCCTGTGTGTCCTGGCTCTCTGTGTCTGGTTCTTGTGACTCCTGTTCCTTCCCAGGCATCTGGACAGAATTCAGTTTTGATTTGGAGACACTCTCCAAACGCTTCCTTGAAACTGGACTCCCCTCTCCCTGTCTCTTGCTTTGGCTGGAAAATCACAATGAGTGTGAGATTAGGAAAACCAAACTAGTGCATTTAACTTAGTCTAGTCCTGTAGTCTGTTTGTTATCATGCTCAAAGGTTTGGAATTACAGTTACAATCATGGGGGATGGAAATAAGAAGTATAATTTTGCCATTGACTGTTAGTTACCTGTGGGAACACAGAGGTTCACCTACCTCTGTTTGTCCCTAGGCATTTTAGTGTTGGCTTTGGTCGAACTTGGGCGAAGTGCCTCCACATTCTCAGTGGTGTCTCTGGTATCCAACTCCTAAAAGAGTTTACAAATCAACATCTGATAAAAGCTCAATCACAAACAGCCTATCAGTGGTACAATAGTCAAATTATGACGAATTACAACTACTAATTTCCATGAGATGCCCCGAACAGTTAATCAGATGTTGACTGACCTTGCTAGAAGTTGTGTTAGCACTTTGGTCTTTCTCCATCAAGTTGAAGGTCTGGCATAGCTGTGCCTTTACCTTCTGTTCCCTGCGTACATAAATACATAAACATGGTGAATCACTTACCATTATCAAATAAAGCTGCATTTTGAAGTTGTCAAAAGGTAGATTATACTCACTGCACAGCAAGCTTGAACTGGGCAAACACTGCTTGGACCTGGCTGATACTTATGATCTGTAATTAGATGTCATGCAGAGAGAAATTAAATCATTCAAAAAACAATTCTAAGCCAATATTTGGTGTGACAGAAAAAAGTATTAACTGTGTTCTTTATTATGTTCTCACACTGATTTCCTCCAGGCTTCCCTTTAGGTACCTCTGAACCTGGCTGTGGATCTCAGCCAGCTGGGCTTCAGACAATGGCTCGTACTTAATTCTCGGACAGTTCACCTGGTAAAGGACAAATGATAGGCATTAAACTTCTAATATGAACCAGCTGAAATGTGTTTTGGATTCTAATGTGTTAAAATGAACATTAGGAAGCATTGTATGGTACTTAAAACATAACATGTGAGTTACATACTTTAATACAGGTCAAATTACAGTATTTGTACAGTATTTGTCATGGCTATTTTAGTTTAGGTAACTTCTGCTGTCGGTTAGTCTGTGCCACTCTGCTGCTGCTGACAAGGCAGAGACAATTATGGAAAATGGAGTCAGTTTGGATTACATAATCTCATCAAACACATTATACATATAATTTAAAAGGCCTGGCAATCTTACTTTACTTTTCAGATAAGTTGCCAAATTCATTGTATATTTGTGATATATCAGTTTCCTTTGGCATATCCAGCCCTTGACCTTTTGGGGTTTGCAAATTTTGAAATTATACCAGACGCTTGACTTTTTCCCATCTTGCATGCCGATAGATGCAGCCAAGTTGCTAGACCTCACAACTTTTAGTTAGCGTGCTGGCAACGTTAAGAAAGGCGCCAGGATATGGTGAGGCTGTGACATGTTTTTCCGTCGGTCTGTCTACCACAGCTAGGCCAACACACATTCGCACCCCTGCCCCTACACCAATATATAGCCAAAATGGCACGAATCTCGTTTCATACCACCTCTGCGATGATTCGACTGAGATTGGCAGCCTAATCAGGCTCCCTCGATCAAGGCCTTGAAAATTCAGGGTCACTCCTAGAAATTACTATACCTCATTTCATATTATGGGGTAATGCATATATAATACAAAATAGAAAAGAATGAAGCATACCGATTCGGGCATTGATTACTATGGCAACGATCAAAGTTTCAAAGCATTTGGGTCAGCCATAAGACATATTTCATTATTATCACCATTTTCCTGCGAGCACTACTCACCAATGTGTTGTAGAAGGAAAGTTCTTCTTTCAGCATGTGTACATCCTTCTGAAGTTTCTTGATCTGAGCCTAATCACAATAAACATTTCATGAGATCACTCACATGAGCAGAGCACAATGCAGACTGTAAACAAAAGTAATACATATTCATAACCATGCATGACCTCCCTGAGTATTTTTTGTGTCACATTATGTGGTATATGCAATATCACGGGAACTCACTGCTGGATCGATGTGTTCATTAACAGCAGGGTTTGTCTGGATGCACATCATTCTGCTGGCAAAACGCAGTGTAGAGAGCTGCAAAAAATAGTAATTATCATCATCATCCTGAAATGACACCACACGCAGTAAGAAACTGCCTTTTTTTTGTATTATATCATATATTCCACTGCTTACTGTTTCTTCTATCTGTGCAGCCTCACCATAGATGTTTGCCACAAGCACAGTGTTGCAGTTCCCTCCTGCAGAAACAGACAAATGCATTATGTTTAGTATTACAAAAAAGGTAGTATACCACTTAAAGCTTTAGTGCACAACGTTTTTTATGATAATGAACGTCCATTTCATTCAAGCCATTGCCATGAGTTGATACAAAGCTAATTTTTTTATATATATATATATATATATATATATATATATATATATATATATATATATATATATATATATATATATATATATATATATATATATATATATATATATATATATATATATATACATATACATACACACACACACACACACACACATACATATACACATACATACATACATACATACATACATACACTCATCATGGGAGAGACAGAAACTATGCGCTATAGCTTTTTAAACTACCAAATTCCCATCATCAGCATCTGTCATACTGCGTGCAGTCTCACCCAGTGAGTCCTTGAGGGCATGAGTGAGTTTACTCTGTCTGAACGGAACATGGTCTCTACGACAATCTGCTAGGGCCAGGATGGCCTGTTCCAGGAAAGACAACGACTTGTTGATGTACATGGCTTCTTTAAACATCTGACCCTCTGACTGGAAGGAGAAGGTAAAATGAAGTGGGAAAAAATATAAAGTTACATGACAAATCTTTTTTCACTTTGTCTAGATGATCAAGAGACTAGATTATATAACCGGGCAAATTTTAAATAGAATGGGTGATTCTAATATACCACCTGGACATTAATTCTAACATGGATCTAACATGTTAAAGTGTTAAAGGTCACATTATGCAAAATGCAATCTTTGTATGGCTTTTCAACATAACTATGTTTATGTGTGGAGTCAGACATTCTCAAACTCACCCCGGTCTTTCCCAGCCTCTCTGACCCGGCCAAATCCACCAGATTCAGCTTGGAAGTGACATACTTGGCAACAGACAAAGTCCGTGAGCGAGACTATAATCAAGAAAGACATTTTCTCCTAATTAAAATCATATTCTGGAAAAGGCATGTAACTAAAGTAAACAATACTGTAAACCCTTAAAGATAAATGGACTCATACCTCTATATGCAGAGTGAAGATACAGTGGGACCTGGAGGAGTTTCTGTTCAAGGGATGAGATCCAATAATGCGATTCATCTCACCCTGAGTGAAGAAAAAACAGCTTTATCAAGGTTACATTTTGAATGTATTAATCCATTAAATCCTGGAACTTTAATAACTTAAGACACACTTAAGTACGTCTTTAATAATGACTTCATTTAATTTTTTGTGGTGAATTATTTCTTCATATAGGACAGGTTTTTACAGTAGTTAACATCAGACCTCAAACAGCAGGTTGAGAGCCTCCTCCTCACTGTGGACAGGGTGAAGAGACAGACCCCTGATGAACACCCCTCTGCCTGGCTCCTCCACCACCACCATGCCACGAGAAGACAGTTGTGGTGAACCTTGCAGCGATGACAGCAGGTCCACCAGGGTCTCATTGTAGATCTCCAGGTAGGACAGGTGCACAGAGACGGCATGCTCAGTCATTTTGTCCACCTCCTGAAACACCTAGAAACCATTTAAAGATAGAAAAATAAACATATTTAATTGAGTGGAGCAGCCAGAGTGTTTCAGAGATAAACATTTTCACATGATGATTACCTCCTGAAGGGCCCGAGGAATGATGCCTCTTTGCTTGTACGATTCGGTGGATCCTGTCATGGTGTAAGTCTTTCCTGCACCTGTCTGCCCAAAACACATTAAAGTACCTGAAAAACACACAACAGAAGACAATAGATTATATAATAATTTCTTAGAAGATAAATCGCAAGGGAATTTGGGCCCTTGGACTGACTGTGACAACAAACCCACAGTGTGTTGACAATAGCCTACGTTTTGCTTATATGGTATTAATACTCGACTACACACACCACCCAGTTTTAAGTAGATAAAACGATTTACCATTATAGCCTTCCAGTGCTCCCAGTACCACCCGCCTACACACTCTGGTGTACAACTCCTCCTGCGATACATCCTGCAGGATGCCTGCTAGCCGGAATGAACAGGAACTCAGCTGACTTTTCCTGGAGTCCTGGGGCTTCCTTGAGTCTTTTCTGTGATGGATGTTAACTGTCTGGGAGACAAGACACAAAAAGAAGTTTTAGGTGAAACGTTACACTAGCAAACACAGGAATTATTTTCAAGCATAAAAATGCATTGGAATTATGCCACAAGATGTCCACTGTACTGTGTGTTCCAGGACTGAAATATTGTATAGAATAGAATGCCTTTATTGTCATTATACACAAGTATACAGTACCTGTGCAATGAAATTGGAGCAATCCCTTTACAGTGTTGACACAAAAATATAAGAAATATAAGATAAAAATATCAAATATCAAAAATATAAAGTCAAAAATATAAAGTGTAGGTAGTGCAGAGAAAGAAGAGGGGGGAGGGGGCTGGTGCACAGTCCTGAGTCCTGACATATATAAAATAGAATCTGAATAGTATCTGAAATGCGATGCAATTTTTATTCTAAGTAACTTTAGACATGCTGTCTTGTCAGAGCAACAAAAGCACATGTCTAAGCAATGGCTCCATTCCTCTTTTTAATTGTCTGAGTGAGCAATCATGCATAATATCAGGGCCCTGGAAATAGACACTACTGCAGCCATCATCAAGTCAAAAGAAAATTGGTGGAGGTTAATCTTTCAACCTTAAAATTAAATTGAAACGTGTTGTCCTAACTAAATGTCTAATTATAGCTTCTCATTAACAATGGTTTTAATGTACCATAGCTTTTTTTAAAGGCATCTCTTTTAGGATGGCCTTTTTATAAGGCCCAATGTTATGTGTCTGTACGTGTAGCTATAGTAGGTTCATGTGCATGTGTAGCACTAATGTAATGTGTAGTGTAATATTGACAATTAACATTAATTGGATAGATTAACAATACGTTTTGTTGTCTTGTTTATTTGTATGTTGTTTGAATGTGTTTTTATCGTGCACTCTGACTGCAGATCAAGTTTCCTATTTGGTATAATAAAGTGACTAAAATTAACAAACACTTATAGCTATATACATAAAAGTGTATATTATTATATACTGGAAATTGGGCGGACGTAGGTAGTAACGTTAGTCTAAAAAAAATCATAACTTTTCGTTTTAAACTAGAGTAACTAACTGGTATTAAAACCCTAGAATATAAAATTAATATTAAACCGGAGATGTACCTGTCCGTCAGGAAGACATTCAATGAGGTCTTGAGAGAAGTGTGCCGTTGGTCTGATTCGGACAAACACTCCGACTCTACTGCTGTGAGCCTTCATACCAACTCTGTCAGAGACACGACGACAACCCAACCGACTCTCAACCTGCTGTACTCTACAAATATGTTAACTTAAGCCACGTATGCTATTTAACGATAGATTTAAGGTGAGAATAACGTTAAGTAATTTCAGTTCACTTTATCCGCTCCAGTTCAACTTCTCTGTTAACCCGTCTGTAGTCTATGGTCGTCATGGCAACGGCCGCGCGCACGCGCAGTATGAATGACCCGCGCCTGACTGAAAATAAAAAACTCAAATACTCATATTTAAATAAACAAAACTTACACAAACTATTGTTAAACTGATTCTTAAACACGCCAATTAGTTATTAATTTTGTAAGTCATATTACTTAATGAAACCAATTAAACCATCCTCTAAAAAGGCATACACTCACCTACCTATAGGATTATTAGGAACACCATACTAATACTGTGTTTGACCCCCTTTCGCCTTCAGAAACCAACAACCATGCCATGCTCAAAATTGCTTAAATCACCTTTCTTTCCCATTCAGACATTCAGTTTGGAGTTCAGGAGATTGTCTTGACAGGACCACACCCCTAAATGCATTGGTTGATTGGTTGAAATGTGATTGGTTGATTAGATAATTGCATTAAGGAGAAATTGAACAGGTGTTCCTAATAATCCTTTAGGTGAGTGTATATTTTTGTTTAGATTTATGTGCAGATAGGAGGCTAATCTACTGTATGTTCAAGATAAGAGGGCTCACACTGCTTTGTTTGTTTGCATTCATTCTCACAGCATCCACTGTAAACAGGGCGAGACTAGTGAGTTTTCTCAAATTTACTGATCTTAAAAGATGACTATTAAAGATAACTTAAACCATTAAGAACAATTCTGTAATTTCTTTATTCTCTTTCTGTAAATGATAGGGGTGGGGGAAAAATTGATACAGCATAGAATCCCGATATTGTCCGCAGCAATACTGTATTGATACACAGGCGTCAAGTATTGCTCTTTTATTATATATGTGTTGGTCAGTTTGCCTGCTTGACAATCCCATTTTGCAGCAATATAATTGAAGTGAGAAATTTAAACAAACTGAGAAATTTATCTTTTTAGATAAAACAGATGTTGACAAAGGTTCCTTTTGGGGATATAATTTAAAATTGGGAAAAGAAATAAATTGTAATATATCACAGAATATTGCAATGTGTTTAAAATTGCAATAATATTGTATCGTGACATACTGTAACTATTGTGACGATATTGTTTTGGGAGACTTCTGGTAATTCCCACCCCCAGTAAATGAATGATAATTTGCTAAAAAAGTTCTTCGCCCACTTTGCAATATGAAATGGGTTAACTTATTGATTATGTAACTGCTATGTTTGGAATTCAATGTCAATGTCCTTACTTTCCAAACACTGTAATGTCCTTGGATTAAGGTTTCAAATTTCAATTCCAGTGGCCAAAGGGGGGTAGAATACCGCTTCAAAAGGAGGACAGGTTAGACACAACAATCAACTCAATGGTGTGTAGTATGGGAGAAAGTCAATTCCCCGTTTTTTTTTTAGATGAGAGAAGTCAAAGTATGGAGAGTGTCAACTATTCTTGGTAATAAATGGCTGTTAACCAAAGAACAAGTTGGACTTTGATATTTAGCTAGTCAAGCACAAATCCCTTTAGCATACACAAACTATGACAAACTCCACCTACTGACATGGGCACTATAAAGCAGGTGAATGTGCAGATAGGCGGCAAATCTATGTTCAAGATGAGAGGGCTCACACTGCTCTGTTTATTGGGATTATGTTTCACAGCATCGACTCAATCAATGGTAAAACTGGTGACTTTCCCCAGATTTTCTTATCTCAAAATATACTGAAAAATGTTATAACTTGAACTTTAATGTATTCTTGCAGCATTACCAAACCTGGTGTGTTAGGATTGGAAATGACGGGATGGCTACTATAAAGGAAATTATTTCAATTAATCAAAAATACTAAAAGTTATATTTCTGGAGTTTATTTTGGGCTTTTCCACCTTAACTTGATAGGACAGCTAGGTAAGAGAGAGAGAGAGAGAGAGAGAGAGAGAGAGGGAGGGGGTATTTATTATTACAATAAATGAAGTGATATTTAAATTTTATAATTTAGGTATTCGGTTCCATATAAATTGTAATTATAATGGCATTTAAATATTTATTGTGATACTACTTTGATGTAAAACAACTAAAAATACATTTCAGTTTTTTCAAGAATCAAGCAAATCAGTAGAGACTAAAGCATGTATCATTCTGCAGCAACTTCTATTGATTATTTAGTTGCTTTATTTTGCAACAAACTGTCAAATGCATACTAAGCAAACACTATCTTGACCTCCTACTAAATCATTCTAAAACACATTTTCAGCTGGGCAGAGGGGTTTTATCACCGATGGAAAATGAGAATGGGACTAACACGACAACCAACTCATCAATGGTGGGTAGACTTTAAAGGAGAAAGTGATTTTTAACGTTTTCCAAATGTTTTCTTTTAATACAAAATTCCTTAATTTTGTATCCAACCTGTTAGGCAAAGTTTTTCACACTCTTTGCAATAATTTGAATATTACACAAATTGTACTTGGCAGGCCTGACTCTAATTATTAATTCTAAATTACACCAATGGTTAAAAATATATTTACATCCTATGTAACAGGTTGATTTATCCTACAAAGGTGTGAATAACCCAAAGGCAGCATACATTAGCCTTCTTTCACAGTCCGAGAGTTTGATGCTGACTGAGACTTTCTGCAGACCTTGCAGGAACAAGCAAAGACCCGCTGCTGTGTCATTGAATTAGAATAAATATGTATATAACTTTTTATTGAAGTGCAATGACTTTCTATTTCAGGTACTAGAGGATCACAGACAATATAATATAGTACAGGTACGTAGACTTTAATAAATTAAACATAAAGATTAAACATCTAACTGTTCTTTTTCATAATATTCGTTTTAATGTCTCACTAAGGGGAGCAAGCCTCGCTGCGACCCTCAGAAGCCCTTTTCTCATTACACCAATCCTGATTGGCTGGTGAATGCATGTCCATCCACACCAGGTTCAGGTTACGTTATTGGTGCCCATCAAGAGGGGTAAGCCTCTCTGCTCTAAGCATAGCTCCTATGCTTAGAGCATAGCTCCTATATAGAGGAAGACTGACAGCTCTAGTGGACGGACACGCGTTTACCAGCAAATCAGGATGGCGTAATGAAAGTCCTTCTGAGGACCATAGTGAGGCTTGCTTCCCATAGTGAGACATCTCACTCATACTACTCAAAGAACCGGGGTTATGAATATAACCTTAAAGGTGCAGTAGTTAAGACTTTCTGTCATATTTGCTGAAACTGACCCTAGGTTCAAGTAGAACTACATGAAGCAGGTAATCAAAAAAGAAATCTGCCTCCTCTGGCACCACCTACAGCCTGTAGTGTGATTTGCAAAAATCCACCACTCCCTGTTCAGATGCACCAATCAAGGCCGGGAGGTGTTTAACTGCGTGTCAATCACTGCTCATTCACACGCATTCATTCTCCCTTGTGGGGGGGAGGGGCTTAGGAGACTGTTTGGGGTTTTAGTGGAAAGGGGGGAGGGACTGAGAAGTTGTTGATGTTCAAACTGTGTGGCTAAATCCTGGATCTTCGCAATCCTACCTACAGCACCTTTAAGTCTTTTTAGGAATGTGCAAGTTTAATAGCCTAAAAGGAATTGGAGACAAACATTGAAACAGAAGTGTTAACATACATGCGTGAATTTTTTAATTTTAATTATTATATATCATAATTACATTATGGTAAAGTGCTGCTGATTATTTTTCCCATCAGTGGAATGGTACTCGGGAAGTAGTTGACAATACCGATGGGTTCCCACCACTTACTGATGAAGAGGACACCCAGGTAAGAAACTGTTTAGAACTTAAGGACAACAAAATACATAACTGTTGAGTATCTGTGTGTGTGTGTGTGTGTGTGTGTGTGTGTGTGTGTGTGTGTGTGTGTGTGTGTGTGTGTGTGTGTGTGTGTGTAAAGAGGCTGTGGTAATTAACTATAAATAAGCATTTTAGCAGAAATAACTTTTTTTTTTATCTTTTCCAGGGAAAAAACAGAAAATGAAAGATGACACGTCAGAGGGCTCAACTCATTAGATACAAATACATGTTAATCCCTAATGGAGAAGTACTGCCATCAGTATGTTAAAACACCAAGCATATCCTCATTCTGTTGCTGCTTCTTTTCATTAAACATTTTATCAAAACTATTACAAATCTCCTTTTATTTCTAATTTGGTTATCTTAAGGTCGACTTTGGTCGACTAAAATTCTACCAACTCTATTGATTGGTCGATGGGGGGGGAAATCAGCATGTTATTTAAATTAAACTGTCCACAGTGCACTGACTGTACTCTAGCAGGTACAGTTGTGTATTGTTCGTAGTCACATAATGCTACAAACACTGGTGCTGAGCATCTATTCTGCACTGAGCTCTGCACATTTAGAGTTTTTTTGTTGGCAGAGAGGTGAAGAATGTTCAACTTTGGGTAAAAAGCTGTGCACACCACTTCTTACACAGCTGTCCATTCACATTAGAGGAACAGGGAAAATACTACAAAGACCAACCGTCACATCCTACATGTACAAGCCCTGAACAACAATGGAGGAGAAATTAATATTGCTAGACCATATATTTTAGGGATGGGACAATATGCTTTTGTCCCGATTTGATCCACGACACATGGGTGCCAATATAATTTGACTGACGTCAAGAAGTACATTTTTGTAAATCCTTTCCCAAATTTGGTAGCAAAATTATCATGGCCAATTCCAAAGAGCTAGGGAGAGTCTTATTAGTCAGTGCTTTGTTGAGCATGTTATCAGAAAAGGTTTTAAAAAATTCAATTAGAAAGCCATCTGCCCCAGGGGCTTTATTATTTTGTAGGGATTTCACAGCATCGAGAACCTCTCGTTTGGATATATCAGCATCCAGACAGTTTTTATCGTCAGGGTCTAACTTAGGCAAGAATAATGAACTTAAAAAACTTTTTGCTTTGGTGTTCTCAATCCCATGTTCTGTCTTATATAGTGTATATAGTGATAGAAATTCACAATTGATATTATGTGGATTAAAAAGGGATCTTCTATCGTCTGTGATAACAGAATGTATAATTTTTAGAAGGTGTTAAGCACCACTTCACTTTTAGCGTGGGCGTGTTCAAATTCCAGGACTCTAATTTTGTTTTCAAAATTTGCAAGATTTTTTTTTCTTTGATCTTGTGAGAGCAATACGGTAGGATCTGGCCTCTCATATATGCTTTTAAAACATCCCATGTAAATAACTAAATTAAAATTGATAAATCGTTAGTTGCACTAACATCATGGTTTCATGTGAGTAAATATACCCCGTTGGACTTTGAGATTAAACTCAAACACTTCTATGCAATACGGATGTGTAATATGGACTCCACTTACTGACAGGGACACTAAGCAGGTGTATCAGCAGATAGGAGGCTCATTTTTGATCGACATGAGAGGAATTACACTTCTTTGTTTGGTGGGATTCATTCTTGCAGCCTCGGTAAAACGTTGAGAATGGTGGATTTTATCAGATTTACTGAAAATGATAATATTGTGCTTTAGGTTTGTTATATGTTTTACTCCAGCTCTATTCTGTTGAAAGAAAAGAAAGAGGTACTGCACTTTGCAACAAATTAAGTTTATCTCAACTTGATTTGTTAGCTAGAGCTAAAAGGTAGTCTATATTAGTCTTTCAGTTTTTAGCCTATTTAGTGCACTTAACATTGTAGGACTATTGCTGTACTAAGTGTTAAAAATAGGTTGCAGAACCAGACATTCAGATTTAAATTTGACAAATTTGCCATTTGAATGAAGAATTTAGATAGATAGTAAATGTTTTAATCCCCCTCAAAAAATTTGCTGCTTTGTTTGATCCTATCTCAATGACCTTGCAGAAACAGAATAAACAAAAGGGCAAAAGGATATCGTACAAACACCCAATGCTGTATCTTTGGTCTTGGGGGTTGTATTTTTTTTAATTCAAGTACTGTTTATTTAAATTTCAGTTGCCTGAAGGAGGCACGATGCCACTCAAAAAGAATGGATCATCTAAGGTAGGTAAAAATGGGGCAGCAGGAGGAAGGTGATTTTATTAATTTTCAAGACAAGCTCGGTCCAAGAGGTCACTGAGGGGACTTACTGTAATCGGTGTTTGGCTGACTAGTGGGAGTTACAGCACTGACTAAATGGCCAGGCAGTTAAAATAGCATAATTCATGGATTTTTTTTCAACAATACACTGGCAACTGTGTCTAGATGGACATGATCCTTGCTTGAGTTATTTAATCCATTACATGTCTTTAAACCCATGTTTCTTTGGATTTCATTTTTATACGTATCTGTATTTTATCTACCTTTCCACATTTTCTTCTTGTAAAACACTAACCTGTTAAGTGCTACATAAATTAAGTTTGCTAATGCAACAGTTTCATGAAGACTTGCTGTTAAGAATTAGCTACGGTAGGCTACAACATAAAAATGTCTCCTAATTCACTTTCATACCACACAGACATGAATGGCTTCATGGATATGACATGAAAATACTTGTTTTTATTTATTTTTAAGCTAACAGTTTAGCTTGAATTTGATTGTCTGATTCGGTGGGGAAATAAAGGTAATTTCCTACGTGTTAACCAGCAGCTGGTTGCATTTTCAAGGGAATCTTCAGGGCAGTAAACTTTAGCCTGGTCTAGCTTTGTTTGTGGCCCAACAAATGCCTTTCCTGGTCCGCTAAGTAAACTAATGTTAACGCTATCTGTGGCAGTAAACTTTACCCTGGTCTAGCTAGACATGTAATGTGAAGGGAATCTTGTTGTAGGGCTAAAACAAAGGGACACACTACCATGCTGATGTACAACAACATACCCCAAGCTACCAAGCATAAGGTTGGAACGACACCTTTCTTTAACTTCTTTAACAAAGGGTTGTACCAGTTAGCTAGTGGCAGTTACCATTTCAACAGGTGACTGGGCTAACCATAGACTGTATACTTATTAATATTAACGGTCTATGGGGCTAACGTTAGCTAGCATCAATATCAGCTCCAGAATTGATGGCAAACTTATATCCACCACCTCGTTATTATCCATAACTTGTTATTAAATCGGTGCTTTACCTTCTGCTCTGTGTTATTATAGTTGTCCAAGTTTTCACTTGATTTTTCAATATAAATGTCATGCCAATGTCCAACAAATTGAGTTTAGTCAAAGAGCCTATACTAGACAGTAAAATTAAGTCTATACTTAGCCCGCCTCTACAACTTCAACTCCGTTTAACCAGAACTGGCTCTGTGTGCTAAGGCTTTAAGGGGAGCTACTTTCTTTAACTGTCTATGGGAGCTACCACCTTGTGACAGGTGTCCTGCCAATGTACTTATTCCCCGCCAGGATCAGAAAACTGAGAGCCATCTCACTTGTATTTTAAAATATACTTAAAACACTGTCTTAAATATAAGGCCTTTCTTTGTTTATTTGCAGAAAAGTTTCTTCAAACTCAGAGACAAAGTATTATCATATAGAATGATCATTTATTTCGGAAGAATTACTGTAAGGTCCTGAAACGTTTTCTTTTTCTCGTTAAGACCACAAGACCTCTGTTCAGTTTATGGAGCCCTCTTGACAATGACTCTGGTTTTCCGACTACACCAGCTCCCAGAAAAAGAATCCAGGTAAAAAAAAAAAAGTAAATTGATTTTTTAAATTGAGATTAGTAAAAAGTATCCTTTCGTTTAGCTTGAATTTGATTGTGTGATTCGGTGGGGAAATAAAGGTAATTTCCTACCTGTTAACCAGCAGCTGGTTGGATTTTCAAAGGCATCTTCAGGGCAGTAAACTTTAGCCTGGTCTAGCTATCGGAGCTGAAATAACAAAGGGACATACTACAATGTTCATTTACAACAACATACTCCAAGCTACCAAGCATAAAGTTGTACCAGTTAGCTAGTGGCAGTTACCATTTGAACAGGTGACTGGGGGATGTTGTCATTTCCAGGGCTAACGTTAGCTAGCATCAATATCAGCTCCAGAATTGATAGCAAACTTATATCCACCACCTTGTTAATGTTATCCATCGTCTTCTTAAATCTGTGCTTTTACCGTCTGCTCTGTGTTATTATAGTTGTCCAAATTTTCACTTGATTTTTCACTATAAATGTCTTGCCAATGTCCAACAAATTGAGTTTAGTCAAAGAGCCTTTATGCTCATAGACAGTAAAATTAAGTCTGTACTTAGCCCGCCTTCACAACTTCAACTCCGTTTAACCGGGACTGGCTCTGTGTGTGCTTTAGGCTTTAATACCATTGATTTATATGCTGCAGCACCACCTTTGTATCTTTGGTTTGGGGTTGAATATTTTTTAAGTTCTAAGTTCTTTTAATTGCAGCAGCCTAAAGAAAAAAGGTATGGCATGACCACGTAGGTGAAAACAGAATGATAAAAAATTCAAAAGGATGCATTTTTTTCCATCTTATTTTGTTAAGGTTTAGCAGCAGAAAAGCCACACAATCCTTTTGGGAATTCACATTGAAGTGTTCTCATATACAGTGAGGGAAAAAAGTATTTGATCCCCTGCTGATTTGTACATTTGTCTATAATTTTAATGGTAGATTTATTTCAAAAGTGAGAGCCAGAATAACAAAAAAATGCACGTCAAACTCCTCTTTGCAGATCTTCTCCAAGTCATTAAGGTTTTGACGTTTGGCAACTCAAACCTTAAGGTCCCTCCAGGTCTGGAGACTGGCTAGGCCAATCCAGGACCTTAATGTGCTTCTTCTTGAGCCACTCCTTTGTTGCCTTGGCCGTGTGTTTTGAGTCATTGTCATGCTGGAATACCCATCCACGACCCATTTTCAATGCCCTGGATGAGGGAAGGAGGTTCTCACCCAAGATTTGACGGTACATGGCCCCGTCCATTGTCCCTTTGATGTCCTGTCCCCTTAGCAGAAAAACAACCCCAAAGCATAATGTTTCCACCTCTTTGTTTGACGGTGGGAATGGTGTTCTTGGGGTCATAGGCAGCATTCCTCCTCCTCCAAACCCGGTGGGTTGAGTTGATGCCAAAGAGCTCAATTTTGGTCTCATCTGACCCCAAAACTTTCACCCAGTTGTCCTCTGAATCATTCAGATGTTCATTGGAAAACTTCAGACAGGCATGTATATGTGCTTTCTTGAGCAGGGGGACCTTGCGGTCGCTGCAGGATTTCAGTCCTTCACGCCGTAGTGTGTTACCAATTGTTTTCTTGGTGACTATGGTCCCAGCTGCCTTGAGATCATTGACAAGATCCTCCCGTGTAGTTCTGGGCTAATTCCTCACTGTTCTCATGATCATTGCAACTCCACGAGGAGAGATCTTGCATGGAGCCCCAGGCCGAGGGAGACGGACAGTTCTTTTGTGTTTCTTCCATTTGCGGATAATCGCACCAACTTCTCACCAAGCTGCTTGGCAATGGTCTTGTAGCCCATTCCAGACTTGTGTAGGTCTACAATCTTGTCCTTGACATCCTTGGAGAGCTCTTTGGTCTTGGCCATGGAGAGTTTGGAATATGATTGATTGCTTCTGTGGACAGGTGTCTTTTATACAGGTAAACTGAGATTAGGAACTCTCCCTTTAAGAGTGTGCTCTAATCTCAGCTCGTTACCTGTATAAAAAGACACCTGGGAGACAGAAATCCTTCTGATGAGAGGGGGTCAAATACTTATTTCCCTCATTAAAATGCAAATCAATTTATAACATTTTTGACATGCGTTTTTCTGGATTTTCTTGTTGTTATTTTGTCTCACTGTTTAAATAAAGCTACCATTAAAATTATAGGCTGATAATTTCATTTCTTTGTCAGTGGGCAAACGTACAAAAACAGCAGGGGATCAAATACTTTTTTCACTCACTGTAGAATAGCCATATATTTTGGAACAATTATTGTACAGAATTACTCTAAGTTCCGTACATTTTTCTTCTTCTTTTTTCAGACCACTCAACTAATTAAATGGACCCATGCAAAAACTATTCAGAAGTTCTCACCATAATTAGTGTTTATGTTGATTTTAAGCTGTATAACTAGGAAAGGATTGGAGACAATACTAAAAAAGTAAAGAACTTTAATTCATTAAAAATACTATGTGTTTATGTTCTGTCGTTATCATTAACCTAAACATTATACCTTGAATGTTACTTTGAAGGCCTTAAATGTATGGGAGCAAAGGCAGAAGCAACACTTTATTACAGGCAAATTAATACCTAATTGTTATACGTAATCACCGCTGCATTTTTATGTTTACATTTGAAAATCACTGAACTTGATATTTTATTTGATATCCAATGTCCAACTGGGTACTAAGCAAACACTGTCATGTCCTTGCACTAAATCATTCTAAAATATATTTTCAGTTTCCAGGAGGGGTTTTCTCACCGATGGAAAATGCGACTAAAACAACAACTAACTCATCAATGGTAGGTAGACTTTCAAGGAGAAAGTGATTTTAATGTTATCCAAGAGGTTTTTGGAAATTAAAGTATGGAGTGTGAAATGTTTTTGGTAATGGGGTTGTCTGCTTTGGAGATCAATGTTTTTTTCAGCTTTCTTCTCTGCCTTCCTGTATAGGCATGAGTGTTTTCTATAATATCTATTGGTTTCAAAGAAAAGTATTGAGTTTGGCACTGACTGAAACTTGTGGCCTGTGCCTAAAGATTGCCACTGATAACTTGATTTTTAATCAATTTCACATTATCCAATTGTTTCCTTTTACTACAAAATACTTAATTTTTTATCCAACCTGTAAGGCAAAGTTTTTCACTCTCTTTGCAATGATTTGAATATTACACAAATTTTACTTGGCAGGTCTGACTCCAGTTATTAATTCTAAAATACACCAAGGGTTGAAATACATTTTATTTTTACATTACATGTATTGTTTGATTTCTATGTAACAGGTTCATTTATTGTTGGAAATGTAGACTAAAATGAATGATTGTAGCTGTTAAAGTTCTGTTTTTTGTCTTAATCTGCAATTTATTCCCAATCTGTCAAATTACAACTATTTCCAACTTTGTCATTTCCAAACAAAATAATGTAATCTGGTTCCATCTACTTGGCTTTAATTTGCAATGTTGTAAAGCCCAAAGGCAGCATACATTAGCCTTCTTTCACTCTCCGAGAGTTTGATCCTGACTATAGGACTTTCTGCAGACCTTCCAGGAACAAGCAAAGACCCATTGTTGTGTATTTGAATTGAATTAACCATGTATAAACCTTCGTATGAAGTGCAGTGCCTTTCTATTTCGATCGTAGACAATATAATATAGTACAGGTATGTAGACTTTCATAAAGTAAACTAATGATTAAACATCGTACTGTTTTTTGGGAGGTGGGAGAAAAAGTGTAGCAGCCTAAAATTACTTGGAGACAAAATCAGAGACTTATGGGTAAACATACGAGTGTGAACTTCAGATAATTTAAATTCATGTGTGTGTGTGTGTGTGTGTGTGTGTGTGTGTGTGTGTGTGTTCTTACATCATGGTAAAGTGTTGCTGATTATTTTCCCCATCAGTTAAATTCTACTCAGGAACGAGTTGACAATAGTGATGGGTTACCACCGCTTCCTGATAGAGAGGCTATCCAGGTAAGAAACTGGTCAGAACTCAAGGACAACAAAATACATACCTAGCATCCTTAAATAAGGCTGACTTTTTCATTTGATGTTCAATGTCAAACACAACAAAGGTTGTCAGTTGAATGGCGTTTTGAGCTAATGTTAGCAATCAAACAACCATAGATAGCTAAAACGAAATGATTTGAAATGACTGCTAGATTAGCTACAAGCTAGCAATCAAACACAACAAAGGCGTTCACTGGAATGGTGTTTTGAGCTAATGTAAGCAATTAAACACTAATAGATAGCTAAAAAGTTTTTTGAAATGATTCCATTATGTTATTCTTCTATTAAAAAGTTTATTATTTCATGGATTTCAAAAATTTCAGTGTAACACGTTATGCCGTAAACCGTTTAAATCTCAGCATGCACAATTCAAATCTGCATTTGACTTACATTGGGGAGTGACAGTCTTGTTTGCATCTTGTAGGCTACTCGTCGCAAAGTGTCGCATGAGAAACTCACATCTGCACTCGTCGCAAATTGATGCATGTGTGACGCACACCTGCACTTGCCTCACATGGAGTATTGACACATGTCTGGCTTGTGCCCACACCAGGTCATTCAGGGAATTTGTCATAAAGTTAACAATGACAAAGCCCGTCCATTTAGAGGGAAGATATGATTGGTCTATTTGACTGTCATTTGGAATTATTCTCTCATTGAAAACTATTGCTTGGCCCTCTGTAAATGGACCACCAATCACATAGCTGAAAACACAACATCTTCTTCCCAACAACAGCAGAGGCAGCAAAATTCTGATTCTTTTAAAATCGTATTCATTGAATATCTTAGGCCTTCTATGAAGGCCTAGAGAGCCCTGACGGTTCCCCCGCTGGATTAATATTTGGACGAAACAAGAAATTTTGAGACATCATCTTGGGCTCTGGCAAATTATTATGTATATCTTTCATTATTTTCCAACATTTCACACATAAATCAATTAATTAAAAAAATTGTTTTAGCTAAATTAAAATTAATAATGAAACAAATCGTTAGATGCTGATGCTGTAAGTAGGTGTACGAGCAGATAGGAGGCTAATTTGTGATCGACATGAAAGGTTTTACACTTCTGTGTTTGGTGGGATTCATTCTTGCAGCCTCGGTAAGAGATTGAGATTGAGATTGTGGATTTTACCAGATTTACTGAAAATGATAATATTGTGCTTTAGGTTTTGTTTGTTATATGTTTTACTCCAGCTCTAATCTGCTAAAAGAAAAGAAAGCAGTACTGCATTTTGCAACAAATTAAGTTTCTTTCAACATGATTTGTGTTACCTAGAGCTAACCAGACTTCAGATTTACATTTGACAACTTTGCCTTAAATGAAGATGTTTTAATGTTTTAATCCCCCCTGTCAAATTTATTTTTAAATAATCAGTGAATAAGATGAAGCATGCATGAAACTGCTGCTGTCTCTATGCAACAAGTTTATTGAGTATTTAGTTGCTTTGTTTGATCCTATCTCAATGACCTTGCAGAAACAGAATAAACAAAAGGGCAAAAGGATATCGTACAAATACCCAATGCTGTATCTTTGGTTTTGGGGGTTGTATATTTTAAAATTCAAGTACTGTTTATTTAAATTTCAGTTGCCTGAAGGAGGCACGATGCCACTCAAAAAGGATGGATCATCTAAGGTAGGTAAAAATGGGGCAGCAGGAGAAATGTTATTTTATTCATTTTCAAGACAAGCCCAGTCCAAGAGGTCACTGAGGGGACTTACTGTAATCAGTGTTTGGCTGACTAGTGGGAGTTACAGCACTGACTAAATGGCAAGGCAGTTAAAAAAGCATAATTCATAAACTTTAAAGTATTGACAGCATTTTTTTCAAATTAAAAGGCTAAATAAATGATTTAGGTTGTATTTACTTTCAAACTAATGTCTTGTTTCTCTCATTGATATATGGGTTGGGCCCAAAAACAGCAACACCTCTTAGTATAAAGTAACACATAAACAGCACCAAACTACAGCATCCAGCAAATGACAAAAAAGTAACATTTAACATCTCTATGAAAACAAAACTTAACATTATAACCGGTAGAATTTACTTAAGGGCTGTTGTAATAAGCTACATTAGTTTTACTGTGTTGCAGGTGAAGCCAATACACTGGCAACTGTGTCTAGATGGACATGATCCTTGCTTGAGTTATTTAATCCATCACAGGTCTTAAAACCCATGTTTCTTTGGATTTACTTTTTATACCTTGTTTTTTTGTGAGTTGTACACTTATATGCTTGTTTTGTTTGTTTTTTAAATATACGTATCTGTATTTTATCTCCCTTTTCTTCTTGTAAAACACTAACCTGTTAAGTGCTACATAAATTAAGTTTGCTAATGCAACAGTTTCATGGAGACTTGCTGTTAAGAATTAGCTACGGTAGGCTACAACTTAAAATGTCTCCTAATTCACTTTCATACCACACAGACATGAATGGCTTCATGGAAATGACAAGAAAATAGGCCTACTTGTTTTTATTTACTTTTAAGCTAACAGTTTAGCTTGAATTTGTGTGGATTGTGTGATTCGGTGGGGAAATAAAGGTAATTTCTTACCTGTTAACCAGCAGCTGGTTGCATGTTCAAGCTGTTTGTGGCCCAACAAATGCCTTTCCTGGTCCGCTAAGTAAACTAATGTTAACGCTATCTGTGGCAGTAAACTTTACCCTGGTCTAGCTAGACATGTAATGTGAAGGGAATCTTGTTGTAGGGCTAAAACAAAGGGACACACTACCATGCTGATGTACAACAACATACCCCAAGCTACCAAGCATAAGGTTGGAACGACACCTTTCTTTAACTTCTTTAACAAAGGGTTGTACCAGTTAGCTAGTGGCAGTTACCATTTCAACAGGTGACTGGGCTAACCATAGACTGTATACTTATTAATATTAACGGTCTATGGGGCTAACGTTAGCTAGCATCAATATCAGCTCCAGAATTGATGGCAAACTTATATCCACCACCTCGTTATTATCCATAACTTGTTCTTAAATCGGTGCTTTACCGTCTGCTCTGTGTTATAGTTGTCCAAGTTTTCACTTGATTTTTCAATATAAATGTGTTGCCAATGTCCAACAAATTGAGTTTAGTCAAAGAGCCTATACTAGACAGTAAAATTAAGTCTATACTTAGCCCGCCTTTACAACTTCAACTCCGTTTAACCAGAACTGGCTCTGTGTGCTAAGGCTTTAAGGGGAGCTACTTTCTTTAACTGTCTATGGGAGCTACCACCTTGTGACAGGTGTCCTGCCAATGTACTTATTCCCCGCCAGGATCAGAAAACTGAGAGCCATCTCACTTGTATTTTAAAATATAAGGCCTTTCTTTGTTTATTTGCAGAAAAGTTTCTTCAAACTCAGAGACAAAGTATTATCATATAGAATGATCATTTATTTCAGAAGAATTACTGTAAGGTCCTGAAACGTTTTCTTTTTCTCGTTAAGACCACAAGACCTCTGTTCAGTTTATGGAGCCCTCTTGACAATGACTCTGGTTTTCCGACTACACCAGCTGCCAGAAAAAGAATCCAGGTAAAAAAAAAAAAAAGTAAATAGATTTTTTAAATTTAATTAAAAGTATCCTTTCTTGCGCCATTACAATTTCTACGTCGTCAAACTCAGTGGCTCTGGGCCAGAGCAACGGGATCTGTTGATCCATTTCTTTAACTGTCTATGGTTTAACCGGAACTGGCTCTGTGTGCGTTTTAATCTGACTGTATATCTGTTGACGGTCTATGTTTTAAATCCCATGGATGTATTATAGGCTGCTGCAGCACCATCTTATGGCCGGCAAGAATAATAGCCGAATAAAATGGGACCTGATCAGAATAAAATGAGCCATCCCACATATATATAACACGGTCTTAAATATAAGGCCTTTCTTTGTAGAAAAGTTTCAAACAGAGACAAAGTATTATCATATAGAATGATCATTTATTTCAAAAGAATTACTGTAAGGTCCTGAAACGTTTTTCTTTTTCTCCTTAAGACCACAAGACCTCCGTTCAGTATATGGAGCCCTCTTGAAAACGACTCTGGTTTTCCACATTAAGCAGCTGCTGGGAAAATGACCCAGGTAAGAACATATTCAGCACTCAACACAATTAGCGTTAATTGCTTTAAGCTGTAAAACTTTAATTTTGGTACCGGTCTTTTCAGGTAATGGAAAAAAACACGGATAGACGACAGAGGCTGAGCAGATGGCTCCATGTTTAAAATCAGAGACATTGACAGTGATATTCTGTCAGTGCTGCTGCCTCCTTCAAATAAAAAGTTCAAGTCTGTTGTGTGAGAACAGTTTTTTTTATTTGTTAATATGCTTAGGTCATTTAAATGTATTTTAACTTTTGATAAATTTCACATGACTGGTCAAATCGAGACACTAAAGTGATGTGGGAGGCATAGCAGGTTAACACAACTGTCAAGTTTGCAATTAGATGAATGGAAAAACACACTGTATACAGTAAATCCCCATTTTCAACGTTTAAAGATTCAGACAAGACTTCAGTCACAAGGATCACTTTATTTTTTGTGTTAGGCTCTTCTCATCACAAATATTATCTACGTCCACCCAAAGTGTTCCAGCAGAGATCAATGCTCCCCGACATCTTTTAGGGAAAGGACCAAAACAGAACATAAATCCAGTTCTTCACCTTTCTAAACATAACTACGTTTGTAGTAAAACCTCATTTGATTTTAACTGGGCATACCACCGTTTTGTTAAGTGGATAGTACTCTGTTGATATAGTGACAATTGATTTCACAGATGTGTAGTCACTGTAACTCTCTGGAAATTAAGTTATGCACAAGCTACTGGTTCTACATAACTGCAACAAGGGCTGAGACAGCACGTTTACTTATGAGGAAAAGTCTTGATTTAAAAAAAAGAAGAGAAGTCTTAAAACTACACCACTTTACAACAAATTATAAAAAGTTTTGAACTCAGTATGGCCAAACTACCTCAACAAATATGCATTTAAAGTAGTTTAGTTTCCTGTCATTTTTCTTGATACTGTAACATCTGGTGTATAACCACAATAAAGCATTTGTTACTAAAAGAATCGTTTTGGATTAGAAACAAGCTTTAATTTATCTTTTGCTGGAGGTCTAAAAAGACCAATATGAAGTAGGGGCAGCAAAATCCAACAGTGGATATGAAAGACAATTATTAGTTGTAATCATCAGGCAAACCACAACAGCATTACATTCTTGAACAGAAGGATTTTCTTAGTTTGTATATGGAGGGTTTTTTGTTGTTGTCAAAAAGTGGTGAGAACCAGAGGCAGGCAGCAGTCCGTGAGACAACAAGCCAAGTTCTCTTCAGATGACAAAGCAGTTTCTCTCTATCAGTAAGGCCACTTTATATAGAAATTCTAAATGAGGACCACAACCCATCACTTATTGTCCATAGATATTTGCAGAGTGTCATCGTCATGAAGGGAAAAAAAAGCAAAGGTTCAAGTTTCGAAATTAAAGAGCCTGATGGCCGGCTTCTATGTGGGGGGAGGGGGGCTGGTGTTTGCCCCATTCACCACCACAGCTGGAAAAACAAAAAAGCTCAGTCCACATGGTCACCACCAGCTATGTTGCTGAGGTAGTATCCCCACTCCTGAAGCCCCTACCGCAACTCAAAAACACACCCCAAAATACCATGTGCGATTGGGTTATAACGATCTTGCAAAAAAATAGATATTTTCACAGAAGTTTGTAAAATCATCTTGCCTAAAGTTATCCTCTGTGGCTTTATCAAAGCAAGATGAAGTCCAGAGAAACGTTGCGCCACACAACTGCTGCTCTGAGCACAATCCACAAAGGACAAATATGTCGTCATCCATTGTTGCTTCTGCAGTGTTGTACATTTGGGTGTATTTTGCCAATTCCTTTTCAATTCTTCCCTCTTTCAACAGCCCCTTAAGATGCAGTCCTTCAGTTTTGCCAACCAATTTATGTAAAATGTGTTACTATTTATTTAAAGGGAGTGTCACTGTATGTGGTGCAGTGATATTGCAGTTTATGTGTGTGTATATATGTATATGAGGCTCTGTGTGTGTGTGTGTGTGTGTGTGTGTGTTAGTAACCAGTGTAAAGATGGTGGCAAAATCAGCTTTTTCAGGACTGCAGTCAACACAGCTGGAGTTGCTCTTCCTTCGAGGGACTTGGCAGGACCGTGCTGAAGGGGCCAGGGGGCGGAGGGGAGCTGCTCTACTTATCCCCCAGGATGGCATACTGGTTGTCAAGCTGCAACTGCTGCATAGAGGCGCCACCGGTCTCCTCTCTGCCACGGTTCCTGTGTTTCACAACTTCAAAGGTCTTCTCCATTTCTCGGTCCCTAAAATACAGAGACAAGTATTGCTTCAGTCAAACTGCAAGGAGACATCAACCTCCCATGTTAACCTATTGTCACTGAACTCCACTTACTTGCGTGTCTCCACATGCTTGGCGGTGGCCAGTAGAGAGGGGAACTGTGCATCATTGAAGATCTCAGGAGGCCCTTGGGTGGGAGCTCGTCTGGTGGTGGACATGCGAGCCCCTGGAGGTCGATAAACACCAGAAGGCTTCGACTCTGGCTCTTCTACTTCCTCTGTAATTATGAAAAAATAAAATAAAATCACACCAGTTAGAAAGAAGAAAACTGATTTCCAGGGGCAAATTTGTTTTTCTTTGGTCAAAACACATGAACTAGAAGGGCACTCAGAGGGCAGACCTCGTACAAGACATGCCCTATCACACAAAGTTAATGCAGTGTGAATTTCCCTAGTCATGAACTCATATTTCCAATTATTCCTACACCACATGAATGCTGCACAAATGCCCTATCTTAATGTTAAAAGAGAAAAAAATATTTTGTATCAGCCCTGTAATTTGGATCCGCTCATACATTTAATGAGTTTCTTTCTTGGCCCATGCCACACCCTTCCACCAGTAGTTTTTCCACAATCCTGACAAACAAACCAACAAATAGAATACCTTAGACAAAAACATAACCTACTTGGCGGGGGTAATATTTAGAGGTGTACAACTGCTTCAGGCTATGTACATGATTATTTTATTATCAAACTAACTGAAAACATGTGTATGGCTTGGAAAATATTGAAACATTGCAAAGTTCACTCATAGGCTCACATGACCATACAGTATCCCATAATTAGCAAAAGTCCCAAATAAATACAAGCTCAGTGTAATTAACGTGACTAGTGTGGAAACCCAATAGGGGTATTCTTCATAAGCAAGTATGTTCATCCCCTAACTGTTTAAAATCACTGAGCCTTCAATATTTGAAGTTGGTTTACTCACCCACAGGTGCAGCAGCAGGAGCTGGAGCGGCACCAGACTTGTTCCATGGACCAGACACTTTGTCTCCGCTGACCAGAATGATCTCTCCATCCTCACCAACCTCCTCCTTCTCGTAGTCCTCCTCCTCTTTCTCGTCACTGTTAACAGCCAGAAGGCAGTTGAGATAAGGTGAACCCACAAGGAGCTATCTAGGATTTTTTTTTAACTCCCTCTAAAACGTGTAGATTCATTTATTATTTAATTGATTAATTTAAGAGCACATATCATTTGCCTGTTGCACTGAAATCTATGACAGAAACTTGTATGTAAACTAAGGATGGTGAAAAGGTTTAAATGGTTTTAAACAGTTTAAATGTTTTGCCTAAATGTGATATGAAATAGTCTGCTGTGTTTATAATTATTGTGTATTAAATTTAATTCAAATAGTAAGGTAGGCTCATCATAGATTGATAATTGGACTTAGGCTAATTGTATCATTACATCCTGCATTTGCTTTACAACCAATGCACAATGACAGCTGCATGAAAGAAATGTTTCTGACTGTGGGGGTATTTTAAACTCTTGCAAATGCTGTCCTTCTTGCTGCTGGCAGTAGTATAGTTGGTTAAAAAAACAAATGTAATTGCTGGCCCCCTACTTGATGGCACAAAGGCTGAAATGCAAATGAAAACTCTGGATGGGGATGTAACGATTAACCAAAATGATGACGATAACAATCACCCTTTTCGTTTAAAATAATATAATTATCAGGGTGGATTACCACGGTGTGGAAACCGTGTGTTTAATCCTTTCCAGCTTCATCCGAGTCACCTGAAGTTGCCGCACAGGTACATTGCGTAGCCTACAAAGTGCACTGTTGGACTCATCATGGCGGAAGGAGATGACGGCACTCAGGACATTTATTAGCCCTCTAAGAGGACTGAGTCTGAAGCATGGGCATATTTTGGTTATTTTAAGAATGTGAAAGGACAGTTGATTGAAGATAGTTATCCTATCTACAGAAAGTGCAGGAAAAAAGGTGCTGCTTAAAAGCCATTGAACACACACACTTTTAAATAGACTGCGATAATATCAAAAAACATGATAATTTTGGTCACTATAACCGTGAGGTTACATTTTCAGACCTTGTCCCTAACTCCGGACAAGGAGTTATGACAACCACATACATATTTAATTCTCACCTGATCTGTAAAGCTTGTAGCCGAAGTCCACTGTAGTCCACTTCTTTCTGCTCAAAATCTTTCCATTCCTCGTCCTCCTGGGCAGAAGGAAACATTAACTCACAGCAAGATACAGTAATATGACATTGGCAATATTGGTAATTCTTAAGATACTGACTCTCTTCTTTAAGAACACATCTGCACTCTAACCAGGTATTCCCAACAAATGGTTTCACACAGGCCATAACGGGTTGGGTCAACGTTACCCACCTAAGTTATTTAAACCTTATAGATAACTTAGCTTTCTCACACAATCCTAATCATGTTATCTGAAAGCTAAAAGGCTGTCAACACAGTGTTAACTAGTGACAAATGGCGGCTCGGCCTAGTTGGACAGCCACGATTCAAAAAAGGTGGATGACAGCATCACACACACACACAAAAACACACACACACACACGGCCTTTAACTGAATATTGACTAATCAGTGACTCTCAAACATTCACATGTACGTGTATTTTGACACAAAACCGAAGCTAAGGTTATAAAAAAAAAAATAGCGCAAAAGTCGTGTCGTGCTAAATTTCGTATCCCGTTACAATGTGCGCCAGGGAAACCATATGCTAGCTTTTCTCCTTTCCTTCCTTGTCAAAAACATATTACACGCATGGTTTTCGTTAATAACTGGTGAAACGTTATAGAGGTGTCAGCAAGCAGGAAGCCAAGTGTGACGAGGGATGCAACATTTGACACGACACCGGTATCTTGAAAAGACGCCAAGTGAGTGTCGTTGGCTAACGTTACCTTTTCAATCTGTGCGTCTTGATTGTCGTTTTTCGCCGATTTCTCCTTCTCCCTCTTGGTCTTTTTTATCACAGCCGACGTGGGCCCGGTGGTGGACTCCTTGCCCTTACCTTTCTCTTTCTTCTTCTTTTTATCCCGCTTAGCAAAGAAATCGTCCAGGCTTTTCTCTGGTGGTAGATCCGCCATTTTCAAAGAGCAACGTTAACTAGTACGCTAACCGAGCTATGACAAATGTGAAAATCTGCTCTTCGAGAGTGAAGACAGTTGTTCAAACGGTCAGAAAAGATGGAGTTACTAGTTACTTTGACGGTTTAACTTCTGTTACAGACTGATAAAAACGTCCACCCTGGATTCCTGACTGTATCGACCATGCCATGCACGGGTTATGGGGCTATTTGACAAATCTGTACCGTAACCCGGAAAAACTTCGACCCTGAACCGGAAATATTATGAGCAAAAAAACTAAAGTCACAATATTAGTCGATTTTCTTATATAAATCAATATAATATAAGTTGTGTTTGATTATAAATGTATTGTATTTGTTTTTTTAAATCCAATAAAAATAAATGCAAAAAATATTTAAATTCTTAAACTATTGTTTATTTTGTTTTAAGTAGTATTTTAATGCAAGGTATTATAATGTGTGGGTGCCTTGAGCTACAGCAACGAGGAGGCTACATCATATGTTTTTGACTGGAAATATATATATATTTTTTTAAAGTGTGAGGATACATTATATGAAAATACTAACCTAACCTTACAGATACGTGAAAACTGTATACAGAAACATTACTTGAGTAAAAAACAACATTTAATTGGCCTCTCTGGGAATCATCACCTTATCATGGTGGAGAGGTTTGGGTGTCCCTATGAACCTGAGGGCTATGGCAAAGTGGTCTCAGGGGAGGGGCCAGACATAGAATGGTTCAAAAGATCCTATGATAAAGCAAGCTGTGTACAGTAAGGATGGGACGCTGTTGACCTCGACTGAGGAGGTAATAGGGCAGTGGAAGAAGCACTTTGAGGAACTCCTAAATCCAGATGACAAGTCCTCTGTGGTAGAGGCAGAGCTGGAAGATGATGGGGGATTGTCGTCAATTTCCCTGGTGGAAGTCGCTGAGGTAGTTAAAAAACTCCACAGTGGCAAAGGCCCGGGGAGTGATGAGATCCGTCCAAAAATGCTGAAAGCTTTGGGTGTGCAAGGGGCTGTCTCGGTTCACACACCTCTTCAACATTGCATGGAAGTCTGGTACAGTGCCTAAGGAATGGCAGAAAATGGGCGACCAGAGGGTGTGGCCAATTACAGGGGTATCACACTTCTCAGCTCCCCTGGTAAAGTCTACTCCAAGGTGCTGGAAAGGATGGTTTGGCCGATCGTCAAACCTCGGGTTGAAGAGGAACAATGCGGTTTCCGTCCTGGTCGTGGAACAACGGATCAGATCTTTACTCTCGCAAGGATCCTGGAGGGAGCCTGGGAGTATGCCCAACCGGTCTACATGTGTTTTGTGGATCTGGAGAAGGCGTATGACCGGGTCCACCGGGAGATACTGTGGAAGGTGCTGTGGGAGTATGGGGTGAGGGGGTCCCTTCTCAGGGCCATCCGATCTCTGTATGACGAAAGCGAGAGCTGTGTCCGGGTTCTCGGCAGTAAGACGGACTCATTCCAGGTGAGGGTTGGCCTCCGCCAGGGCTGCGCTTTGTCACCAATCCTGTTTGTAATATTTATGGACAGGATATCAAGGCGTAGCCTAATCGGTGTGGGAAGGGGTTGCAGTTTGGTGGGCTCAGGATCTCATCGCTGCTTTTTGCAGATGATGTGGTCCTGATGACATCATCGGCCTGTGACCTTCAGCACTCTCTGGATCGGTTCGCAGCCGAATGTGAAGCGGCTGGGATGAGGATCAACACCTCTAAATCTGAGGCCATGGTTCTCAGCAGGAAACCAATGGAGTGCCTTCTTCAAGTAGGGAGTGAGACCTTACCCCAAGTGAAGGAGTTTAAATACCTTGGGGTCTTGTTCGAGAGTGAGGGGACAATGGAGCGGGAGATTGATACATTACATTACATTTATCGCACCATTGTAACCAAATGAGAGCTGACCCAGAAGGCAAAGCTCTCGATCTACCAGTCAGTGTTCGTTTCTACCCTCACCTATGGTCATGAAGGCTGAGTCATGACCCAAAGAAGGAGATCCAGTGTACAAGCGGCCAAAATGGGTTTCCTCAGGAGGGTGGCTGGCGTCTCCCTTAGAGATAGGGTGAGAAGCACAGTCATCCAAGAGAGTGGTCCAGGCACGTCCAGCTGGGAGGAGGCCTCGGGGAAGACCCAGGACTAGGTGGAAAGATTATATCTCCAACCTGGCCTGGGAACGCCTCGGGATCCCCCAGTCGGAGCTGGTTAATGTGGCTCGGGAAAGGGAAGTTTGGGTCCCCTGCTGGAGCTGGTGCCCCCATGACCCAATACCGGATAAGCAGATTTAACTGGCTCATTTCCTCCAATAAAAGAAAGAAATCAGAATAGGGTTCCTATCAAAGAGAAAAAATAGTACTGCAACAGGCATAAATATAGAATATATAAATCAAAATGATGACTCTACTCATTACTATCTAACTTTGATTTATTATATTCTAACTTTGACTTAAAATCCGACTTTATCCAACATATCATAATTTTGACTTTAACTCATGTTTAGTTTCCTAAATCCTAATTTTACTTTAATGTATTTTTGTTATTGATATTTTATCAATGTTTTTTTTCCTGCAATTCTTCCTTTTTCTCTAATTATTGGAAGTCACTATTACCATTGCATTGTTAAGTTCTGAACACCGAAATGTCTTATATAAAATGTTATATATTGTTTGATATTTAAATAATATATTATTACAATTAATTAGAAGCAATGGTGGCTGCAGACAAAATGGCAGACATCCACCACCAAGCCACAAACAGTCTTCTTACGTTCTGTGAAAAATGTGTCAAATATATTGTCATACTTTTTTCCTTCATAGCTCATAATTTTGAAAAAAAAAAAAAATCCTGACTTAATATCCAGTATAAGGATTTTGAGTTACTATAAGTGTTTTTTATTTGTCATTCCCAACATCATTCATCATTTTTATTCCAAGTGCATATGTTGTATTTGATTGTAGTATTTTCGAATTTCTCAGGGTAAAATATATAAATTTTTAAGACCAAATTCTCAGCCTGACCATGTTACAGAACAAGAACACGCCTGAGTTGAGAGGATGCATTTATGGGATTGTTCACAAAGGAGCCTAAATCAGTATTTTGAAAAAGATGAAGATTAAAATATGACACAGCACTAACACTTCTTATTTGGATGACTATAATCTCCAAACTGTTTTTAATAGAAGAAACTTTAAACTCCTACATGTATTTGGACCAAAGTTGCTAAACAGTAAGAGCCCACTCAATAATATATAGATTTCAAATATGGACACAAGATGGTCATGTTTTGCCACATTTGAAAATATAATATACAAATATATTAATAACACTCATTAAATGAAACCTCTCCTCAGCAGTAAAGTGGGCTTGTAAACAGATTATTTATTTGACGTAATTTTCCCAGAGCTTGTCCACTTGGTCACATGCAGCACTGGTGCACAAAGAGAAAATTCCAGCTCACTGCATCAATAGATGTGCTGTAGTCGGCAATACTGTTTACACTGCTTTGTTATATAGCCTAGTGGGGTGGTAGTAGCTCAGTCCGTAGGGAGTTGGGTCAAGTCCCATACGGACCACAGTATGGTGGTGGATTGGTAGCTGGAGAGGTGCCAGTTCACCTCCTGGATCAAGGCACCCCCTCTTGAGCAAGGCACTTAACCCCCAACTGCTCAACCCTCACTCTAACATCTCTCCATTTAGTGCATTTATAGGTACTTAACATGTGTGTGTAACAGGCCTGTGTAAATTGTAATTTCCCCTTGAGGGATTAATAAAGTATTCATATATAAATAAGTAAGTAATATGAGAAAATGTCTGTTGATTAAATTCAATTTTGAAGAGGATAAATCAGACAAACAAATCAGTCTATGTTTTTCTTTGTTTTATTGCTCAGCAGTAAAAAGTACAGTGTATACTACAGTACAAAAATACATAATGTTTAACATTGCTCCACCGTGCCACTGAACATTTTGTAAAATATCCACTTTTGAGCGTGCAAAAAAGAAGCCCAGCTGTGAGCATCCAATGCAGGAAATATCAATACGTTTGACTGTGTTATTCAACATCATCTTTTGAATCAGGGATTCAGAACATCTCACAGTGCAGAAGATCTTTAGCGACAATAAAGGCAGGGAGCATTGATTATTGAATAAAACTGCAACAATGCAAAATAAAAACAGATGATAGAAGGACCACAGGTTCAATGATTAAACAAAATATGCACTCTTTTTTATTTATTTTTAATTAAACTGTCTTTGTATGTGCTCACAGTAAATATTCAGCATACATTATTTATCTCAGTGTTTTTATTGGTCAAGATTTTTGCCAGCCTCTATCAAGTATTATGTGGTCCAGCAACTAATTCACAATCATTCAACATTTAAACAAACACAGTTTGCATTGATGGACAAACATATTATTTATGGAGGGAGACACTTACGATAGAGAGGTTGATCTAATTGTTTCCTACAGCGCTGAGAAACTTTCTCAAACTGGGCTATAGCCAGTAGCCACTCCACGATACAGACGAGAGACAAACAGACGCACAGAGAAACAGATAAAAGCAGATCTAAAAGTGATACAAAGTCTTGTTTGACTTAAAGTAACAGTGGAATTTGGTTTAGGGTGGCAGCACGTTTGAACTCATCCGTCCACACTCACAGTATGCTTACATGCAGAGCATTTGTATGCTTACAAACAGAGCATTCACACATACATACTGATATAAAAGACTCAACATAGGATATTAAGACATCTATGCGGTCCTTCTTGAGAGAAGCTGGTGACACATGTTCATTTTGACATTCTCAAAAATTGCTAGATGCAGACCCCGAATCACCAAAACGTTTTGCTCAAATTAACCATCAAAATACAGGCCCGCATTTATCAAACTGCTAAAAGTTACATTGTTTTACTTAAAAGTAAAGATCCTTCACATATACTGCATATGCACAGTCAAAGTAAAAGCTAATTGTCAAATGTCTTGAAATGACTTAACAATACTCTTAAATTCACTACAGATGTATCAGGGGTGCAAACAAGAATGAAGCTGGCATTTGATTTTGTTTGCAATGGTTTTCCATTCATCTACACTGTCTGTGCTTGTTGTCAATGTGGTACCAAACTCCTTATCTTATGTACCTTGTCTATTAGCAGCAGAACTTCTATCCTGATCAAGTTTGCAATGAACTTTCTTGTTAATGTTTTGTTTTAATTTTTAGCCAATGTATGATTTAATCCCTATTAAAACTGCGATAAACCTGCAATACTAAGTTATTATGAAAATATCTAATACAGCCGCTTTAAATGTTTAATTTTGTTCTGCTCTATTCTGCTGCTGTAATGGGTTTTTGCTTTCTCGGTTTTATTTTATTCACATAATTCACCAAGTCTCCAGAAGTGCAGTGTAATTCAAATGTATTATTATCAGTACTGATGTATTACAAATATATGTTATTGTTGTCCATTTCATATTGTAATTGATTTTGGAGATATTAAAAGGAAATATAATCTTTTAAAAATTTAAATCACGTTTTTTGCAGAATACCATCATTGAGTAAATGTAAAAGAACAATTTGGCCAATGTAGAGTAGAGTAAAATCCATGTCTCTGATTGGCTATTCCAGCTTAAAACCATAATGTGATTAATAAAGTATTCACTTGAGAGCTGCTCTTAAAAGGTTACTCTTACACTTGAATTCAAGTCGCTTGATAAATGTCTGTTTTAGAAGAACTTATTTACTCCTAAGTTTGCTCTTTGGGTCATTCCTAAGTGTATTTCTCAGTTTGATAAATATGGGCCCTGATATCACATAGAGTATCTCTGTATCCCCCCCAAGAATGTAGGTGCTATATTCAAGTTCAACAGGCCATAAGTATTTTGCCATTGATTCTAAAAGGAAAAACAAAATTATAAAGTACAGCATTAATGTTTTCATAGCATGTTTTTTTCTCTAAAGCAGATTTCATGTGGCAACATCCACAGTGCACTCACCATTAAGCCACTGTAATGAAACAAAACAATACTCTGTATTATATAAAGACAATAAAAACCTTTTATCACAATTAAGCCTTTTGTAGAAAATTTACATCAGAAAAATATGCAGGTGCATCCTCATAGTAAATAGTGTCTGTTTACATCACTTCTCTTTCAGGTTGCCTCTTTGTGTTTGTCATATACAGTATAAAGTCAAAGTCTCTGAATATTTACCACATTTATAAAATAGACAACAGCAGGGGGAGTAGAATAGGAGAATCCGACAGTGTCTCATTTGTTCTGTCTCTAGATGGCAGAAGCTTTGTCTCTGTTGATGAAGAGGGTCTCCTGGCAGAAAGGGTTAACTAGGACCACGCTGCTGCCGCTGTAGTCTCCATTAGGGGGTAGACAGGTGTCCTGATCCTGGAAATGCACACGCAGAAAAGAAATTAGCAACAATAGTGATTAATAATTTACGCTTCAGGCCTCATCATTAGGGGACATGCTGTAGTCTACTGTATCTAAGTCACAGTACAGGCAATAGGTGTATAAGGGAACAGAATAAAATATGGGTATGGTACACCCTGTGGCTTTTAAGGAGATGGTGAACAATTATATCTGACAAACCTAGAAGAGCAAAGATTCAAAGGGAGGCGGAGGGGAAGAGGTAAAAGGGAGGGATGATGCAAAGGAAACAAGACAACAGAGGGACTTAATGTCGGGGGGTGGTGTAGAAATGGTTGTTGATGGTGAGTCAATTGTAATAAGGCAGTGCAGGAGGAGGGAGTTGTAAAAAACTACATATTTGTATATGGAGCACCTGGAGCACTTTCATTATAAAGCACCAAGTGAAGCTATGAGGCTGCTACTCTATAGAGGGGTAAAGTAGAGAGGCGGGGGCTGAACAACACCTGGAAGTCACCAGGGGCATCCTACACATGATCCAACCTCAGCGTCTCTCTCCTGATGCGCCCACAGGCGGAACATGAATGAAAATTGCATGCAATGGACGAGGAATACAAGAAAGGAGTCACACATTGAAATGGTCACTGGAGTAATGGTGAAAAAGATCATGCAAACAGAACAAAACAATGGTCAATCAAAATGACATGGGGAAGAAGAGGAGGCAGATCACACATCAACGCCACCAGATGGCGTGTGATGCACTAAAAACTAAACTGGTGCATTTAATCTAAATGTTATCTTATTATTTTTCTTAGTATAATAGAGATCAAATATCATTTGAAAATTGCTAGAAAGAAAATTCTCAACTACAAAAAAGCCAATTAGCAGTATTTCAAAAGATTTATATGTGCGTATGAGAGCAAAGAGCTTATTTAGGGGGGCATATTCTCTGTGGTCTAACTATAGGTTGATTAATTAAATATGTTCTCAAAAATCATATCACTATTCAGCATGCCAAAAAACATAAACAGTGTTAATTGGAATGCTTTGTTGTATGTTACTTATTTTCCATATAGCTCCCGTATTTAAAGGCTGTATCTAAAACACACTCATCAGAATATTCCTGACAAACGGACTCATGATCTCATACTCTAATCTAAGATCATCACCAGGGCTGCAGGCAGGATTTGTTTCCACTGCCAAACAACACCTGCTTAAAAATATTGATCACCCACAACCAAGCTAAAAAACACAGAATTTCACATTTTAATTTTTCATGCAACTGCTCAATTATATTTTCTGTAGTTTTTGTCCATAAATTATGGTCTAATATTCTTTTAAAGCCTCCTCTGCCCTGACTGGTGAAAAATTCTATATTCCTGAAGTTTTTACCTCATTCAATTGTTGAATATGTGGTCTGAAAATCCAATCCAACTGGGTGCTATGTGTGTAACCATATCATGTCAACACCTCCTCATCATAAAACCCTTCAAATTCCCAGAAATATTACAGAGGACATAACCTAATTGGTAGCTACAGTCGTGTTCATCACATAAGGCTGTTGTATCAGCTTGTTACAAGCCATAAGTATAATGTATAAGGTTTAAACTGTGCTTGTGAATTAAATACAATAATTCTGCCATATTTTTAAATTCAGCAACAGTATGCATTCATAATAACAGTATATACTGGTATACTGATAGGGTAACACTTTGAAATCAATTTACTAGATGTGATAAACAAACTACCACATGTCATCTTAATAGACTCCCTGTAGGGAAATTCCCTTTTGCTTGTTCAAAAAAGCATTTCTGTTAATCCTAGTGATACAGTGTCATGCTTCAGCAGACCTTGAGGCTTGCTGATGGAGGAGATTGAACATGGCTCCTCTTGTTGTTTCCATACTCATTACATTAAAAATCATTCTGTTGACTGATAGTGAAACATCAAGTGAATGTCCGTCCACTTCTGTTTGCATTGCTATACACTAATAGAGTCAGTGTGCCAGTAGTTTGTACCTCACTCTCCAGGGTTTGTATCTCTCTGGGCAGCTCCACAGCGTGCCTGCTGAAGTAGTCCATGGTGATGGCGTTGTTCCAGTAGCTGAGGTTGTTCTCCTGACTTGATGACTTCTTCTTCCTCCTCATACAGCACACAGTCAAAAGTACAGCTAGAGCGGGCAGAGATGGGAAAGGAAAATGAGTGTAGAGACCGAAAGAGCTGCTGCTTCAAATAGCCTAAAAGCGCCCACATAGCTGCTCAGGTTTCCAGACAATATGACACTGTTACAATAAATTTTGGTTTGATAGGAAAAATACCACCCTTAAATACAGTTTGAAAAGACTACTGCCGCTGTGCCTTGTAGTCATTTTGAGCATCTAAAACAACCAAGCTATCAGCCTCTCAGTAAGACATTTCCAGGAATCATACAAGAAAATAATTTATTATCAAAGGAGAAGAAATATTTATTTCTCCAGGGTTTTGCCTAAGGTGCAACTAATATAACTATGCAACTATGTATAAAAAATACTCCCCCGTCCTTGCAGTTATTATGCTATTGCACTCTCTCCAATTTAATGCAACAAGGCCAGGCCCTGAAGGGTGTCTGGAGGCCTTCTTAAAGAAGAGATTACCTACTAAAGTAAGTGTAAACCAGGAAAGTTAAAGAAAAGTGTGGGTGTGAAATAAATAAATTATAGCATTTTATTATAGAATAACTCTATCGTGACCGATGGTGAAAGTTTCCTTAAAGGACATTTTCATCAATACTTTGCATTCTTTCTAAGAGTAAGACGAGTAGATTGATAACACTCTCAAAGGTGGAAAGTGGTATCGATTTTTTCCATCTAACTCTGCAGTAAAGCAAATGAGCCAACTTGTAGAACATGATAGTAACATTAATAGGTTTTAAGTCAAGGTCAGCCAAACTCTGAAGTAATCTGGCACATTTTTACATTCATTCATTTAAACTTTTTAATGCTGCTTTAACATAACTTACAGCATGAGGACACAGGCACGCTGATGGCCAGCACAATCCACACAATATCCATCCTGCTCAAGCAGATGGTCATGCGGGACAGCGGGGATTCAACGGTGGGGCCTGAGCTGTTGCCGGGCGCCCAGGGGTCCTGGGTGGTGACAGGCACCAGCCTGTTCAGGAAGTTCCTGCTGGCTGTGGAAGGGAGATCCGAGCTGTTCCGCTGAGCATGAGCATCCTCAACTGAGCTGCTGTTAGAGAGCAGCCCTCCATATGCAGTCACATTCCCCAACCAGTGTCCCAGCGAGGAATTGTCTGTACCGTGCCCACGACCCTCCTCAGTGGTGGTCTCGTGGGGTGCAGTGAGGTTGTTTGGGAGGATTGTTGGATTATGTGTCTTGAGGCCAGGCTCAGTGGACAGCGCTGGAGTGGACGTGGTGGAACTTAGATTCTCAGGTGGGCTCTTGACTGGAGTGACAGACTCTTGCTTCAGCTCTATCACTAGTGGATCAGTGGGGGGCTCGTTTACTGCATGCACCTCCCGCAGGGTGATGGCGTGGTGCGCGGCGCCCTGAGCATGCTCCCTGAGTTTCAGGCCTGGCGCAGGGTCAGCATTCATCGATGAAGAGAAAAGGGAGGGATGCTCGCCATCTTCCACATGTTGCCGGGTGGGGTTGGAGGGTTCTTTTACACTCAACTTCTGAGGCTTTATGTGGTGTGCAGCGATCGTATCTCCTCTGTCTGATACAGAGCTGGACAGAAGAGTCAGGGGGTTTGGAGCTCCTCTATCAGTAGTTTCCATATCTATATTTGGGACCGATGTGCTGGCCTGGTTAGTGCTGACACTAACTGGGCTTTGGACTTGAGGTACCCTGACCAATTTGTGCATGTGGCCCTGCTTTATTTCAGAGTTTGGCTCCAAGGGCTGATTCATGTGACTTTCAGCACTCACAGGGTTTGGGGTGACAGTATTTTTGTCATGAATGGGAGGGTCGTCATGAGCCTGACTGGAAGTATGGGTTGTGTGAAGCAAGGCAAAAGGGTGGAGGGCAACAGTTGGGAGGATAATATTTGAGGGTTGATTGCCTCCTTTGGATGACCATTCCCCACTACTGGAGCCTTCCAGATTTAATTCCAGACGGGGAGGTTCGGGGGCAGAAAGGGGGCTTCTTTGGGAGACTGCCATGGAGACAGAGTCCTGGGATGTCTGGCTGAGGGACAGCTCCTGTGCTGATGACACCAGTCCTACTGGCAGTGCTAGGAATGCTAGAACACCTGTAGAGAAAGAGATAGAAAGCTGGTGATTAGCACAGGATGATGTAAAATATAATTTTAGCTTCATGAATTATTGGATTACTTCCCTGCAAGTGTGTATTTTTAGCATGTCTGTCTTTACATCGTTTCTCTCAAGGATCTTGCCCTGCAGAGCTAAACAAGAGTGCAGCCCAGCAGATGAAACTGACTGCTCAGGTGTTCAGAAGAGACATAGCCTTGTCTCACATTCATTATGCTTCTCAGCCTTTAATCTACTAAGCCGCTGTGTTTGATACTCACCTAGTTTAACTAGGGGAGTCCTTTATTAGGTACATAATTCACTAGTTGTGTTCAACTGTTTGTACCCATGCATGTATAAGATTTAGAGGATCTACTGGCTATGTTACTCTGCAAACATTCTTAAAGAGCTCACGATTTACTGAGATCATGAAATAGCAAGCAATTATTTGATTCCAATCTCTTGAGATAACACTAAAAATGAAGGTAATTTAGTGGCATATTTTTGTATATTTCCAATAGAGTGCTGATAATTTTCACCACTGTGTCTTAATAGGTGTCTTGATAGATTGTTTGAATAAGTACATTTTCTAAAACAAATAGTCAGGTAAAAATACATTTGCAGCCAGTGAAAATGTCCCTTGCTTCATGCTCAATATTAGTATAGATAAAATGTTGACATATAGTTTACAGTGAACAGATCATCTACATCTTAAAGAACCTGACAGATTCGACAGACCTCGACAGATTCTAGCTCAATCCCATAAGAAGGCTGTGTAGTAACAAACCATTAACAGGTGCCTGTGGGGAATATTGGTCCTATTATGTTATCCAGACAGCAAGAAAGTCATAGAGGGAGGAATGTACAAAGGCTTATTAATTTTCCCCTTCGCTTCCCCCCTCATTGACACTGTTCAACACAGCGGATGTGACACATTAGCGGAGCTCCCACTTATGCATTCGGCTGAGAACAGAAAATGCAGGAGCACAAAGCTAACATTATAATGTATGACTGGGGTTAGGTAGCCTGTTTTTTCCATAGGATGCTGAACCAAAGATGGTTCAAGATTACTACAAGTTTCTAGGTTATTTTTACACATTTCTATTCTGTTTAAACCATTATTGGTTTATTGCTTAAAGGATAAGGCTTGGGCTTATTTCAGCTGTGGAGTCAAACATATTTGGTCTGCTAGCAAGAGTTTATGGCTGCAGGAGGGTGTATGTGGGAGTGACTAAAATTAAACTACAGCATGTGTGTGTGATAATGGTAATAAAGGACAACAAAGGGGCTCTATGGCACAGACGAAGAAGAAATCAGCTTTTGGATACACAGACTTTATATTAGAATCAATTCATTGTAGGTTTTTATTTTTTCATAGGATTTATTGACAAAATAAAACATTGAATTTCACCAACCTTATCCTTTAATAATACTCACTGAAATAATACTTAAACTGATGTGTAAGAATCCATTGACATGCAAAAATCCCTTTTAAAAATCCATTGAAACGATTGCACAAATGCAAAAATATACTGTATATGTACTATATTGTTCAAAATTCTTTTGAAATAATGTTTTGTAACACTGCCCAACCCTACCACACAAATTTAGCTGATTTAATAAGCAACAGTTGTACAGACATGGCCTGCATGGCTATCTTGCTTGTGACAAAGAAAAGCCTTCAAGAGGTTGGCAAGAAAAGGGCACTGACATGAAATAGACAAAGAAAAATGTTGAAATGTATGACTGTGCAGATAATTGAGATTCATGAGGTCTGTGTCAGAGGACTTTGGAGAGAGATAATTAAGTATAACACTTAAAACTGCATTGTCTGGCATTCATATAACCCTAAAAAAGCAAGAGTCATAGAAACACACAGTCTAAAGCCACCGATGTGACCCAGATGTCGTGGCCAACTATGGGGCTCAGTAACTATGGAAACCAAGTTTCCATTACCAAGAGGGGCAGAGGAGAAGGCGATGGGAGAATAGGTGAGAAAGGAAATCTGTTGAACACAGACAGAAAATGGGTAGAAAGAGACAGAATATTTTAGGAAATGATGAATTGATGAACAAAAAAACCAGTCCAGGCAACAGTCAATATTAGTCATCTTAAATTTCTTTGACATAGAAAGCTTTGCCATCCTCTTTCCTCTTTGCTCACCGGGGATTTAAAACAGACCACAGCAGAACCCCAAAGCACTGACTATTTAAACTGAACCTCTGAATCATTAATCATATTCCTCCATACTCAATCACACAGACTACCAGCATAGAGGGTCCAGGCCCTTTCTTCCATTAACCAAGCCTGTCACGTCTCTAATCCACGGAGCCCACTCCAGACTCATATCTGAGGAGATAACACACATGGCCATCCTTGATTTATGACTGCTTGTCTCTCCTAGGATGATCCTTTAGGCAGGGAAATGGGACACAGACAAACCCAAGCTACCAAAGCTTAAGTATTTGGGCTATTGTTGATTGTCTGTCATATGAATAGTAGTCTGGCTTAATGGATGTACATTGCCAGGATAAAGCCTGACATCTCTTAGTGCCGCCCATAACAGTTGTGATTGGTTTAAAGAAATACAAATAAGCTAGAGCCTTTTTTCCTTCTATTCCTATCCCAGAACAGATAGTCCATGTAGCCAGACTATACTCCATCGCTCCATTGCAAATACAAGTAGATAAAATGAATGAAAGAGGTCAATTAAGAGCGAGAGTGTTAACAATGCCGTGGTCATACCTTTAATCAGTACCCAAACCTGGCTGTCACAACCTGGCACCCCGACACTCTGCTTCTACTGAATAAAACACAACACCCAGATTCCCTTTAAAAACAAAGTTATATCAGAAATGAATAAACTTACTGCTCTGGCACACACACACACACATAAACAGGTACACAGTCTTCTGATACGTCCAGGCGATCAGAAACTCAGCACAATACGTGCGGCTTCATGCTGATCTGTAACCAACATGGAGATTAATATTCATTTTGGGACTTTGCAGTTTAGTCTAATCATATTTTATTAAATATTGCATCTAAAATGTTAAAGGGGAGAATCTGCTTTTTAAGTAAGCTTGCACTCATAATGTTACAAATATGAGAGGCACATAGTAGTAATTTCATCAAGACTAGTCTCTATACTTGCTAATGTTTGTCGTGTGAGGGGCTGCTGCTTGTTTATGGTTTGGGACACTCAGTTATTGTCTCACCTAACTTGGCTGTATAGAGCTCACTTTGTGTTTCGTAGTCTGGGTTAGCGTTGTTACTGCACGCAGCTGCATTTCTAGTTGGAATACTGTATGTGTAATGTTATATAGCTTGTGTGGCATGTGGTTAAAAAAAGTACCACATGCTAATTTATTTCTAAACAGTAATTTTACTTTTTAAGTTCCCAGCTAGCTTAAGTGAGCAAGCAATGTTAAAAACAGCGCAGATAACAACACAGCTTGGTTAAAAGAAAAAGAAAAAAACTCCACTGCCACCAATGTACTGTTACTAAACATCTTGGGTATAAGATATAAGACAGAAACATTGAATAGGACTTCGAGACGCATGAGGAGCATGTCTAGTAATCCCTATTTTGACTTAATTACAATTATTACATATTGCTGTTTTGTGCAGGGATTACATAAGTATCCATGTGGTCTACACATATACTGTGTTACACACGGAGGCAAAAGGGTGTGATTTGTCACAACACATGTGTGTCTGGCTGATGAAGTGAGAGCGCAAGCAGGGTGAACGCAGACAGAGAACCTGGCCTGGCCTCCACAAAGACATGTAGCAGGGGAAGCAGGCACTGCGAGTGAATTAACTGGAGAAATGATTGAAAAGGCCTGAGAACTGAATTGAGCTTTATGAACATCCATTATTGAGTTGAATTACTGGGAAGAACATGAGAAAATTGGATGGAAAAGGGGAAGAATAGCGAGGTTGGACAGGGAGGCCAGAGGTGTAGTGGGGAGTAAGAGAGGGAGATGTGTGGTGTTTCATCAGTGATAAGACATGAACAAAAGCAAAAAAAGGTTGGATTGGACACATTAGACCAAGGACCAAAAAAGGACACTCAAAAGAAAATAACGTGTAAGCGATAGGAGAAAATAGGAGGCACTTTAAAAATAAAAACATTTGTCTTGCTCAGCAACACTCGTCTACACAGCATTATTTTTCCAACCTTGTGCCTGTTGGCTGTTTTTGGCCTGACATGATATTTTTTTCTCACAAGCACAAAAAACACCCACAAAAAGAGTCAGTCCACTTTCAGTAGGGATGACACAATAAAGGAGGTGAACAACAAGAATTATCTGAATCTTTGCTCACAAGAAGAAAAAAAAGCCAGCAAAAGTGGGTTTTTAAATTTCAATCGTGACATTGAATCAAAGGTCTTTGTCCTTGAGGGCGACACACAGCTTACACTGTTATCACACACACCAACCTGTTGCCTTCACTATCTATATCACCCAGCTGATCACCTCAGAATAGCACATGCTGATATCATGGAGACAAACAACGTCCATGTGAAGGTACTGTGAGAGTATGTCCCCATTTATGTGACTAATGCTGCCTGTTTTCCATTACCTAAGCTCAGAATGTATAGAGGGAGGGGCAAATTATGCAGTAAAACTTGCTGAATTAGGGCTCTTTTGAATAAATAGGAAGCCGGTGACATTCGACATCCGTCCTCCATTGATGCCATCAGGGACATCAATAAATCATGTTGCAAAGCAGGATCCAGCACAGTGATCCAATGCAGGCTTTGTCCCAGCAATCATTCATTATTAGACTTAATGTCAGGGGACAGGGGCCAGAGTGGTTGTCACTGAGTCTAAAGTTACACTGTTGGTAAAATAAAAAATAAAAAACACCATAACATTTACTTCTACTGATGACATTCTGCAAGAAACTTCCACTCATGTGTTAAGACTCCATTCCAGAAGAAGCATATTGTTCAGGCACACTAATCAATCATACTGAAGCACTGTGTGGTATACAGGCTATCAGTGATTATGCACTAAACTGGCTGCATGATCAATCCTGGGATGTGTGTGTGTGTGTGTGTGTGTGTGTGTGTGTGTGTGTGTGTGTGTACTCACTCGTGGAAAGTGGGATATTTATCTTTCTTTCCAGGGGTCACCTCATGCTACACGTGATGGAGAACAATGTGGCTGCGAATGTGAATCTGTCTATGAAGCAAGTGTTGGAGCAAGGCCAGTTGTGTCGCATCATCAGCGGGCAGCTGGTAGTGGCACTATTCAAATTGAGGGCTCAACAGGAAGCCAAAAATAGGAGTTGCTAAATCATCCATCAATAAGGCTTGTGACGGTTCGTCGGGCTATACTTCTGAACTGTAACTGCTCCGTCATCTCCCTGCTCAGGCAGCATGACGGGGAATAAAGGAGGGACTGCATGTACAGTATAGGAAACAAAATGCAGACATACAGTGAGAATCTGGCCAAGGTCACATATTTAAATGAAACGTCAACCTGCATTAGGATTTAATGCCTGACAATATAGCATGTCGTTTAGGATATCTTTATTAACATTAATGTTCTCTCTTTATTATTGCTCTGCATGATTAGAAAATATGTAGAGAATTCTTTTTAAATGTTAATCTTATGTTGTATCTTGTAGTCCAGGGACTACAGATAAAAAATGTTTTAGCTAGTTGTGGCATATGTACAGTTGTTTTTTTAATGTTTATTAGTGTGCACTGCTACTGTTAAATTAATGAAATAGTAAACAAACAAATATATCTAGTATTTGATTGTAGTTGTTTTATGTGGTAATGTTCATGGTCAAATCATGGGATTACAGAAAAAACAAATGGCACAGTAACAACCTGGATCATCTGCACCTTTTAGAGGAAGATAAACTGAAATGATTAATTTCTAAACTGTACTTTCTTCTACAAGACAACATCAGACAGCGCATCTAACACATTGTAAACTACTAGTGTCATGCTTTTGATGAGCTGAATCTACTAGCAGAACATGTATCATCAACTCCTACAATTTAATATATCTAATCTAATCTATTTTATATAATAAAAATAGCAGAAATGTTTCATTTTTTTTTTATTTGCGTCGTTCAGAGTTTACACTCCTCACTCAGAAGCAAAGCAAGACATGTTCCAATAACTTCAAAGTATTTTAATTTATGGACCATTTCGGTACTAGTAATCCCAAGTATAGGTGGAGGTTTTGTACCACTTCAGAACAGATTAAGCAATAGCTCAATTTATTTATCCACTGCCGTCTCAGTGCTGTAATTTGGTGACATTATTCTAATCTAAAAGAACAAACAGACAAAAGATCTATTACTATTAATTTACTTAGTGTTCATTTATAGTTTTGGGAAAATTGTATTCCCAGCATATAATTCTTAATGTTTATAAGACCTCCCCCGACAACCAGGAATATATTCTGGTAGAGAAATACTAAATCCTTCATTAAATGTCTTGCTAGCCCAAAGGTGGGTTTTTAATTGTAGAATATGAACTCCCCCTGGGTCACTATAACCTAAGACTTCCCAGAAAAATGCAGAGGATAAACCTCAGTGTCTACTATGGTCCTTATCAAAATGTCAAGGTATCCCACAGAGCCAGATGAAAACCTCCACACGATCAAAACATTTCTTTCTAAAATGTAAACGAAAACGAAACACCTTTGTCAGTTTTCCAGCACCTGTAAAGGTTTATTTTGGATTAATAGGTTATCTCATAGGATAAATTATTATAATTAGGCATGTCCTCCTCACCACCCTGCCGGCCCTCCATGGATCACATTTAGCCTTGTTTATGCTAATCACAACCACTCCAGAGCGGTGGACAATCCACCATGGGATCCCCCCCCCAAATCCCTGGGGGCAAATGGAGACGGCTTTATCTACAGTGCTCATCAGAATACCAATGAGCCTTTATCACATCATACCGGCACACACCACGACTCTACTCCCTAATACAAAGTGAATTCATATCTCAGTATGAGGATAAAGGCTGACAGACTCAAATCAAAATAATCATAAGCCTTAAATGAGGAGTTTTGTTGGAGCTGGTCCATCAGCTTCAGGCTGAAAAAACCTTTTATCAGCAGGCTGACTGGAGAGCTGTCTGACTAACTGCTGGTAAGATTGGATTATTACGCCTGGACAGAGCGCTAGTGGTCCTGACTCACTTCAGTGGACCCACTACCAACAGTACTACTACAGTACCATTATCAGTACCACTACTCCTGCTACTGTAACTAACTTTAACTTACTATGACAGTACTACGACGATAACTACCTGTACCATTGTTACACACTAATAGCAACTGCTGCAGCTGCTACCACTACTATCCCTAAAACTAAAGCAACTACAAGTACTACTACTACTTCTTAAGTCCAATTGCTAACACTGCTGATAACACTACAACTGCTGCTGCTACTACTACTGTGACCACAAGTAGGCTACTAATATCACTTTAACTGCATGTCCAGCTGCTAACTACACTACAGCTACTTCAGTGACTATTACTACTAATACTATGAGTCCAACTAATAACACGACTGCTACCACTACGACGGTTGCTTCTGCTACTACTACCACTAGTTCTGATGTCTCATCGCTGGCTTCTGATTCAATTTATGATTCCATACACAGATCATCCTCTTCATCTATAAGGCTTTGAGTGGTCTTGCTCCAGACTATATTAGTGAACTAATAATGCTGTATACCTCTGCTAGGTCCCTCAGATCCTGAACAGGGCCTACTAGTTCTCACTCGTACAAGACTGAAAACACAAGGGGACTATGCGTTTGCTGTCCCGGATCAGAATACCAAGTTTCTTCATTTAACTGTGCTTTCATGACTAACTTCGCAAAGACAGATCCTTCTTGAGTTCATCCTCATGTAGAGGCGTTTATATGTCCAGGGCGTACAGTGTGTCATTTCGACGGTAGTACAAACAGACAAATTCCTTTGGTTTGCTACTGGGTGTGTTTGTCTGCCATTTTAGGGAGAGTGTCTGTCCCATGGGGGGGAAACACAGATAGGGCACGTCCTGTGGACCGCTGAAACCGTCCTGGTAGAGGAGGACTGGATGGGTGGAGTGGTGGAGGGCACTACAGATGTGAGCCCTTAGATAAGAGGAAAAGCTTTTGTAACTGGATAATGGCTTCCTGTTTGAATGCTTCGCAAATTGTTTGTCGGGTTACGGCGGCTATGTACAGAGACGTGTTTATCTGAGAATCAGGCGGCGGGAGAATGCGAAAAACAAGAACAACAAAGACTCCTTATGCTGTTTACTGGGTTATGATTAAGCTATTGTGACAGCAGGAAAATATCTAACAGGAAGGAAAAATGTTAAACAGGAAGTTGTCTGGAATCTGGGGCGAAAGAACACTGAATTGCAAACCTGCAGTTATACAACTGCATTAAACTCCATTAAAGTCACAGACACAGCTAATGCTTTTTTACCATGGTTGGCGGCTTTAAAAGACCACAAACTGTTGCAACACACTTTACCATACAAGACAAAGTCAGATTGGGAACAAGCCTTGTGTACTCATTTACACTTCCCACCAACTGGTCTTTCAAGGAGCTGCCTTCAAAACACAATTTGCAAGCAATTGCCTTACTTGTCGGGCTTCGCTTCGACAACCGTGCTGCCAGACAAAACCTAATTTAATAGAAACAAATAAGTTCTCTGCATTGTTTCAGGTGTATTATGTCATCACAACATGCTCACAAAAGTGCATAGGGAGCAATAACAGAAATGGTAGAAGAACAAAAAACAACATAGGAGGGTACTAGAGGAAAACCTTTCCTGCTCTGACACCTGTCCTGATGCGGAATCATCTATCTTAGTTCTCTTCTATCTGCAGCATCTCTTTTCTTGCCAGCAGCCTGAGGATGTTAAGGCACACCTGTCTCCTGCAGATGGCTGTTAGAGAGAAATGTATCTGTATAGCACAGAAACAGAGATCTCAAGTAGGCTTTTCACACTGCACACTGTAAAGAGGCAACCCTGATGTGAGCGTAATGTGCCCGAGGAAACTCGGGCCTCAGCCAAAACTCTCCAACTGCAAACCAAAAAAGAGAGTGCTGTGCTTTTAAAGAAACAAAGACATATGGTCTTAGTATAACTCTATACAAAGCTAGTCCGCAGTTTTGACTCCCTTCTTTTAGATTAAACCACTGCAATGTGACCTTGATCCACCTCTGCTACAGCTTTAAGCACTTTGCTCACAGCAGCACAGTCCGAGTTTATCACTTCTGAGGGATTGAGGCAGATTTGTCAGACAGCCTTTGGCTCCACTGCCTTGAGGGTGCATACCAGATATCATCAGCCTGTTTAGCTAACCGTCCAGGAGCCTGGTGGGTCCCAGTCTGACCTCCATGTTCCATATTCATGTGACATTGTGCGCTGGTAGCCTGCCAGAGCTGTGTACTGAGCCTTGAATCTTGATCCTCTGAATTTAAAGCAGCACAGACAAACTATGACAAGAACTAGGGGGATATAGCACTGTATATACAGTATCTGATATCTACAAATAAAAGTTCCTTACACATTCAGGACACCCTGTTGATGCCCTAGTCCCCCCATTTGGTATACTCACTCAGCAGCTGGCAGCGCAGGACCTGCAGGGTTGTCTTCATGGTATCATGTGATCCGGTTCCTCCTCCACAGTGCTCATGGTTCTCTAGTAAAGACAGAGAGAGAGTGTTTCAAAATCACATTCAAGTCATGGTCTCAGTATCAGTCAAGTATCAGTGTGATATACTACTATGATTATGTTTGGGCAGGTTTAAATAGAGTACACACGGAAAAGTAAGAAGGGATCGCAAATAAGATTGTGCGGCTTAACCTTGGCAATTTAATCTTTGTAATGACTGCCGCAAAACGGTTACACCTCTCACAGTGGATAATATGAATTCCACCCAACTAACATTTCACAATAAAAGACCAGGTAGGAGTGCAGTAGTGGTCGGTCTCAGCTGCTAGGCTTTAAATCAGCATTGGCATCCTGCAGGCTGTGCTGGTCAGTAAAACCAATTATGGAACATTAAACATTGACCAGTAAGCCTTGTTCTGAGACAGCCGCTGGGTGTGTCAGGCTGACAAGTACCTAGGGGTGCTCTTTAGTAGAATGACTCACTGATGGCCTTCTGTTAAATGAAAGAACACACAAACAAAGACACACAAATAAAGACACACACACAGGGAGACGTGTGAGCTGAGAGGGACAAACAACAAAAGCACAAAAATAAGAAGAAAAAAAGCACAGGGTAAGAGTGCTGATCCTTTCATAAGTCTTTATTTTTCATAAATGGAAACTGGCACTGGAGACTGAGGAGGCAACACACTACATCTGAGTCATCCTGTTTATATTGCAGCCACTGTGGCAACCTTTTAATGTTTTTAAACCACATGGAGCATGCAAGCACAATTTTGAAAAATGTGTTGAATAAGGGTGGAGGTATCAGCGGAACATGCTCAAGCATGAGGAAGAAAATGTGGAACAACATCTATCTATCTATCTATCTATCTATCTATCTATCTATCTATCTATCTATCTATCTATCTATCTATCTATCTATCTATCTATCTATCTATCTATCTATCTATCTATCTATCTATCTATCTATCTAAAATGGCTAGACAATTAAATGGATTTCTGGTGTGTTTGCATTTTAACAAGGGAAAATCAAAAGCATGAAATAATGGGCACAGCATTGTATCAAATGACAATTTGGAAAAACACTTTTCTATTTCTCCTCCTGGCTCCACTCTACTAATACAACAGCGAAATAAGGCATAAAATAAAACAATAATGTAAAATAAGCAACTAAACTGGTTATCAAGGCACACTGTTAGATGGCAAATAAACACAATTTTGTCAAGTGTGAAAGAAAATGAAAACAAATGCTCGCTGCTATGCCGCTCTAACAGTAACTATTAAGGTGTAGGTTCAGACCCAATATAGTGCAAGTAAATTTAGTGTGAGTAATTGCAAAACAGTTGAGGCTGCAAGAATACCGTAGTAACAGAAGAAAATCTGACGAAGTGACACTAGCAACAACAGCCCCAACCCATCCTTGAATCCACCTTAAAGCTACAGTAATATCAGCTCCATTGCAGCTTTACTCCTTTCCTGTGCTTTATTTTTTATAGTGTCATGTTCCTGGCCTAATGAGCTCAATGGCAGGGTGTGAAGAGAGCAGCTGAGCCTCTCAACAGTGATTACACCTCATCAGCGCTGCCAGGCCATCTCAGCCGCAAAGACACGCTCTTTAATTTGCAGGGCACAAGGGGTGAGGTTAGGGGAAGGTGGGTGGGGGAGAGTAGCGATAGTGACAGGGAGTGTTGGATTTATACTCCAATTTGGATTTTTTATTTATATATTTTTACTCACAGCCCTGGTGAAAAAAATGCATACTTCAATTATACTTTTTAAAGAATATACTAAGTACACTTTGTGCTATTTTAGTCACCTTCAAGTATACTTTAGCGTACTCAAGTTGTCCTTGAGTACTACTGGAGTAGTACTTGAGTATACTTATAGTGTAAATAGTCTACTAAATTGGCACAACTGTTTACAAACTTCAAGTGTACTTAAGCACACCATTAAAAAACACACAGTACAATTGTATGATATCACAACTGAAATGTATTTTAAGAGGCATGCAGTTGAACTGATAGTAGTTTAAAAGTGTATTTTGAAGACACTGCTATCATATGCATTACTATTATTCTAGCATGCCTCTGTAATATTTGACAACCCCTTCTTCATTCATTGCAATGAGACCACTGCGTGAAGGCAGTAGGGGTGAAAAGACACAATCAATATTTTACAGTCACCGAAAGAACATACACTCACCAATGTCGCCACTTGTGTTTTTTAAATGCAGTTTGTGTTCTCACTGGAAAGTGAAAAGATCCCAATTATCTAGACTTTCTCAAATACAACAATAGTTTCAGCAGTGACAAGTACTGCGGTGCAAGGAATTGTTTATTGCAAACTGGGAAAAAAATGGGGGGACATTTTTAAATCTACGCCACCTCAACCTTCCCAAAAATGCAAAACATGATGGAAAAATATTATTCTTAAATAAATGATTGATTTTGTTGTACACAACATTCTGTCTTCAGCTATAACTATAGCTATAATGAATGAGATGTAAAAATGCATCACACTGACGTAGCTTGTCTTCTGTTTTACATCATGAGCTTAGCACTTTGAGCAGCCTGGCGTCCTAGTGGAGAAGGGAAAAAAGTTGCATGGCAACTGACATGCACACAGACGGCAGCCATCACCATGGCAACCCTAATAGTACATTATATTCAAATTCATTCACAAGGACATTTCGGGGCTCAAACTGCATTGGGAGGGGGGAATAAAAGAGAAGATTTGGAATTACAGAAATTTCCACTCTCCATGGGCAGAGTGAGAAATCCAGTAACAGTCTGCTTTTCTCTGGGACTTGGTACAGGCTTTGTAATTGCAGTCCTGCTGACAGGACCTGGTCCCCGAAGGTCCCAGACTTCAGCTCTGAATTGTGTGTCTGGAGGGGGTGCAGACTAAAGGCTAAACCCAAGGTCACCTAAGACGTCACAATGAAATAAGCCTGTCACTCCGTCTCTCCGTGGCCACCAGCAGCAGGGATAACAATGCTTTTAATTTTGGACTTCCCTCTATTCTGCGGTTCTGTATAGGAGCTGTGGCAGCAAGTTGGCCGCTTGCCCACAGTGACTGCAGCCTGAGAGCTTTTCCAAAACGAGAGAGGAGGAGGAGGAGGCAAGGGAAGGGAAGGGAAGGGAAGTGTGGGAGGCGACAACAACGGTGTGAACTACAGTGCTCTCACAGTCAACTGATAACTGGACCTCCAATCACAACTGTTCTAACTGATGCTTTTTTTCCCCTCCGGTTCTGATGCCACTCTCTCACGCTTTGGTTTATCTCTTTGTTATAAACTAGTGGAAGCTTCTGTCTGAGGATGGAGGTACAGAATAAAGAGAGGTGAAAGGTGAAAGCTGCAGCATGGAAGTAATTGGACAAATACAAAATACAGTAAAAGTTAATCATCTTTCAGCATTTACAGCCAACTTAGTAGGTTCATATAAAAATCTGGTTGCATTGATTCTGAATTCATTGCATCAAAGCCTTGACGTGATCTCAGCTCCATTTCAAGTGAAAACAACTTCCCTCAGCCCTGCCCTTCCACAGCAACCCAGGGGACATGTTCACACAGAGGTTGCCCGTTTTTCCTTTGATGCCATTTTACCCTTTGATAAAAGTCAGCAAACAGTCCCTGATAGCTCGATTTCTGCAGTCTTGCTCCATCCATGTGTTTCTTCCCAAACCGGCGGAGATTAATGGGTGTAATTCAGGAGTAAAGCTTCACCTCTGGGATGGGTGGGGTGTTGATACCATTTTGGTGACCTTGCAAAACAACCAACTGCTTGGCACCAATCATGTGAAAGTGACTCATGTGCAACAGGAAAGCTGATTACTGATTAGAGCTGTAAACAATTCTGTAATGAAAACATAGGCTTGTTCGAGATGAGTCATGTCTGCACAAAATCGATCACCGGTGATCGCCGGCCACTTGATCCAGACTTGCTCTGATGCCACGCACACGTAGGCAACGATAACCTCACAAGATCAAGGCGGTCGCAGTTTTGAGATGCAGGCAGCGCAGTTTCTTTCACCGACTGCAAGACCCCAGGACTCAGAGCATGCTTGGAAATGCCAGCCTTTCAGCTGATTTAATAGCTGATTGTTTTAGAATCGACTCAACATGATGACGTTTTATATAAACTTTTTATAGTTTTTGTATCGGTGGGATTTTAATTGCCATTTGTCTGATTTAAAGGCTTATTTTGTACAAACCACATGTTGTGTGGCTGATAGTGACGTTTAGAAGTCAAAGAGACTAAATCCATTCAGATTACGTATCATCTACAATCTGTTGTTAATTAAAATCAGCAACAGCATGTAGAGCCTTTTGACAGCTACTCTGTCATAATTAAAACAACTGGAGACTTGTACAAGCTGATATATGAGTCTGATAAATCTGATTAAAGCAGAATCGGACCACAGTGTGTCTGTCACTTCCTGTTTAGCTTGAAGGCTGTTTGAAACGGCTGGAAACTGTCCAATTAGAGAGCGGATTTTCGGCTCTCATCCACTTTACAGGCGAGGCACAGTTCCTCTCGAACAAGCCTCATGTTTCGTCAGTGGGAGGGTTAAAAAACATTGCCTGTGACTCAAGAGAGACTCTGGGGCTTTGCTAACTTAATTGTCCAGCCAGGATACACAACAACTGAATGATTACCAGTATTGAGTCCATGCAACAACAAGCCTAAATTAAATGCGAGCAGCACAAACGTCAAAGCAGGAATAGATTTCCAGGGAGCTTTCTAATCCAACTATCACTGAAGGCAGCCATATTGCTGAGTCACTGTGGTGAGCTGAATGAGTGAGCGCTGTCAGTCATGGCCTTGGATGGTGAACCTGGCAGGATGAGTTGCTCGGTGCTGTGTCATAAAGGCTGGCAGAGGATTTGTGGGTTATCAATCAGCACCGTCACTCCTCTCCAGGCTCTGCCCGCACAGCAACACACCAGCCATTAAAAGAACATTAGGCTCCCAGCATGCTGTTCACTCTGAACTAGCAGAGAAGGAGACACATCACCCTCTCTGTCCCAGCCAGTCACTATATTTCATTTGGTTTTACAAAAGCAGGGCGTGAAAAACACTGTTAAACTGTGCATGTTATTCAACATATCAAAATATTATTTATTTCAAAACAACATTGACTAGTTACAAAAAAGTGTGTACTGTATATGTGGTCCAAAGTAAGGTGTAGGGCCACCTCAGAGACCCATAAGGTCCTATGGTCCCCAGAGGAAAAAAGCATATTTTACTTGATTTTATCTGGATAGCTGCCCTCATCTCTAAAATGTTCAGCTATTCAGTGTTGTACACAAAATAAACTTACGAGTTTTGTAGGTGAAATTCAAAGAATGGGGACTACTAGAATAGAGACCTACAGAAATATGAACGCTTAAATCTGCAAATTTCTTTGACCAGCGTGAAATATGTTAAGGTAACCGTTTCTGTGTCGACTGAAATGTTGGCAGGATGGCTATGTTACTTAATTCTGACTGGTTTTGTCAAAACAACAACTAAAAGCCTGAACATGATGTCAGAGTAAATACTAAAGTGAAACAAAATGCACATAGAGCTTCTACAAACAAATTTCCAGGTATGAAACAGTTAACTTCAACAACAACAAAAAACGCCTCCAGGTTTATGTTCATGTCTCACGATGCCAGCATCACGCTTCTACAGATGTAAATGTGCTCAGTGAGCAAGCTGTCAGCTCACATCCATATTTTGGCTATAGTCGGGTTAACATATCTCATATGCCAGTACTGAGAAAGCAGGACAGTGAAGCATTAAAGATGATACGCTTGTCAATAGACATTAATGTAGATTTTTTGAGCGTGTTAGCCACTGTACAGTATTAGTGGAATGTTTTTTTTGTTTCCTTACTTTGAAACCCTTTATCCTAATCTTTATACATGCCAAAAACACAGAATATCAGCTTCACTTTCACATCAACTATGAAGAAACCTGCTGTAGCTCTCACAGGATGAATGAATCTTTAACTCGTTCAGTGGAGAATTCCCACTGAGGAGGAGTAGAGCACCTGTGCTCAGGGGCAACCGAGGAGGAGTAGAACAGCATCACCAGGCTTTTCATTACACACTCACACAAACCCAAGACCAATGACTAAAGCAATTCATCAGAGGAATCATGGCCTATCTGTGGTTGGGTGAACATACGTGAGACACAGACAGAGAGATAAATGGTAGCCAGCTAGAATTTCTCCACATTTGTACAACTGCAACATTAACACGGAAAAAGTTTTACAGCACTAGCTTCCGGTGTACTTCAGAGCTGTTTTACATCTTTTGGAACCGGTCCAAGTGTTATCTCTGTCAAAACGAGTCTCAAGTCAAGTCTCAAGTACTCTAAGGCCAGTCCAAGTCAAGTCATGAGAAAAGTGCATTTCATAGGATAGTGCTAGAACCAACCAGAGCAACGCTAGTTGATAGATTAAACTTTTGCTGTATCCGGTCTACCGACTCTATACACAATGTGATTGGCCTGACCAGAATTTGGTTTTTCACAAGTCAACTGCTAGGGTGCGTCTAGATTTCTAGGCTAAGAAACTGAGGCTTTCGCTTTCAATTTCAAGTCAATTAATCAGATTTGGATATTATTTGTGACTTAAGTACTACTCAAGTCAAGTCAAGCCCTAATGAGTCAAGTATCAAGTTTGTCAATTCTAAATCAAGTCTTGAGTCCTAATTTTTGTGACCTCAATCCGACCTGAATCTATGTCCCAAGTCTTAAGTCTTTAAGTCGAATCCCACAGAAGTCAAGTCCGAGTTAGGATTCAAGTCCAACCCAAGTCCAAATGTAAAGTCTTCAAGCAAGTCAAGTCTCAAATCCTGATTTTGTCAAGTCTTTAAATCTCAAGTAGTCAAGTTTTATTTCAAGTCTTCTGAGAGTAAATTCCAACCCAAGACTCAAGTCTAGTCTGAAGTCTTTAGTGAGTCCAATCCAAGTTAAGTCACTTCTGTGACTTAAGTCTCACTTGAGTCCAAGTCTTAAGTCTCAGGTCACACAGCATTCAAGTGTAATTAATGTCTGACATCATCATTTTTCTGACTTGAGCTTCAAGTCTTAAGGAAGTCAAATACCACAGTGGTTAAGCCCAAATCAGTTCTCAAATCATTTTCTTCTTCAGGGATTCAAGTCTCAAATAAGTCATCTCATATTCTCATTTTGTTCACTTAAGTCAGGCCCTGACTCCAAGTCTTGTCTTAACTGAGTCAAGTCTCATTTGAGTCTCAGGTAGTAAAATCTCATTGGAGTCTTTTGCAGTAGTAATCTCTCAGCAATCAAGTCCAGTCTCAAGTCATTATTTTATTGACTTGGTTCCTATTTGAGTTCAAGTCTCAAATCTTTATTAAGTTAAGTTTTACATCAACTTCACTATCACAGAAGTCAAGTCCTCATTTTGTTAACCTCAAGTCTGATTCAAGTCAAGCACTGGTATGTTTTTTACACTGTAAGAGTAAGTGCCAGACTCAGGCAGCTTCAACCAAAGGCAGGCCAGACTGGCTGACAGATCCAGCAGGGGATTGAATCAGTGAAACAAAGAGTGCGACTGGTAACAGAGCCCCGGGAAGAACCTATGACTGACTTGTTATATCACTGGAAAGACGACACCACAGACTGAATATCAAGCACTTGGAATGATTGGAAGAGGTGCGCTGTCAGTGGATGCATTTGTTTAGCAATGCACAGCACACAGGAAGTACTTTGTTGGTCCCCTGGGTTTTACCCACAGTGGAATTCATAATAGATACACATTTTTTGAATTAACTAAAGCCTAATTTGACACATTTAAAAAAGGGAGTTGGCAATTATGGGAAGAGTAGAAAATCCACTAAAACTAAAATAGAAGAGGTTGAGAGAAAGCAAGCACAGCTTAAAAAAAAGAGGAAGATTATTCATCACAAAGAACCTAAATGTACTGAAAATCACAAATAGACAAGCTCTTAGATTATCTCCAACACTAAATCCATGTGGGTCCATTTGATGGATTTCTACAGACTTCCCAAGTGGATATTTGGCTTTTTGGTTATAGACGGTGCACAGACACTCACAGACCTGTATTACCTGCAAATGTTCTGCACAAGCTTATTCCTTATCTCCTCAGAGAGTTCTTGAGCCAGGCAGTAAAGGAGCAGACAAATTGGGATGCAGCTCACCCTCACCACTGTCTGAGTCGTAAATATCCCCCTGTTCTCTGTCTCCGTCTCCCTCTTTCTTCTTTCGATCCTTATGTGACCCTTGACTGACTGACTGACTGACTGAGTGAGTGAGTGAGTGACTGCTACTGCAAGCGGCTCTCTGATGATGAAGAGTAATGTGAGACTACAGGGTGTCACGTCCCGCTACGCTTATCACAACCAGTAAAACAATCAAAGAAAAATAACATTGCTGCAGAATAGGTGAAAGGGGCTTAAGGATGACAGTTACTTACTGGATGCATAATGACATGAGCCAGAGTGATTGGGCTTTTTGGTGTATCGGTCTGAACACAATCCAGACACTCATGGAAATGCATGTTTTATGAATCCCAGCTCTGCAAAGGTCACGATAAAGCAAATCCACAGCATGTCACTATTAGAAATAATAAGGTAGTGTTTTTAAATCCAAACAGACCTCTTTGAAAATTAAAATTTGATCACACAAGTGGCTGATAGCTGATATTGGTGAAAAATTACAGAAAGAAGGATCTAAATAAAATGGATTTGTAGCAGCATTTGGTCTATAGTCAGACTGTGCTGTTTTTAAAAGATATTTTGATTTGTTTTCATTCCCTTTCTATTCTGCGCAAATTAAGTGAAAATGAGGTCTTGTGTGGATAAAGCACAACAGTAGTCTTGTTCACCAAAGACAGAACATGAGAAAGCCAGAACAGGTCAGAAGGCAGGATGAATAATGGGAAAAAAACAATCTTTTACAAGATTTCTCATCAGCAGCTTTGAGAATAGGTGAACAATAAGACTGCAAACGGAGCTAAATATGTTTGTTTTTTTTGGCAAAATGAAAGCAACCCTTTCTTTGTCCCTTTTTCTCTTTCATATCCTAAACACCCAACATTAGATCAAAGCCTCATCTTTGGTTACTGGCCATATTGATTAATCGGTCCAGGGCCGCAGTAACGGATAACAAGCACATAATCCTCCACCTAATGGCTGTAAAAGATCTACATTTACACTGGGAAAATAGGCTGGGGGACCTTTGATGAAGTATGTGACCTCATCCATCAAAGATTTTATCACCGCTGGATAGATACGCCTCTATAGACTCCTTTCTGTAACTTCTAAAGCATTATTTTTCCCTTTAGAAAGACTATTTTCAGAATTGATTTAGACTCAACTAATGTGGTTTTGACTACAGCTCTTAATTTAACTTCCCAGAGGCGGAGACAACCAATTTATTAAGTATCTGTTCAGTGATATCTTTCATTGTTGTGTGTTTTCAAGGCATGGGTGCTTGGCAGGCTGGGAATTGGTCTACGGCTAACTCCCAGAAGCCGGGAGACGACAGAGGGAGAGGCTGTTACCACTCTGTAAAGTGATCTCAGCGGTTCTAACACAGGGTTTGATGTTTTAGAAAAGCCCTGAGCTGCAGGGCCTCTCTTCTCCTTCATCTCCCATCTAGTTTTGCTCCCCACTTCTTTAATGTCATGTCATGCTTTCACCAGAATAAATATCCTCCTCTTCCCCTTCTCTCATCTTTACTTCAAGCATGGTCTTCATGCTCTGAGTTCCTTGAACTAAAGGGGGTTTAAATGCTGCCAGAGTCTGGAATAATATAATAAATAATAATAAACATAATAAATAAATAAATAAATAAATAAGAAAAACCAAGAAAAACAAGGATTCTGAACCTTTATTATGTATGTGGATTTCTGTGCACATGTTCTGCATATGCATACTGATCTCCGAATGAAGAATTCATCATTAAAAGTGTAAAATTGTTTGGTGCATCTTTAATTTCAAATTCTGATGTATGTACAGTATAAGCTATTTTATATTTGTCAATATTTGCAGTGAGCAACATCCATGAGGCATCACTTCCCATCCAATTACATCTTACTGTTCAATTTGTTCTTGGCTCTGATTGGTGAGGCTGAAGGTATTTTTAGCACCAGATATTCAATAAAAGCAGACACCTCTCCAGAGGTTTTAAATTGAGACAAACAGACAAGCCAACACCACAGCAAAATAGCATGACACAGCAGTAGCACTTCAACACCAAGGGTGCTGTCAGCCACCATCTATCCTCCAGCCTCCCAGCGGGCATCACAGTTAACACAAGGCATCCCTGAATGCACGTTACCCTCTTATACCGAGCAGGTGAATCATTAAAGAAAGCCAGCAGTACTTCATCACAAGAATACAAGCACAGGCTTTCATACAATGAATGAAAACTGTGGGCCTGGTGAGAGTAGAAGCACTATTAGTGCACTGCAGCACAACGGCTGCAACATTAAACTGAGAAGGACCATTTGTCAAAGTGCTTAGAAGTCCCCTATGAGAAGCTGTTGTTGTCTGAGGGGAGAGGTAGTGAGCTTAGGCCTCGTCCACTGGCCACAGAAGAAACGATGACTCGTACATTGATAGAGGTTAACTGAATTGCCCTTGAATCCAGAGGAGCTCTGATGAAAGGATGAATACTCACATGTGAAAGAAGGACGCAGTTGAACTGCATGTCTAAGTGATTCATGTAATCTAACTAAGTATCATGCATGAAGATGAAAGCAATTTTATTTGCCTAGAGGGTAAGATATTAAAAATGTAGTGGTGGAAAATGACAAACCAAGAGGTTGGACCCTCTGTGCATGAACCTGGCCCTACTATTCTAGATTTTACTCCATGCAAAGTAAGAAGCCATAGGTTGCCACCAATTTAGAGGTCATAAAACCATAAACAACCTTAATCCCTTCAAATTAACAAAACATATTTCACAGGGCGGAACACTGTGCTTATTTCAACATGCTGAGGGTTGAGGGCAAAAACAACCTCTGGGCTGTTAGAGGTGTGTCAGAGTGGTTTAAAGTCTGATGACTCAAGATATCATTATTGCTAAACATGATGTAAAATTGTATAGTAGATAATACAACAACTATTGCTTGGCCCTCTGTAAATGTATAGCTGGACTACCAATCACAGAGCTGAAGGCATAACTTCTTCCCCAGCTACAGCAGAGGCAGAAGAATTTGGATAGGTCAACAATTAATTTAACCCTTCACATTCCAACACAAACCAAATAGGCAGATTTGAAGAGTTTGTTTCCTCAAAAACGTTTTGTTTAGATGTTGATTGTGATTCTAATTTTTGCTTTAAAATTTGTGAAATACTGAATATTTGACCAAATAATCCGCACTCAATTTACTATCTTAGATAATATCTTAGATAATTATATATATCTTATAAAAAAAGATTTTTTGAGATTATTTTGTCAAACATATTGATTGCAAGGCCAAGAATGAATTTCTATGGTCAAATACTGTATAGTTTTGCCTCTTCAGGCCTCTAAAAATATTTTACAATGTGAGAGGACAACATTCACAACACTCTTTGGTTGAACAACTCATAGATCTATGCAACCTGTGAGAAGAAGTTAGTCACAGGTTCGTCTTTTAAGGGTAACGACCAGATAATTTGGTGAGTGTTCTTTTCAATTGAGACTCAAACGCAACAAAGAAAACTGAGGTAACCATAAAAGAAAATAACTAACCAAGGAAGATCTTTTGTTGCAGAACAACACTGCTATTTGGATTTCAAGATGTAAGGGAACAAAAATGTGACAGTACGCAGTTTATTTTACTATTTCCTGTAGACATGCGAGCTGATAATCTTACTAAAGAGTATCTATGAACCACACGTCCAGAGCAGGACAGGAAACAAGGCCCTTTGGTGCATTCAGGAATGTCCATGAGGTAGACAAAGAAATCCTGTGCTGTACAGAGTTTGCATAGCGAAGGGGGAAATACATATTGTTTCCACCGTCTCTCTTCACTTCGTGTCATAGTTCATGGGTTGCAGACATACTTTCTGCAGAAACAGTAAAGCACACACCTCAGAAAGTCCAGGAAGTTCCTTAGTCTACACACACATTCCTAATTTTACCTCCTGACGCAGCCTCTTGTCTAGTGACAATGGCAGGAACAAAAAGCAGTGGAGAAGGATGTTTTTTGGAGGGGGGGAGTGTATTGTACCTCGTTTCCTTGAGCGGTGCAGCAGAGACTGCTGAGAGCCAACTGGGACGAGAAACTGAGAGGAGAAACATCCGTAGAAATCATCCAAGGTCTTGAGATTTCCCGCCAGGCGACGACCACGTGTCCAGAGGAGGTAGAGATGTTGTATTGTTCTCCTCTCTCCTCCTCCCCCCTCTGCTCCAACCCCCACTATTATTGAGACGGATTAACTACTACTAGTCCGGAAAGTGTGCCTGGCTCGCTCTTTGCAGAACACACACACATCGCATCAATTACGCCTTCTTCATGTTATTCAGGTTGATGGATAATGACAGATGCACTCTACAAAAACACGAAAAAGACAATTGGCCTGAAACTGGTGAATTTACTTATGGATGGGCTGCCCAGTTGCTCAATTCTCCGAACATACTAAAGGCCTGATAGCCAATTACACAAAGAGTAAATTGCATGTGGTGCAACGCAACACAAAACACACACACGCACACACACACGCAAGTTTGTGATTGGCACAATCTAGAGGTGATTCAATTTTAGAGTGATGGAGCCTGGAGTCTCCCATCCGGACAGGGGTGACCTTTTTTCTTCATACACCACAGGAGAGTGCAATGATTAAAGAAGTGGTATGTGGTTTGGAGCTGAAACTTGATGGAAAGGGAGCGGTAATGACTTGAACCGGCACGTGCTGCGGCTCTGGGACTGATGTTTACCTGGAGATGAGAAAAGATATGACAGCCTGGGGACCTGTCAGGGTTGACATTTTAAAGTGAGACCATACTGAGGCCAGTCCAGTGGGAGTCCAGTTACAAAGGAGGAGGTGTCAAAGGGGCAGAGTTGTAATATGGATTTATATCACGGAGCAGATACCCTGCAACTATACTTGCCAGGATGAAAGTATTATTGTAAGAAAAGCAGCAAATAACAAATATAATTAGCAGAAATTTAATAATTGTGTGCGTCTATAGACTGGAATTTCAAAAAATCAAGCAGACAAGCACTGCTGTCATGTGTAAGAAATATCGCTGAAAGAAAATAATTAATTCGCAAAAAAGTGAGCACAAGTCATTGACCGTGTGTGAGATTTTTGTTGCATATTCGAGAACAAAATGCTTGGCATTTACCTTAAAATAAGACTAAGAGTCTACAGCCATGGGCAATATGTGGTAGGGTTAGCCTCACATAGCAGCCTATGTGAGGCTGTACTGATGCTTGAGCTTAATTGTAGCCGGATGCTAACATTCTCACAATGATAATGCTAACATGCTGTTTAGAAGGTATAATGTTTACCATGTTCCCCATCATACTTTAGCTAACTTAGCATGCTTCCTAGCAGCATGTTAGCATAGTATAAGCACAATCCACTTGGCTAGTGTGGCTAAAAATGACTTAGAAATAATAAATGATAATGAAATTGGTGTCTATTAATTTTCTAACACATAATATATTTTTCTTAAAACGTTGAAAGCCCGTCACAACCATCCATCACCTTGGAAACAATCCCAGTTCCAAAGACATTGATTAATCATTGTTGTCAGTGACTGAAACCTTCAATGAGAAACAGCCATCAATAACTTAGTGCTTACAAAAACAATCCTCGTCTGTGAAACTGGACCACGCAGTTAATAATTGCTGACCTGCCCACAGGGTTGTGCTGAAACTCTGTGAGCAAAACAAGCAATTACTCTGAACCAGATTCGAAGCCTTCTGTGATGTAGCTACATTTAGATACCTCTCTTTCACAACTCTAACACTCCTGAACAGAGGACTAGGAGAGGATGCATGTGTTTATGTTGAGTAACTGATGATGGTGATTAATTGCATTGAGCTGTGGTGTGAAATTGAGCAAGTCTGATGCAAGAGGATCAAGAAAGATGAGGGAGAAACTTCACAACCTGTAATTAGTAAATAATGTTGTTACCATAGGTATGAGGTAGCCATAAAGTTTGAAGAGTGTGACGTTTACGTAAGGAGCTTTATTTCAGACATGCAACATCCATCAAGTACAGTAGCTCTCACAGACGCCTATTGAAGAAATAATGAAGCAATCAGTGCTACTATTCAGCACGCTCATTACTGACACTAGCTGCATTTCAGAGTACGTGTGGGTATGTTTTTTTAAATGCTTTCCATGTGAAAAATGTCCCACCAACAGATGTTTAATTACCAGAGGATGTAGAGCTTTGGTTTTCTCGTGCCATCACTCATGGCAGAATAAATGAATAGGTAAACAGCAGAGTAAAAAGTTAGACTTTGCAACACACACACACACACACACACACACACACACACACACACACACACACACACACACACACACATACACCAGTCAGAAGTGTTTAATATTATGGATGAAATGGTGTTTCAATGCTATGGCAGGGAGGAGGTGGAGCTGAGAGCTTGTGGGTGATTTGTTTGGTAAGCTTCACAGTCTATGATTAAGTGATAAACCACAGATGATACACACCCTTTTTTCCTGACATCAAACAGATAAAATAATGAACATGAAAAGATGATTACTGTATATCATCAAGAAAGTTCATGGTATTTTTGGTCTCCACCCACTCGGGAATAAAAGAAAAAACAAACAATAAGTGTCACATAAGTGAGGGCAGAAGATGTCTTCAAATTGCTCTTTTGTGTAAGCAACAGTATAAAAACCTAAATATACAGGTGAAATATTTATTGATTGAACTTGCTTGGTGCCAACTTCTTTTTTGCATTTACCGTTAGGATGGAGGGACAAGCTGTGGGATTCAAAAGATATCCAGTCCTGGGTTTAAAACGCAATGAAGCAGAGTTGCAAAGAGGCTATCGTAGTTAAATGTCAAATGCTTGGCCCCGCGAGGAGACTGGGAGAGAATTTGCAGGTGTCGCTTCGTCCATCACTCTGCTGCCTCTCTCTTCTGTGTGATGTTTGGCATGGGACAATACATCGGGGATGAGCAGCAGGATCTTTTATTAGTGGAAGAGTGAAAAATGGAGCAAAAAGCTCAGGGAAAGCAGAGGAACGGGCCAAACCTCCCTGACATTATTTTAAGAGTTGCTGTGGTGACAGTTTCTTGAAAAGATGACGGAAAAACTGTCACAATTTAAAGGACCATTCCAGTAGTTTTTCACATTGTAGCTAACTTCCTGTAAGATGAGATTTATTTTGTAAAATATTTAGTTAACAGATTACCTTTTTTAGGGTTAGTGAAATAAGTCATATATTTCCATCAATTGGAGCTTCATAGTGTATTCTGTTCCTTGAGTTAACAACAGAGCTATCTAACATGTTGTACCCTGCCTGTAATTCAGTTAGGTTGGCGGAGGGATATGATGATGAGATGATGAAGCATATTTTGTTGTGAGTCTTGGAGTCATTAAAAGTGGACCAAGTTACACCGTCAAAGCTGTCTCTGTGCTCTTACTCTATCCAGGCCCCGAAAGTACTTGCATGTAATAACAACGAGTTAATAGTTAACGCTAACAATCACTAGCGTTACATTACTACAAATCACAGCTAACCATTTAACAATCCATGCAACTATATTTCAGAACATTTTTTGTCATTTAGTCATCATTATTTCTCTTCACTTTATGACAATCACACTTCTTATTTCCATCTGAATGATGTAATCCATATCATTGAACATCATGTCTGCAATTATTTTGATCAAAAATTACATAATTGTTGTCAAGATTAACATGTAGGGTTGGTCATAACTCTCCCAGGATTATAACTTTAAGGAAGTAACATTTGCAAAGACACTGGCATGGTCCTTTGTGCAAAGGAAACAATCCAACAGAACCAGATGCATAAACTCTCATTACAGTGTTGAGAGTGGGAGAAAAATCATTACAGCTACTACAGCATGTTTGACACATCGTATACCACAGCGAGCTGCAGTGGTTTTACAGCACAAACAGCCTGCGCAGCAACCAGTGTGACCAATTCATTTGCAGTTTCAGAAAAACCCAAAACGTCAAGTCATCTCTTCTCTTCAAAGGACACTCCTCTTTAGGGAGGGGGGAGTCATTCCAGCAGCTTCAGCAGTCGTTCACAACAGTGCCATTCTCAGAATGAAATAATCTGGATATGAGTGGATCAGGGGCAGGACCATATGAAAGTAGAACTGGGAAGTTAGAGTGAACAATGCTTTAAAGAGGAAATATGTCCAAGTGTCTTGTGTTCAACATAAAGCCAGAAGTCTGCCTAGTGGCTGTCCACTCACATTTTGCTGTTGCCATGTTGCTCCTTTCTGCTGCCAATGCTGTACTCGCTCCAGCATCAACGTCCTCGCTACACGATAATGCCACTGTCTCCATGGTGATGTAGCTGTCACAAACCACCATCCCTGCTGCCACCACTACCAGCAACACAAGCACATTCACACACAAACCAGGCAATATCCCACTGTGTCATTTTGCTTCTTTTTTTTTTTTTTTTATGCCGCTCTGTGTATGTAAATTAATTTGCAGGGCCAACGCCTTGCTCCATCTTATTCAGTATTAATGCTGTCTCAGATTACTAGACAGCTTTCCAGCCCCCCAGGGCCTGTAATCTTTTAGACTAGAGAGCGACACGGAGGAGGAGAATGGTAGCAAAACCACATAAACTGCTCTCTAATTTGGGGTGACAAGCACCGATAGTTTAATATTTGAGGAGTTCTTCCAGAGGATGTTAATGCAATGCTTACAATAAAAATGTCAGCTCCCATGACACCTTTGGCAAGGACGGCATCAGAGACATGAGCTGTGTTCCAAACTGTTCCCTAGTTTCATTCACTATATAGTCCACTATAAAATACCCACAATGCACAGCTAATTTGAGTGTACATACAATGTGGCCTACATTTAACTCCCTTATATAATGCAGCGTGTCCGTGTTTTCCCAGAAGAGAAGAAGAAGCAGAAGTCACCGTAAAAACTGAAAAGGAAAAATGGAGCGGGCTTTTGTTTCCTAACAGTGGAAATGCAACATGCAACTTATATACAACCTGGGTGCTCAGTTTGTTTCAGGGACGCATTAGAATTATTTTTGTTTTGGTTTGTTTACATGATGCTGGGCGAGCCCACCTCCATCATACACATAACCCCCGCATCTACTGACGATGTGTTTTCAGTGAAATGTCTGAAATCTTGTTTGGTCGTTCCCTATATAGTTCACTATTTAATAAACATTATATAGGGAATAGTGAGTAAGTGAATTTTGTTATAAAGACCAGTTTGGCACTCTATTGCAGTCTGACAAATCTTCCTCCTTCCGTCTCTCCTTTCATATAGTCCACTTTACCTCATGTGAACTGGACGAGGATTTGGCTCTCGTCTTGCCAAGCACTGTACACGAGCAACACAAGCCCCGCTGCTTTTCAGCCCATCAATCGAGTTCTCCAGCAGCCATGAAATGAGCCATATGTGTCATGCGTAGGGCAGAGAGAGAAAACAATGGTTTTATATTCTCAAGAGCACCAGATTTCTTTTCCTGGCATTGAGACTGCTTAAACTCGGACTCAAACAGCGTGAAAAAGGATAGGCAAAGAAAATGCTTCGATTAAGGTATAAGAGTAAAGTAGAGATGACCAAATGTTTAAGACAAGGGGAGTTGTTCCCCCGACACCTCAATCCTCCAAAACAAATAGCTGCTGACAGTGACATAGAGCGCAATAATACGCTTTACCATGGGGAGGGGGCTCCTCAGTCCCCAGCATATGGTGCCACTTTAATCTGCAGCCTCCATCAGATGAGTCTGGACAGACAACAAGGTTTGATTTTAACTGAATACATGCGCAAAAGATTGGAGGCCGGCTAAAACAAAGGCCTATGGATGGAATTTGCTGTATCCGAAGAGTATGACTGACAAGTATTCATAAATTATAACTGAAATGCTTTTTGGTGTTATGAGAAGTTATGTATGTATTATGCAAATGGACTGTTTGGATATAGCACTTTGCTAGTCTTAACAACTACTCAAAGTGCTTTTACATGGTAGGCCTATGGGAACCATTCACACACATTGACACGCCGTACAAGGTGCCAACTGCTCATCAGATAAACATTCACACACATTTACACTCCGATGACGCAGCATCGGGGGCAACTGGGGGTTCAGTGTCTTGCCGAAGGACACTTGGGCAATATGGGACTTCCAATTAGCAGGCAACCGCGCTACCACTATGCCACAGCCGCCCGAATATCCTGATTGAAAAAGTTGTCAAGAAAACCAAAAACTAGAAGCTCTTTCTTTTTTTATGGGTGAGAGGGTGGTGATTTGCTTCCTTGCTTGGTGGGGTCACAACCTGCCCTCCATTAGAGGCATTAATCCTCATAGGTGAGCCAGCTTCAGACCCCGTAATTATCAGGCTGACACCTGCTAGTATTGTCCCCCTCTATCACATGACCCCCAGGCTGGATTTGGACCATTTCTCCTCCCACCAGGCTTCGTCATAATCCTATTAGGCCCAGTAATTTGCGATGCATTAAAAAAATGTGATGATTGATCCTAAAACACCAACCCTCTGTGTCCCGAGGTTGCTTACAGAGGAATCCCTGTGTTTCACTTTTCACATGTGGGTATTAAACCCTTCTCCGCTGCAAAATATGAGAAACATCTTATCCTTCTATTCTACGCTTTTATTTTATTTTGTAAGACAAGTCAGTTAGATTAAAAGGGGCAAACTGATCAATTAGAGAAAGATAATTACTGTTTTGAGATTAGTAGCTAAATGTTACACTTAAAAGGTCTTGCCTGTGGAAAAAAAAACAGTATATTAATAACAATAGTTTATTAGACTGAGGGGTAGAAGACTTGAGTTAAGTCTAGCCTCATGATTTCTTTATACGGGCTCTGTGGAAACTTTTAAACGACAGCTGAAATCCCTTTTGGCTGTCATATTATTTTCTAATAATTCTCTCATTTTATTATTCTTAATGGTCTCTGTTTTTACTTTCATTTATGTAATGTATTATCTATAGTCTAACTTTATTGTTTATTTGGACGATTTCATATATTGCATTTTGTTGTAAAACAAAGCAATAGCGAGCAAATGTAAAGTGTTGTGTGAAAAGTGCTTTATATTTTATTTGCTCTATATTTGTTTAAGCATTTGCACTTCAGATATATAGGTTGATTTATTGCATGATTTTAAAATAGTACTGCAACAGACTAGCTTTTCCTCACATATTTATAGACTTGTGTGTGAGCAATGTAACCCTTGAAACACTGAGAAATCCACTAGGAATTATGAGATCATCCTGTAATTTGACACAGCAGGTTAAATATTTCAGATAATAATATTTCTGAACAAACCTTTGTTAAATAAATCTAGTCAAACAAGACTAGTCTACAGCCATGCCGGCGCTGTGAGGCTGTACTCAGGCACAGTGTTGTTTTCAGCTAAATGCCAACGTCAGCATACTCACAAGCTCACAGTGGTTTACTTGCTGATGTATAGCAGGTGTAATGTTTACCATGTTCAACATCTTAGTTTTTATAGCATGCTAAACACCAAGCACACATGAGGCCGATGGGAAATTGCAGATATTCAGTTATAAGCTAAGTATTGGGCAAATTAAACATTTGATCTGCTGGTGGTTTAAGGGATCCCCAAAGTTATTACAATTCATCCTGAGGGGAACATGAATGCCTGGACTAAATCCCATGGCAGTTTATCGTATAATGGTTAAAATTTCATTCAAAACAACACATGTAAATCTCATGGTGGCACAACAGGAAAAGTCAGAAGAATACCAAAGTCATTAGGATACATCATCCGGGAACCATGAATGCTTGTACCTCCGTTCCTGCCAATCCATCTAGCTGTTGAGATATTCTACTGGATAAGTGAAAACTTTGACCTGCAGGAGGCTCTGCAAAGTCAAGGGATCACCAAAGTCTTTAGGGTCCATCTTCTTGGCAGAAAGAATGTCTGTACAAAATGTCATGACAATCTTTCAAATAGTTGTATAGTTTTCAGGGATGGACCAACTGACAATGCCATCCCCAGAGCCAGGCTGCTTGTTGTGGTTGGGGATGCTTAACACACACGGCTATCAAGAAATGTCACATTTGTTGCATAACAACATCAATTAGATCTCATTTTATCACTTCAATCACCTGGTATACCTGTGACATTTTTACTGGATACCAACAACAACTGGAAGTGAAACGTATGCCAACAGCTCCATCATTTTGCTTCAGCTTGAATGTGTGGAAAAATCTCCTTTATCCCTACTCAAAGCTAAAAACAAGCCTTTGTGTGAATTTTAACTCTCTGGGGATCTATTGAACATGTTCCTCAGCCTGCTGTATTAGCTCTATTAATACCTAAAAATCTCTAAAGCAACACTCACAAATCGCTTTACATAACACCTTAACAACAGCCATTTCCTGTGGAGGAACCTTATGGGCCCTTCCTGGCACAGAGGGTGACCGTCAGTGGGTGGAGGTGCAGATTGGAGTGGCATGGCTGCAGCTGAGGAATGTGAGGAATTCCCCCTTGTAAACACCTCATGCTCGGATGGTCGCCACATTCTTATCTCCCCGTGCCCATCGCCCCCTTTCATCATCATAATGGTTAGTTATTCATTACCAACTATCTGCTTTTTCTGTGCCTGCTCAGGGCAGGTGGGGTTGCTGCTACTCAAGTCTTTTGTTTACCTAAAGCACCTTATTCAACCCCCCAATGCTCAGATACTGTATGTGGTATGGCTTTCAAATGTTAACACTTTGAAAGCGAGAGGTTTTTAAGCTTTACCATCCCAGGCTCCCTCTGGTCCCATGGGAATGCTCTTTAGTTGATAGGATCATAAGTGGCTGGGGGGTATTTTTCTTCTCGGTTGAATAGAGCGGCTTTCGCTTGCTTTTCAGTGTGGCACCTCCCCCTGTGGTTCCTGTATTCGAGCCCCAATCTCATTTTAAATGAAATTCATTTTAAAAGCAGCTGAGGGCCTTTGGTAATACTGCCTGGCATTTAGAAAACACAAGAAAAGAAATGGCACAAGCACAGGCCTGCTTTTTCCTTCCTTTGCTTAGGTGAAATCCTGTTTTGGCCACATGCTTTTTTTGTCAGGCTGGACTAAGGTGCGAAGTCCATCCTGAGAACATACTGTGCAGCATGTGGGGCCCATGGGGCTGCATTCCACCTCATGGTGTACCACTCTCTACCAGTCATGAGGGACGCTTACTTACAAGCATGAAACCCACTCACACTGCCATAGCTTCATTCCCCAACAGTTTCCCATCAGTTGGACTTTCTGCTGCAAGAGTCATAAAACAGATTTTTCCCTTTTCCTGGAACTTCCCTGGTACGTTTGTTTAAGGGAGGTCTGTTGCTCTGGATGAGAAAGATGATAGTTTCCGGGTGTTTTTCGGTGTTAATGTTGACTTTTCCGTACATTGGCGATAACAGAGCAGCTGTAGAGACTGTTCGGCCGCTGCCCTTTAAAAATTCTTCCAAATGTTGACATGAGATATCGCACCAAATAGGAAGCTGTTGAAATGGCTGACTTTGGCCTCCACCATACAGGATGCCAGAAAGAATGGGCAATATTTGTCAGTGACAACCTAGAGGCAAAATCCACTAAAAATGTCCTCTTTACGTAATTCCATCCAGACCTGACTTTATAAGCTTTCATGACATGTTTTGGGAGGTTTCACATAACCAGTCATGGGCCAGTTATCAAGGGTGTCATGCACTATACTGACTGTGAAGCCCATTGGGACTTGATTGATTTCTGTATTTTTTTCCTCGATAAATCAATCAATCAATAAGAATAGTCTATATAAAAGACATTTTGAAAAATATCTATCACATATTTCTGGAGCCCATATCAACGTTCCCATTACTTCCATTTCTATACAACTTATAAGAAAACATTAACATATTAAATTAAAATTATATAAAGAAGCAAATCCTCACAATTAAGAAGCTGACACCAGAAAATCTATGGTGCTTTATGCTAGCGGTGTGGCTGTTCCGCCATCAATATTGTAAGTTTGTTTGTTTAGCAGATGACAAATCCTTAACATTTTTGCAAATCTGACTTTTTCTCTGGTGCCACAACGAGGTTCACATTTGTGGTCTTATGTGAAATGTCTTCACAATAATGACATCAGGTAAAGACATTTATGTTCCCTCGAGGATGAATTCTCACAACTTTGGTAATTCCTTATGACACAAATCGTCTTTATGTATCAAATTACATTCAATAAATATTGACAGAGTTTGCAGCCCTGCATAATATTTCTGCAGATATATGGCTGGTTGTCTAGCAATGTGTACAAGGAATAAATGTCCTCATTACTGTTAAGTGCTTAGTTCATATGCTCCCTAATACCCATTCATGGTATCACAGCATGTCAGCTCGCCCCAAGGAAGCTGTCAGCTACAGATGTCAATACCCCTGCTGACCCCTCTCCCTCCCCCCACCACTGCACACACATGGCATTGGAGGATTGTCCCCCAGAACAAAGGAATGGGGGCTTTCTGTGGAGAAAAGGCAACCAAACATTCTTTGCACAATGGAGACTGGCCGGCAGGTTCAATTAGTACACACTTTACTCTATACTCTACACATCCCACTGTGCTTGAAAACAATGCTGGAGCTCCACACTCATATGGGGTATTTGGTGAGGCCAGTTTGTTCATGGCAGTCTTATGTTTTAAGAGTTTCTCCTATTGTTGCTGCCATGTTGCCTGAGAAATAAACCACTTGAAGGGTACTTAGGGTAGAGATCCTCTAGTTGCAAGATTGATGGCTCTCCAAAAACTTTAAACTCGTTTTTGGAAGTAAACGAGCCTACAGCTGTAAATAAAGTGGGACTCCAGCCAGCCACTGCATGGGATCTTTACCATTAATCTTTCCAAGAATCAAGTGGCACCCAAAGTCTAATGAAACATTTCAGAATACATTTTCTTAATCGACCACGATACTTTTTAGGATTGCCAAGAGACTGAGACAACATTGAATCCCATACAAAACATAAATCAACCATTACCATAACTATGTCACCATACATTGTGATCTGTTGCAGTGATAGTTGGATGCAGAACTGACAGGGATTTGATGATCGTGTCTTTGACAGTCCCTGCTCATAACTGCCAGCTGGATTTCAACAAATCGGATGCTCAACATAATCAATACGCAGAGGTATTGTACGAGCAGCCCATAAAACACACTGCAGGTACATAGCAGAGGGCGAGCTGTCTGATCTGAAGTAGAGAATAAACTGATGTACTTACCTATTATACACAAGGTGCGCCGTAACGTCGGGTACTTGGCGTATCCGAGAGAAATGAATCCCCAAAGCCGCTGTGTCACACTTCACACCAACCAGGCGCACATGTTGCCAGTCCCCACCGAGAATGTCACAAACATGAGCTGCAACAAGAAGCCAAGAGATGCTCACTGCAGGAGCGGACCGCGTCGTTATGGGTCGCCGCACAGCGTGTCCAGTCGCTGGATGAGATGCGTAGGCGCCACCCTTTGCCAGCCGGACCTCTGGGACTCTGCGCCCACTTCTCCTCTCTCAGCCGTGACGCCGTAAATAACGGGACATGAAGCAAACTCTCTACGCCAAGGCAGTGTGATCCGCGCGGCCTCTCTCTACCTAAGAAACTGTGATCCGTGATCGCTCGTTAATGCGTGGTGCGCAATTAAAGAGGCGCGCAGGACGACGGTGCCACCCACTAAAGGAGGTTTTTGTGGTGAGTTGTACGGACAGGGAATTTTAATGAGGACTGCTGCAGAGTTTCCCTCCCTGTTCAGGGGACTCTCAGTCGTGCTGTTCTGAATCCAACTGTCCCAACAAGAAAACCTTAAAGTTACCTTACAGGAGAGGAGGCGGTGGAATGACGAAATAAAGTGTCAATGAAACTCAACTGAGATCAGCCCGCGGGACACCTGTTGACTGAAAACCGCCCAGATATACTGACTCAGTGGACAAACCCACCAAAGCCAACTGGGCAATGAAGCCTGTCGTGGTGCACTGCTTCAGAAACTATAGGCTGACTTTAAAGCCGCAGGATCTTTGATAGACAAGCTTATAGAGCAGCTGGACACAGCACATGTACTGTATGTGACATGGTTAATTGATTAATTAGTAATCCTTTCATGGATGAACTAAGTACAACTATTTTCTACAGCTTCTCTTTTTGATTAATTTACTACACTGGCTACACTAAAAGTATTTGTTCCATTATCATGAATTAAAGCTATTAATAAATATTGCAGATATGTCCTGCAGGCTAAAGTGGGTTTCTTCTTTTCCCAGATAGGTTTAAACTATTTTTATCGGACTAAATCAGGTTTAGCTAAACCATTTAGTGTGTTATACTAAAATAGACTCACATTAGACCATTTCATAAGACTTCTGATCGGTTTAGTGCAAACTAGAGCTGGGCAATATATCGATGTAGTGTTATGAGACTAGATATCGTCTTAAATTTTGGATATTGTAATATGACATAAGTGTTGTCTTTTCCTGGTTTTCAAGGCTGCCTTACAGTAAATTTATGTCATTTTCTGAACTTACCAGACTGTTATAACTCTTCTATTATTTGTCTTTACCCACTGAGTCATTATATTCACATTACTGATGATTATCAAAAATCTCATTGTGTAAATATTTTGTGAAAGCACCAATAGTCAACACTTACAATATCATTATGGTATCAATATCGAGGTTTTTAGTCATTTGATTTTCTCCATATTGCCCAGCCCTAGTGCAAAGTGATACACCTTAGTGGTTCTCAACCTGGGGGCCGGGGCCCATCAATGGGGGTCGCAAGATGAACTGGGTAGGAAAGGTAACAAAACATTATTTTATTCTGCTTGACAGTTTTATCTCTTCAGGTCTTAAATATGAAAAATAATATATAATATCTGAAAACGACAAGCAATTGCTTGTGACAGTAAGTTATGAGCTGGTAGAGCAATTGCTTCATTGTATTTCTCCATAAATCAAAAAGTTTAGGAACCACTGCTATAATTGAATTTGGATAGTAATGTTGGTGGTATGAAGTGAAACTTTGCATGTTTTTTTTGTGTAAACCTCTTAAAGTGCACATTAAGTTACCTCACTTTGTTGGAGGGCTAGAGGCTCCCGGATCAGCAGCCTGAGTCATGTTCCTCTGTCAATGCAGCTCCCACACCTCTCAAACAGCAGCTCAACGCTGAGTCTGTAGGGAGGCCGACAGCTGCTCCATTTATTTTGAGGTTAAACCACTTATCTGTCCATATGGGACAGAAAAGGGGCATCTAACCTCAGCTGAAACAGCACATCACTTTACTAGGCCTAAATCAACAACGGGTAAACAAGATCTGGTGTGTACTGCATGGGGAGATCAACCGCAGATACAAGGGATTCATTGTATTCATTTTTAACGAGGAAAGAGCTGCTGGAAACAGCCACTGTAAAAGTCGTTTTGGTTAAATTACAATTGTTATTGAATAGAATTGTTATTAAATATACCGGCCTAAAATAGTTTTTCAAGAAATAAAACAGTGCACTAAAACCCGCTTTCTCATTGTTGGTGAGAAATCCCTTGTAACCTATGCTTGTAACACAGGCCTGAGTCCTCCAGTAAAGATGTACTTCCCTCCACAGGCCAGAGAATATCATTGCACCCAATAACAAAACGTGACTCAACATTTTTTTTAGTCCATCATTGAGGCATCCATCCCAGGTCCACACAGCTACACAGCGCACTGCACACAAGGCAATGCATTTGATTTAAGATTCCAGAGTGACAAAACATTTATTTTATTTTTTGATATAAGAGATACAAAACATCTTATTTACAATAATTCCATTATTTCCACAGATATGTGAATTTTAATGACAATATTAAGTAGTGACAATTTAGTTAAGGCGTGTTTTTTTCAGCCGGGAGTTGTCTGCTGAGGCTTTGCGCTTACGTGACGGAGTGTCTGGAGGTTCTTCAGAGGACGCAACAGTCAGGTAGTACAGCTCGATAGGCGGGGTTGGTTCCTGGAGGACAGAAAGAAAACACTTTTACCATTGAGTTTACTGAGTCTTACCTACTACTAATGGCCTGACGTGGTCATACTCAGATTATAGTCAGAATATGAACTTCCCAACCGCAAACGCTGTGGGCGGGGCTAAGTTCCACTGGCATCCAGGCTATACTAGTAACAAAGGTGATCTTACTTCTTGCAAGATAATGTCAGTCAGTCATGCTGGACTACTGCAATGTGCTCCTCATTGGGATCTCTGGCAAAAGCCTCCAGAAGCTGCAGTACATTCAGAACAGCGCTTCTAGGATCCTAATGAGGGTGCGCAAACATGACCACATCACACCAAATCTCAAATCACTCTACTGGCTTCCGGTCTAACCCAGGATTGAGTACGTTTCCCTTCACACCCACCAGTGCATCCATGGTGACACCACCCCCCGCCTCAAGGAACTCTTCGCCCCACAAACCTCCACAAGTCCCCTCCGTTTGTGTTCATCATACCTTCTGCAACCCCCATGGACCAAACTCCGTACTACGGCGGATTGGGCTTTTAGCTCAGCTGCTCTGTCTGTGGAATGCGCTCCCTGACCACCGGAGGACACTGTGAGTGCTTTTAAACACGGCCTTTTTAGCTGAGATTTTGGCTCATTGTTAACCACCTTTCCTAGTCCTATTGTTGTTTCATTTTCTTTTAATTTGTTTCCTTCTAGCACTTCTCCGTATTTAATATGTAGCACTTTGAGATTTGTTTAAATATAAAGTGCGTGGGCGCCCAGTCAGCTCAGTTGGTAGCGTGGGCGCCGTGTTTGACTCCAAGCTGCGGCCTTTGCTGCATGACCCCTCTCTCTCCCCTTTTATTCCTTCAGCTGTCCTGTCAATAAAGGCCTAAAAGTGACCAAAAAAGTATATTTAAAAGAATATATATATATATATAAAGTGCATTACAGATAAAATGTATTATTACATTTATTATTATTCTGTCGGCATATTTTTAACTGCTTTACAATTCTGAGAATATAAGAATAAAACATTTTTAACAAAGCTAATACCCTGCTTCACTTTCAGCATGCAAGTATGGCTGATCTAAAGCAACAAGGAAAAGTATCTAAGATTTTCATTGATAGTCCATACCAAAAGCTCCACTAACCTGCATGAGGTAGTCTGCGATGTACTCTGGCTTCAAGCATGTGACTCCAAGGGAGGTAGCCTCCGACACATTGACCTTAAAGTCTCCAGGCTTCAGCCGAACAAAGTCTGCAAACAGGTGAGTGGTCTCCTTGTACAAGGACGGGGAGGGACTTGGCAGGACCTGGAGGGGTGGGGGGCAGTGTGGCAAGGTGTCATTGGTAAGGTAGGGAAAACTGGCAAAGTAGCTTCCCTACCTTGTTGTGATATGTCATGACATCATTTTGATAAGTTCCAGTATCTAATTTATCAATTTGATCCAAAAGAAAACCACGCCTTTTTGCTTAGCTCCTGTTTCATCTCTTTTGTTATCACTTTGCTCTTGCACGATTTTCGCTGTATGTTCAAAACTGGGAATTCTCATAGTTAATACTAGTGGTTTCCGGGTCTCCCACAGTGTTTTTATGGTGAATGTGTGTCACCTTGTCTGAAACAAAGACCAGCAAATGACATATTTAATGATCTGATCCCAAAACACTTCCCTGGGGGATACCCAGTGAGCGGAGAGGGACACTGGTGTCTAAAAACATAAAGCAATAGTGTTCAGTCATTTGATTTAACACAACAAATAAACAAGCAGCAACCTTTGCATTGCCAGACTGCAGTAACCGCCTGAAGCCTGATTCTCTGCTCTGGTCGATGTTCAGCATGACCGTCCATCCACTGAAGGCTCCCTGAAAAACAGAAAAATAATACTTAGTACACTTTAACACTCAAGGAATAGATAATATAATACAAATGACAGTAATTAGAACTATTTTGTTAAATGTGTGTATGTACCCCTTGCTCAGAGCAACCGTGCAGGGTTTTTCTCCAGCGCATGGCAGCTAATGCCAGTCTCCTCTGCTGGGAGGTGATGGAGGGCAACGCATCAAGAATGGAGCTACTGCCCCACTCATATTCATCCTCCTGGAACACACACAGAAATAGAAATGTAAAACATTTTTAGTATAATAACACTTACCCCTGACCATTTAGTGATAGTTACAAAGATTTGTGAACTTTGGAAATCTTTAAACCCCTTTGGAAAAAACAACATGTTTGCAGAGTAAATGTTTACTTCCCAATTTTATTTTTTATAATTATGACTGTGGATACTCTTTTTTTAGTTGCTTCCAATTATTAGAAGGTTTTAGAAAACCAACCCTACCCCTTTGAGACCATTTTTGTGCTATCATAAACCTGATACCAATTTCAAAATAAAATTACAGAAGCAAATCTGTCAAAAACAGTATTTGTGGATAAACAAAGCTAGTGAAAACCTAGTCTTGCTTTGTCAGACCCTCCTCCAAAGCATATTGAAGGAGGGTCTGGCTACTCCAGATAGCATTCGGGGACAGGAGGAAAACATGCCCTGGTTTAATGGCGTGTCTTTAAACCAATCAGAATTGTCATGGGCAGTGCTAAACTCCGCACAGAGCCACTGCAAAGTAGTTGTGTGAGAGAAAATTCAGATTGGACAGACAGTCTAGCTCGCTGTCACAATTTACCCTGCAGAAATCTGAGGAGCAGTCATAAATTAGTAGTTAATTAATAGTCCTCATAAATCCACAAAATTTTTTCCAACACAAAGAAAGTGGAAGTGGAATTTCCTGCAGCATTGGAGAAATCACAGAAGTGGAACGCAAAGGATATCGACTAATAAAAATCCTAGTGGTCTGTATAAGGGACAACAGGACATTAACTGACATGCTACACATTACACCAACCATAACAATACTGTATTTGCAGGATAAATAAAACCACTGTGAGTGATAATAGCTGTCTACTGGAGGCACTAAAGCAAAGATCTTCAGATCCTGACCGGGATGAAGCGACCCACAGAGCGGCAGGCCTCCAGGTACGAGCGGTGCAGGATCCACTTGCCCGCTGCCATTGCTGCCAGATACTTCTCGTTCCGCAGAGGAGTCCCTATGATGATATGCGAGCAACTTGGGTCGAAAGACTGCCTGTCCAGGACTACACCGCCTACAATACCAAAAAGAAATAGACAGAAAGGAAAGAGAGGACTATTTATAAGATATGGTGTTCCTAATCTGGAGTTATAGTTACAGAGCTTGTAATCAAAGATTGAACAGCGTTACATAAATGTATGAACAGCTGTATGTCAAAGTGCCCTTAAGCAAGACATTCATCCCTAACTGCTGACTCATTAAGAGCTGCAGTTAGTGAAACATGTGATGTCCACCTTTAGATGCAAAGTCAAACTCAGCTCACCTCACAGACTGTTTTATGCAATCAATCGGCCCCTTTATTCTTAATGTTTCTCTTGGTAAATACTGCAACTTGGTTGAATATACTGTACCAGCTTCAATAATGTTACAATATGAAGTGGTTCATTTGAAAAATACTGAGCTCACAACAGTAAACATCTGCAGGAAGAAATATTCCCAGAACCTGGAGGCAGATCCTCCTTTTTAATCATTAGGGATTATCTCCTCTGACTTTAGGCCTGTAATGTGTTGCATGTATTTTTTTTACTGCAGCATGATGAACATTGTTAGAGCCCTAATTAGGTGGGGAACTCACCAAGCTCCTCTATTAGGTGACTGTAATCAATGCGTTCCTGAGGGCTGAGGGAGGACAGCTGAAATCTGGGTGGCTGCTTTTCTTCCTCATGCTCCTTCTGAGAGAAAGAAAGAACATTTTAGCTAGTTTGAAAGAGACGGTATTGTGTGTATGTTACAGTTTATGTTAAGGCGTCAGTTCTTGTTTTCAATGTAAATATGAATCTTCACCTGTGGCTCTGGTACTACTGGGGGGTTGGTGATAGGGAAGGCGATGCTGGGGGCATTAGGAGTGAGGATGTCATTTCCTTGTTCCACTGTTGAAGCCGTTGTGACTCTCTGGCCCATGTGCCGGTCGATGACGTCACAAGCAGCTGTGAGAGGATTAAGTGAGTACTCTCTTAAGATGCAAGTCAATAAACAAATCTATCTTGAGTAACAATACTAACTTGAGACTTCTCTACAGGATTGGGTTTCATTAGCGATTCATAAATCAATCATGTCATGTGAATCATGAGTAATGTCCGTGTATGTCTGTCTTAGTAGAGACTTTAGCTACTTAAGTAATTTACTAGAAAACATTAGTAGCGTGTCCACTCAAAAGCAATCAAGAATGTGAACAAGTCACTGTAGCATCACAAGCATCCTTTGTTAGGTATGAAAAGTGTAGGTATGACTTGTTTATTTACATATAGTATAAATACATAGAGAACTTAACAGACATAATTTGGTTATTTAATCTTTACATTACTGGCGGAATGTTTTGTAATTTGAAGTATAATTTTTGTGATGTAATATTAGGTCTTCCCTTTAGATCCGCATTAAACAGCATTTTGATGTCATGATAACATTGCGTGTTTTACTCTTCAATCTAAACGGGTCATCTGTCTTAGCATCACATAACAAGCAAGATAACAATTACACCTGGTAGATAGTACTGTAGGTGTAACTTTCTAATCTCCATGTAATCACTAGTTTATGTCATTTGACTTTTTTATTTACTGATGTGTAAATCCCCAGTTAAGTTATACCTAGGCTACGTCTTACCCATCTCCACCAGCTCAGAGTCCGTCATGGAGTCCCTGAACTGAGAGCCGTTTTCTGCAGTGGGAGGAGGAGGAGGTGCGACGGTCTCAGACAGTTGTGAGGGACTACCAGGCCACTGTAAATTATCAGCCAGCTTGGCCCTCTCCTCCCTGGCTGTAGGGTCATCCCAAACTATTTGTTCACTCTGAGATGGCTCTGTGTTTATGTCCATAGCTGCTTCTCTGGTAACCCTGAAATCAGGACAAAATTAGGTGAATTTATTTGGATGAGGAAGTGCGTGAATCCCACAAAATATTATTTTAGGTTCTCAGTAGCTACTATAGCAGGATTGAATCATTTGCTTTATCACACTAAAATGAACTTGCCTATTTAATTTCAAATACGTAAAATTCAGACACTTTTATAGCACAACAGTCCTAAAAATGTTAGCAATTTGCTTTGAGACATTTTAAATTAATGATTGTAATAGTTTGAACATAAACTATCTTCTCAATACATGGCTTCCTTACCTCAGAGCTTCCAGAGTACGTCTGCTCCCGCAGCGTCCAAACCGACTCGCATCAGGTGTGTGGGGGCCCGAGTCGGCCCCTCCTGATCCCATCCTGCTAAGTCTGACTGAGGCACGCCTCCCTGTCGTCAGCTTGGTGGCTGACATGATCTCCTGGAGCTGTCTTTGCAGGTTCTCTCTCATTTCTAGAGTCTCTGAAATATCTGGACACAAGAGATAATCAAGAACACTAGTCACTTTGGTTCTATCAAGAATGTGTAGAAGCTTTGGTGGAAAAAGACACACACCAGTTCTATCTGTAGTTTCATTCATCGCTTCTTGATCTCCGCTTCCATCGCTTACACGACGTGATGTGGCTGCTTCCGTGGCAAGATGATCACACTGAGGGACAGATTAAACAGATAATTAAACCGGGAGAAAGACAACTACATGAGACACCTCTGCATTAATGAGGTACTTTTTTATTAGATTATTACAAACAACATAAAATATTGTTTTGTCTCACTCATTGAGTCTTGAGCCCACCTTGTCATCATTTGCCTCAGAGATGTCTTTGAGTTGAGTTCGTGTAAAAGGAGGAGACTTCTGAGAGCTGTTGGGCACCTGGCTGAGGTTTAAGCTCATCTTGGGGTTATAAGTGAAAGGATACAGAGACTCTGGGACATGCCTCTGCTCCTCAGCACACTGCCAAAGACAACACAGCACATATCAGTAAACAGAAGTTTATTAGAACTGCCGCAAGAACAAACTGAATGAAACGATGAGGGGGAAGCATAGCTAAAACTCCCATCTGACTGCAAAATTTGCATATCAAAGCTGTTATTGATTACATATTCTGGTTTTGTTGATTGGGGATGATAATTATTCCCCCCAGTAGAAATGTGCAAAGTAAATACTGACTGGTAAAGGGAGGTACAAAGCAGGGCCTACAACCATGGTAATAAAATCCCAATTTAAATCAGGTGTGTCCTAATATCACTTCATATCTTTAAGACATTTTCTTTACAAGCTTGTATAAAGTTTTTTACAAAATAAAAACAAAATATTCTACCTGAGGATTGGGCTTCAATCATCTGCTCTAATCCTTTCCTTTGTGGTTTATGAAATGGATTATGTCATCTTGAACTGAAGACTAAATTGTTTCTGAAATTTAATGTTTTTCAGGATATTACTCGGTCCTCCTGTGACAGATTGGTTTCACGTTTAAAGTCTTCCCTGCCTTTTGCCAAATGCATAATGAGATTGACTTTGGACCCCTCTAGACCTTTATTGGGACTAAGTTGTTACAGAGAATACATGAATATATTTCTTCTTGATAAAAACTGAAACAAGTTGTGTCTTGTAGTTGTTCTCCTAATTATTTGTGCAATCAAATCTTTTTAATATCTCATTATTTGCAATCATACAAGCGCATATAATTGAAATTAAGGTCAATCAGCACAGGACTAATTGCTTGTTTTTTTAGCACTGATAACAAGCTGCTCACTTATTCATTTTAGAGCTGAAACACTTCATTGATTAATTGATGTACATGAAATTCATTTGCAATTATTTGATAACTGACTAATTTCTTTTTAATACAAATTGCCAAATGTTTTGGTCCCAGTTTCTCAAATCCTTTTCTGTTTTATATCATTATAAACTGAATATTTTGGCTAATAAAAACTGTTGCTTGGGCAAAAGAAACATTTTTAAAAATGTCACCTTGGGCTCTGGAAAAGTGTGATGGCATTTTTCACCATCTTCTGCCATTTTCTGCGCTAAATGATCAATCAATTATTCACAAATGAACCGATTGATTTATTAATACTGAAAACAATAAGTTTCAGGCTTGAGTCATTTAAAAGTCTGAATTTATAAACTGCTCTACAAGGATTTGTGACATCCTGTGCAGTGCACAAGTTGAGTAGTAAAGAAGAGCCTGGGTTATATTCATATTTGCAACTGGCAAACGTACAGCCTGCAGCCAGTACTGGGAGACAACATGCAGTCCTCTCTCCTTCACTCCTCTGTATTCCCGGGTGTTGTCCCCCACACGGCCCTGGTAGATGTAGTGTGTCACTGTATCGTCACAAGACCACCTAAAAACAAGTTGATAAAAAGATGTTTTTAGTACTTGCACCCCCCTAACCCTAAAATCCTTAACCAATCCTTTAAGTGAAGTTTGTAAAGATGTGTTGAATACCTGAAGTCTGCTCCAAGCGAGGCAGCAATGGCATTGAGTTCACCCTGCATTTTGCTCAGTTTCTTTCCCACACAGATCACAACACCAGTCAGAGGGCCAGCTTCTCTTTCTAAAACCTTACAAACACATTTTATAATGGATTTGTTTATATGTGAAGATAGACAGTATATTGGCTACTCTATCATACTGTCCTTTTCACTATAAATTAAGTTTTTCAGTACTAAGTGAATAGTAAAGGCTTTTGGAATTGTAAGAGATCCTCCATCAGTGTCACTAGTATTGGCTCATGTACATTTTATTAAACACATTAAATGACATTAAACCACCAAAATCAAGTATATGCAAAAAGGCATTCTGTATTTTAATATTTTTAGTGTACCTCCTTCTCAGTTGTCTTGGTAAATTGGGGGCTAGCAGAGATGGCTTGCATATCTGAGGCGGTACTTCGGGAGCTGTTGGCGAGAGCCACCTGCAGAGTCCTGTTGACAACTTCAGTCAGTGGAGTCTCCACCTTCTCTCCTGGTTTAGTTCTTCCCCCTGGGGTCTCCAAATCTCCTAGTACATCCTTAACAAATGAATAGTCCATGTATTTACAGGATTATCTATCCAATATCAGTGCACAATTAACTAAAGTGAATTAAAGCCTATTACGTAAAGCAAAAATTTGAATTGTGTTGTCCCAACCTTGACATTGAAGGAGGGCCTGAACAGCTGGTCTCTGCTGAGGAAACGAGAGGGAGTGTCCAGCTGCAGGGAGGCTTCCTTCTGAAGGGGGTTCCTTCTGCCGCCCTCCTGGTTTTGTTTGGGGGTGCTGATGTCCTGTTTGGGTTTCATTTCGTCAAACACGGAGTGAAACACTTTGCTCTGGAAGCGACCCAAATCCAGCGGGGTAACGGCCTTACCACTCTGGAGACCCAACAAAGGGATCTCTGGAGACATACGTGCTGGTGGAGGAATGGCAGGCTTCTGGGAACCACCGACAAAACTCTCATCATCCCTCTCTGTAAAATAAACAGATCAAATCATTGTGATAGCCCAGTTTTTATTTTTTAACAAACTAAAACTAGGCCTATAATCAGACATAAATCATAAATTCTGTCAAAAATGCCCCAATGTGTTTGAAAATTAATTATACTGTCCTTTTCAAATTATCTCTCAGGTAAATTAATGCATGTAAGAAAACATCAAACAAACCCATTACACTTATACTCATTGGTAATTTACTATAATTATTGTCCATCATGTTCTACACCTAGCCAATGCAAATTAAAACATTCATTCATTCCTGTAAATAAAAGCCTCAATAAAGACACTTTTCCTACCTGGGGAGGGTGGCAGGTCAACTAGAAAACGCCCCTCCTCTGCCCTCTGGCCGGTCCGTGCAGACTCTAGTATCCAGCGCATGGTGACGGCTGGAAACCCCCATTTCTTTGCTGCCTGGTATTTTGTGCCTTCAGGGCTCTGCAGCACCAGGTGAGTGCTGGCCAGCATCATTTTCTTCTGGTTTGCCAGGCGCACAAAGTAATCCTGGACACTGCAGAAGGAATAATAATAAAAAAATAATAATAAAAAAAATAAAAATGATTTAAGTAAGATAGTTCACAATTGACCATCTGCATAAGTGACGGTAAAAAAGTGTAGGAGAGAGAGAGAGAATACAAATTAATGTGTAAAAACAATATGCACAGCCCAGGACCTCTAAAATATATTTAGCTGTGGTTTAACCCCACAGCCCAGGAGATCATACTGCTTGAAAAATGTACAATGGAAATTCTTCTTTTGACCTGAACACAAAAACAACTGCTAATACAGCACAACATACCTAAAAGTACAAATACTGTTACTATTTCATTGGTATAGCGAACGATACACCTTATAATTTGTTTTAGTAACATAACAAAACAACTGTAAAAAAAAAAGAAAATCTATGAAAACAAACATTTAAGTACCTAAAGAAAATCTATCTTAAACTGCAGCAGTTTAATAAAACTTTCTAGGAGTAAATCTAGACTAGACTTAAAGTCTATGAATTGTCCTATACAAATATATTTGCCTTTTGCCTTAAACTCTTTGACTAAATCAATTTGGAAAAATGTAAAAGCTAAACACTGCTACAGCTCTTAATGTTTATACTGTGCAACCTAAAAGCAAAACAGCATGTGTGGTTGGACAGTACAGTAGTAATGTAACCATACTTGGCTCCAAGGTGCTTGGCCAGCTCCACCAAAGACTCCCTCTCTGCTCCGGTAAACTGGCTGACAGAGAGAACGCAATCTTTGAGAGGAAAACGCCCATCCATCACAGAAACAGGTGTGAACAAAGGGTTGGAGGACAGCTGCAAAACAGACTCCTTTTCCACACACATGGCCTGAAAATTAACAAGTACAAAGCCTAGCTGTAAGATATCAAACTTACATAGCATTGTCATAGCATATAAAACTGATAGAGAACAAAAGTGTATTTCAAATCAATTAAAAGTAATTGTGTTGGGCTACAACTGACTGAGAAAAACGTGAAAAATGGCGATCAAATTCCCAGAGACCAAGGTGACGTCTTTAAAAAAGCCTTGTTTTGTGCAAATGCTAGTCTGAAACCCTGTTAAAGTGAATATAGTCAATGTAACAGGATAAATAACAGAGGAAAGCAGCAAATCCTCACATTTGAGAAGCTGGAACCAGAGAATGTTTAGCATATTTGCCTGATAAATGACCTAAACAATTAATGGATTATCAAAATGGCTTTTAACTCAAGAATTAAGAGTGTTCCCTCAAAAATGACACACTCAAAGACACCCTTTATTAAAAGACGATTAACAAAAAATTGATTTTTGCCCCTTTGTTCATTCAGTTGACAAATCAACAGATGGCACTGAAATTATCAAGAATGCCACACCCTCCTCCCTACACAGATACAATTAAAAGAGTATGACTGGGATCTTACCAGCCAGGTATCAGTGACCACCTCGTCAACTGTGGCCTCCACTGAACAGCCCAATAGTGGGACCACTGCATAGTCTGCCACAACACGTGTACGGCCCAACAGCACCCTGCCTCCATTTTCTGTCACCAGCAGAGAGAGCTGGGCTTCTGCTTCAGTGCCAAAGCCCACAAAAAGGAAACATTTCCCAAAAAATAGGCCTGCCTCGCTGGCTTCCTGCAGGGTTGAGTTTGGCTCTGGTCCTCTGGAGTGGTTTGATGCCCAAGGCTCAGAAAATGTCCTGATGGACTTCCTGCTGTTGCCCTCTGCTGGTTGGGCCATGTCCACTGGAGGATAAAAGGAAAATGAAATTAGCTGCAATATATGAAACTATATCTTGTAAAATCTTTTAATGGAGTCAAATTAAACTAAGCAAATTCTTCAACAACTGATTCTTACCTACTGTAGGGTCATCATCCATGTACTGAGAGAGAAGATCATCCTCGGCTCTTGTTTGCCTAGGAGTGCTGGGACTGGCTGCGGGGGGAACGTCTGAATGCCGAGAGGTGGGAGTGTGACGAGCAGGCACAAATACAGCAGCCAGAGTCGGGGGCAGACAGTCGGGGTGGAGGTAACCTGCTTCTGGGAGTTGACTGCCTTTGCTGAAACTGTCCAGCAGCCACTGCACTGTTACTACATGGGGTCTGGAAAATAACAGACATACATCAAATCATCTCAATGATTTATCATACTGTAAACTTGCTAAATAGCAACAGTACTCCTTAAGCAGAGTTATGTATATTATACTTACATATGATTTTACACATAATGTTGTAAACACAAATTTAAGGAAAGGATATGTCCTGGACTTAGGTCAATATGAGTGTTATTATCTATTATCTATTTATATTCACACACACACACACACACACACACACACACACACACACACACACACACACACACACACACACACACACACACACACACACACACACACACACAGACACGTCTTTCTTTATAACAGTAAAGAGAGACAGGAAACACAGTAAGAGAGGTTTCCAGCATAATAGAACTGGTAACCCCATGCATTCTACCATCAAGACACCCCTATCCATCTGAAATCTAATGTTTCTTAAATTCCTCAAACTCTTTAGTAGGTGACATTTGGTAGGCACTTTGTGAGATCACATTATTTTTCATTGCATTGGGAAAACGGGCAAATACAAGCTGTTTAAAGATGTTATGATTCAGTACTTTTTATAGTTTTATGGGGTGAAGGGTCAAAACAGATGAGATCTTAAAAATGTACTATAAATGAGGATACAATAAATACTATGTAAAGTAATAATATTTGCAGTTCAGACCTATGTGTTGCTTTGGACAGAAAACTCTTGAGGTCCTGGTCCAGCTCTCCCATGACCACATGTGTGAGTTCCTCACTGGGCTGGTTGAAGCGCAGACCTCCTGCAGAGTTCACAAGACGCCGCAGCTTCTCCAGTTTCTTCCCTGGCAGGCCACACAGATACAGCTGCACAACATTTAACAAGTGTGAAATAAAGCCTTAACATTGTCTTTCACATTATGAAGAAATTAAAAAAATTGGGGAAAATGAAATCTCCACTCTACATGAAAAGGAATATTCTTTTGTTTACCTTACAACCATCCAGTATATCATCAGCTGGGCAGATAGTGAGATCCAGAGTATCTATGGGGTCTGGAGCTTCCAAGCGGCTGATAGTGGCGTTGGTGAGGGCCGTGTCATTAACCGTCATGCTAGCATTGACAGAAATGTGGCTTAAGCCCAACAGAGATGGTCCCTCTAGAGTTAAAAAAAAAAAAAAGATTACTCATTGCAATTTATTACAGACTAACACTTTGAAACACATTTAGATACTAAATGTTGTGTTTGATCCCTATCACACAATGAGGATGAAAAAGTAACATTTTAAAATATAGTAAAAAACAAAACAAGTGCATTTATCAGTCTGTGGCTCACCCTCCTTCCTGTTGGTGCCAGTGGGAGTGGAAGTGTGTGGTCGAGTGGTTTTTGATGCGTTACGCTCCACAGTGTACCTGGTCTCATCTTGACAAAAGCCCTTTTCTATGCTGTCAAACAGCCAGTGTAGAGACACGCAATACACATTCCACTTCTTTGCACACTCGTACTTTTGACCTGCAAAAAAATACAAATACTCACAATGATACTGCTAGCAATAACGGTAGCACACCAAAGACTATAGCTAAAATGACAAAAAACAAAATGCGGTTTTACTAACTGAATCTTGTTTTTGAATTGAAAAAAATGATTGTGCTAGAATTGCTGGTGACTTACCTGTTGGCTCACTAACGATGAGGTGTGTACACTCATTCATTTTGAGCTGACCAGTGTAGTTGGCTCCATGCTGATCACAGAGTCGCTGCACCTCTTTACGTTCTGTGCTGGAGAGGCCTGTCACACAAACAGTGCAGCCACGCAGCACAGGGCACAAATAGTCCTCAATAGGTAGATCAGTATATCTGAAAAGACTGAAGGAGGCAAAACAGGGTGTTCATTAATATCTAAAGTGCCTTGGTTTTATCATAATCATTAGTATTGTCGTACAATTGTCAATGTCATTTAAATAAAGTATAACTTGATGACGTAATTGTGGTAATATTAACTGATTTAAATAAATCAATAAAAAAAATCATCACAAAAATCCGTATGTATCTTTTACAGTAGATGTTGAAACAGAAATGTCAGTTTTAATGAGAGTACATACCTGTCCTGAGATTTCTCCCAACATGCTTTGACCCATGTAGGCAGCAGGATGGGTTTATTCAGGCTGGCAGCTACCAGGTATTTCTTGCTGCCCACTTCTCCTGCTATTAGGTGTGTGACAGATACATTTAAGTCAAGATAGACGCGTCCACCCATAAGTTGCACCAGATCCATCACCTCTGTCTGTAGAGAGACAAACATTCAGAAACAAACACACTTAAGAAGACACTGTGCTGTGCTTTCCCAACTCTTAACAACCTTTGGACAAGATTCATTGGGCACTACTTTACACTTTTCATATTTATTTTGGATATGTATAATTTGGATGAGCTCCTTTTATGAATTGCTCCTTTTCAGACCTTCACTATTAAGAGAAAGCAATTTTATGCATGCACTGAAAAGTAGCTCTATTCTGTGTTCCCTAAATTATGTAATTAGATTTGTTAATACATCACCTAAAGCAGGCAGCTGAGACAGACACTTAATATATCCCCACATTTGCACCCTGCCTGAGACAACACATTTGACAAGGAAGCAAAGAGGAGATATCCCCTCCTTGATTTGTATCTGCAAAATATCATTCTAATTTTATCCAAAACTTTTATTTTATTTACCTTTTTCCAATTATTGCTTCATGTTTAATGTCTAAGCCATAAATACTTTTACTGGTGTTCTGGGCATAAAACAAAGTATCAGTCACTGTGAACTAACCCGGGTTGCTTTATCCAGACTGGTGCAGGAAATAGTGATGTCAGCCATCGCCATGTTATAAACGGGCGTCTCTGCTTTGGGGACACAATGCTGCTGCTGCAGGCAGTACAACACTACCAGTGGACTCACCACTCGGCAGCCAAGCTATATGACAAATAACAAAGAGTGGGGAAAAAGAAGAATTACTCTCCATGACAGCCAAGGTGAATTATTCCTATGAAATTTAGGATCCAGGTTTCGATATATCAAATATTGAGTTAGACCTTTTTGCAGTGCAGAAAGGCTGGAGTAGTGAAGCTGCTGAAGACAAACAGAGACTTGTCCTTCTGGTCCATCTGTAAAACTGCATCTTCATCGACGGTCTTTAAGTACTTGTCAGACTGCAGCTCCGAAATGGCCTGTGTAAACATAAGACACACATGATCCTTACCTGCAAACGAAGAGACAGTAGAGCCGTGGCAATATATGTAATCATAAATGAAATGTTTTAAAATGGACTTTACCTCATAAGCCTTGACAGCATACTCTTTTTTTTGTCCTTTAGCGTTACATTCCACAAACTTCACAATGAAGCCATCTCTGTCTCCTTTGGACATTGTCAACCTGTATCTGAATAAGGACCAGTGAAAAGACTTAACATTTGCGTTTATCATAATGGCATTAGCTAACATTAGCAGTAACGTTAGCCTCGAGTCGACAACAATTAACATTCACAGATAATACGCAATTACTTTTAAATATTTAACTGGCTATAGATTGGTACGCCATTAATATATCATATTAGCCTACTAGCTACTCACTTTAAAATCGTCCTTTACGTTAATGTTAACTAAACTGACTGGCTAACGTTAACGTACTTAACGTTAACGTTACCTCCTCTTGATGGACTGTCAAAAAAACAGAAACAGTTCAAACAAGCATATATAACGTTAAAAACGCTTCAAAAACCATTCGTATTCATATTATCATAACAAATGGTTATTATTATCTACAGCAGTGAGGGAATTCGTATACATTTTGAAATAAGTTACTGATAATAGCGAAATTAAAATATCAGCTTTGTTGTTATTATTCGCGCCAACTGCGTAACTTCCGGTACTACCCGCTAATTCGACCGTGTGGAGTCGGACTTGAAAAGATCCGGAGCGACACAATATCCAACGTCTACGATATTGTAAAAATATACCAGAACTAGAACAACTAAACATGAGTGTAAAAATATAAACAGAATTATATGAGCCAAAAAATATCAAAACAATTTTGTAAAGGCCAATTGGTTTAATTACATTAAATGCTATTTAATTACAAAAACATATTTAGGGCTTTACTATTCACAACGTTATATTGCATCAAAACCTACTATTCTGATCCAACACCACATTAACCTTAATAAAAGCCATGTCTAGACTAGTTTTTTTGATTTTATTAATTTAAAATAACAATTGTCTTCTTTTAATCAACAGCTTTAGCCTAAATGTAAAGTGAATTATCCTAGGTTCTTAAGGGAATACCAAAATCCAAATCTATGTAACCTACATAATAATTAACTAACATTATCTTTTATTTACAAAGCACTTTACCAAATTATATTCACAAATGTAATGTCAATTTAATATTCAGTTGGAGGTCCATATCCATTCAGACTATTTACAAAAATGACAACTTTTTAAATTGAATAATTTTGCAATTATAGAATTCAGAGGATTATGTTTCTATTAAATACTTATATACTGTCAGCCACCTTTCCTTAGCAAAATATAAGTGTTAAGAGAATATGTCATGTAGTGGAAACATTTCTAAACTTTCTTGCAATTGTTTAACCTCCAAAAGAAAACTTGTAATACAATATATGCAAGCTCCCACACACAACCTATGCATATACTTTCTTTTCAAGTTTATAGGTAAAATCCTTTGAAAACAAAATGCTTTTTAATATTCTGCAATTATGAAATGTTAAATCATTTTGTTAAATTTTACATCACGTTGTAGGCCGTAGCCAGGATAGTGAGGTCATGACTATCTCTGACCAGAAGCTCAACATGAAATCTCAAACGATTTTAATTATTCATTGAGTAAACTATTCGGTTACAGTCTTAAAACTCTTTTGGGATTATTTTACTTTAAGAAAATGTGTTAATTTTCTTCTTTGGCAAAGACAAAATACTTTTGATCCCTTCTTTTCAAACATGAGAGAACAATTAACTGCTCATTTTGTTGAATTACTTATACTTCAACTTACACAATTGTAAAAATACAAAAGAAGAACACTGTGGATTCCCTTTTATTCTTAAAATTTTATGTACAAGTGCGACTGATTTTTTTAAAAATGTACATTCAATATAGAAAGTTTATATACGTAATATTACATTGAACATTTCACAAATTGCACTAGTCTTTCACATAGATTCATAATCAGAGTCAACGTCATTCGTCACGTCTTGGCATAAGCTCATTTCCGGTGGTTATTATTTACTTATAAATAATCTAGTGCTTTTTGCATTCTGGGGGGGGATAATTATTTGAAAAGCCTTCAAAGAGAGAGTAGAATCAGATCAGAGGAATAAGAGGCTGGACATTTCTAGAGTGGATTGGTTTTAACTTTGAAAGACTGGATTGAACAGGACTTGACCAAACCAGACAAGAGGTCAGCATCACTCGGAGGGTTCAAGTGACATTTTGTTGTACAGAAATAGGAAAGAGAAATCATAAACATATGTCTTCTGGTTTCCTATTTTAAATTGTTTTCCTTTTCCATATGAGAATCCATTATATAGACAAGTAAATGACAAGTTTATGTAAGATAAGTCATGTGCCCAAATGTGTCACAAACAAGGTCATGAATCCTCTGTTCACGATTTAGGGTAAGTGTAGCCAATCAGAATATGATGAAGAGGAATATAAGAGACAGTTAACCTACAGTATAACACACCTCAGTCTTCCAATGTCATGAAAAAACAAAATCTAGAGTAAAAAATATATTCATACAAAATGTAACCTCTTCTGTGTGTCATTGGAAGAAACAAGAAAAGAAGCACAGAAACAAGACAAATGTGGTCATCCGTTAAAACAATTTCAAAGTGTTTATGAAGACTTGAGTGTCATTTGTAAGGGGAGAGGAGAGTGATCCTGGAGAAGGTGTTGCAGAGATTTTGGTGACGGTCAAAGATGGCCCGCTTTCCTCCGTCTTTCTCCCTCTCCATCCCCTCGTCTGGGAGCTGAACAGTCCCTCTCTGAGCTGCGGCCGTGAAGCTGCAGGGCAGTCTGGGTGCCTGAGCGTGACTGTGAGAGTGTCCATCAGCCTTGGTCTCCAATGTCGTTGTCCACAGGGGGTGGGACGTTGGGCATTACAGGGGTGCCAGTTCCTGCTGTAAGGTAACCTGCTACTCCTGGACCTACAGGTGACCGGATGATAGATATGATTCAGAACAAGTGTGACTGGGCAAGATAGCTGGAGCTAACTAAACTAAAATACATCAACTACTGTATGGCAGAGTGATCACTACATTGAGAGCAGTATTTTAACCCTTTTCAAAAGTTGCTCTGGTGTCCTTGGAGGTAAGAAATGTGTGTGCCAAAAAACTACCATGGAATCATATATTAATATTATTTTCCCCTTTCACAGAGTTCAATCTTTTAACCAACTTCAGTCCTGACCATCACTACCAAATATTTATTTTCAGAATTTTGTTTACATATTGCCAATGTTGTGAAAACCGCCCACAAAAATGTAATTATATTCTGTATGTACTGTATATCTGAGGCAATGATTTGCAACAACATGGATTTTGATGCATTGTATCGAACACTGAAGTGCTCCATAATACAGTAGCAATGTCCCTAGTGAAAATCAGGAAAATAGCATGTATTTCTCCCATAGGGCAACCATGAAAAAATGTCTCAATCTGGTGGAAAATAGTAAAAACTACAATTTTGAAGCCAATAGAATTCTTTATTTTATGTCCAAAGACCATTGGATCCAAAACTGTGGTTTAACTGGGTTTCAAAGGGATGCACAAGGGTATAAATGATCAACATTCAAGGGCATTTTTGTTCATTCCTGAAACTGAAGTGTGATAATTAGTTGGTGGATGGAGATGAAGATGTTATGACATTATGCTCAGCACTGTGAAGATGAAGAGATGGGAATGGAAATTTAAGTGTGGGTCAAAAATGGAGGTATAGAGGCAAGGAATGGAAGTAGGAGCGAGGTCAAAGTCTACCTGCATCAGAGCAAGAGAGGGGAGGGCTGTGAGGGCCCAGCTTAGGAGTCTAGAGCCCACCTCGCAGTGGGCTACTGGCGGCCAGGAGAGAAGGAGTGGATACCCCTGAGGAGGAAATGTGGAGGACAAAGAGGAAGGAAAGGGCAGAGCCGGGAAGTTATAGGACGTGGAGACAGAATGGTCTCTGGATTTAAGCACAAGTGAGGACTCGGCCACAAAGTGTTTTTTAGGATAAAGCAAAGCATAAAGATTCAACAACAGTAAAGAGAAAGGCATTCAAGACTTACCTTTTAAACACTGACAGAACAATAATTGATTGTTAAGAAAATGTCTGGTGTTGTGATGCTGAGTGTTTAATAGCAGGTTAAGTCAAAATAGAGATACTTTACCAGTCAGGTAGCCTGCAGTCTGAGACTCTGAGATGAAAAGATCATGTTTCTGGTCTTTGAAGGCACTCCACACTGAGGACTTCGCTAGAATCTCATTCACCTGCAAAGAAGTGATTGCCAATCAATTAACGGTACTAATCATTCAGTGGTTTTATCATGCGGGTCATGTGTTCCCATCATACCTGTTCTCCGTACTGCAAACTGCGAGTCATGGACTTGAGAGCCTTCACTATCTGGGCCTTGGTAGCTGAAGGGTTATCTAATGTCTCTAGGCCAATTCCTTCCAATAGCTTCAGAAGGTATGGGACCAGCTCCATTCTGAGAGCCTGTTCAGTTCATTAACAAAATACATTATTATTAATTTTACCTAGTCAAAAATGACGTACATTAAAATAAAAAAAAAAAAAAAAACACTTTACCTGGGCGACTAGTTCTGACTGCTCCTTCTGGAACATGCGGTTTAGAGCTTCACAAGCTAATCCAGCCATGTCTGCCCGAGCTTTCATCCCAGTCATGAGGGGGCCAATAGTCTCCAGAGAAGCCATGGAGCGTACACACAGCTACAAAAAACAAGACAGCTTTGGTTAAGAATTGTGGTGCGTCATAACGCAGAAAGGAGAAAAACTGTTTGTTGGCAAATCTTAAAAGCAGAGTGTGACTGTGAATATCCTGAATACATTAACTCTGGGCTCTCTGAGTGTGAATCCTTAAAGTGGCCCTCAGGATTTAGGTATTGTACTTCCATAACGTTTCATCAAAATTGATGTAGCAGAGTCTGAAATATATTCTAACTTGTAGTCCCCAGTATCTAGTCCAGCTCTATATACACCGGTCCTACAATTCCCATAAAGCAGCATCTTTCCTTATCATTCCAACTGATCGAACAATCAATATAGAGCCCCTTTAATGAATAAGGAGTGTAAAAAATTATGTAGCAAGGCCTGAAAACTAAATATATACTGTATATAGTCTATATAAACATATGTCTATATATTTGTTTTATACTGTGTTTGGTTCCTTGCCTCATTGTCTGACAGCACGTGGATGAGGCGGATGGAGCTCTTGGGCACTGCGTTGTTCTTGTGGTTGAGTGCTGCTAGAACGCGAGGCAGGTGACCCAGAGGAGGAACCTGGTCGGCCAGCTGGCTCTGTGTGCTGAACAGACATACTGCTGCCGTAGTAACCGTCTCTAGGGCCTCACCCTGCAGGAGATCACAGGATGAATTGAAATTGATAGTGTAAGACAGCTGAATAAGCGAAAATAGCAAAAACTGTTTGTGTTTCTCAGTAAGGCAGCTCACATTGGGGTTGTTTTTCTCGTGCAGCTCAGTCAGGGTCTCCAGGAGGGACACCAGGAACTCTCGAGGCTTGCGAAGCACCCAGCCGGGCTGGGCAATAAAGATACGCAAAAAGACTCCACCAACTTCTAGCTCGCCCTGTCCTGCTCCATAAGCCACTGTGAAGTCCTCTGGCAACTGTGCACACAAACCAAGAATGTATTTACCATGTTTAATCATACAAAACTGTTTTATTTTAAGTAATATATTATTGCACTTACTTTCCAGTTCACATCAGGATTATCCTTCTGCTGTTTAAAGTGTCTGGAAAAATGTAAAGAATGATATTAGACAATCACAATGCTCAAATATTCCAACATGTCACTCTCGACTACTCAGCTAGGTATTGGTTAAATAGGGTAGTGAATTGGGTTTCTGTCATACTCAAGCATCATCTCCCGGACAGTGGTGGACACTTTCTCCCTTGAGTTGTCATTCCAGATGAGCTCAGGATTCTCATGCGTTCCCTCAAATATGTGCACTGCTGCCTCAGCGTTGTCTCGCATGGCGTCCATGAACACACCAGGAAGGAAACGGATCAGCGTTAGACGCACCTGGCAGAGATGAGGATATATATCATGATACATGATAACAGGATTTATTAATATATCTTTTAGATTTTTCTGTTTATATCTGTCCAGTCTGACCTTTGGCCCGACCAGTTTGTCTGAGGTCATCTTGGAGAAGAGCTCTGCAGTCTGTGTGCGAACTTGGGGATGTGTGCAGTTACAGAAGAGGTCTAGCAAGTAGATCAGAGCACCTGGGGAACAAACAGATTAACATCTGAGTATTCTGAGCATCTGTGCGCTCAGAATTTACATAAATATGCAAAAAAAAAAACTGAATTCCACTGACCTTTGGCCATAGCCTCTTTGACTATCTTTGTGTTAGAAGCCAGTGCATACAAGGTTTCCAGCACCATTTGCCTGCCTAAATGATGCAATAATGATGAATAAACATGTTTTAGTCAACAGATACATACAACACTGTAATAAGTATAAAAAAGGCTGCAAAGACCATAAATTGTAAGCCAGTGAAAGTTTTCTGTTTTTAAAATGTCTTAACTTACTGGAGGGGAGTGAGTGCAACAGCAACAGAAGGTTGGACAACACCAGCGACTCTGCAATGTTGCTAACACATTCTTGGTTTGACGTCACCGTATTTACAACCTGCAGAGGAAACCAATATGAGTAAAATTCAAAATGCATTGACATTGGGGAACCACAGTAATTAAATATCAGGACCAAGAACCTCTACCTCCAAAACCAGCTGCTGTACTCTGCCAGCTCCATGTACCCGCAACAAAGAGAAGAGCAGTTTGAAATGGCCGATGCACTCTGACTCCGAACCTGAAATTATACAGAGAAAATTGTATAGAAAGGAAGCTCCAACATTAACACATCTAAAGAAAACAACAACAGCTTCTTCAGAAAGAGTCGCACTGGGGGAAGTGTCACATCTCACCAGGGTTGTTCTTGATGACATTGCGGAGAGCCTCTAAAGCCATCTCAGCAAAGCGGAGCCTCTCAGCATGTTGCTGCGACTCTACTTTGTTACTCTGACTCATGGCCAGCAGAGTGTGGAGGTACTGGGCCTGGGAGCCAACGTAGTCCAGAAGACTGGCTGCAAATGCTTTTGGGTACTAAAAACAGAGATGGTTACACATTAGCGCATTACAAAAGGTATACTTTATACTGCAAATAAAACCAAAAAGACTTAAATGTGACAAAAATGCTACATATAATTTTTCTTTTTTTTTTTAACTCAATACTACTGTCAATCACAATTATGATAATGGCTGTTTCAAGATGCTATCTGTCATAATCTGATTCAGACTGATGAGAAAGGGCAAACAATATAAACAAATGTAATAAAGCAGTTTGAATAATACTATCTTGTTAGTCTACTCACCTCCAGAGGAAAAGCTGGTTGCTCATTGTAGACGCGGACAAAGATCTCCCCAACTATCAGCTCTTTGCTGTGATCACTGAACACAAACTCTGCACCAAAGCTTTCATCATTTTCTCCCTATGAAGAGACCACCAAGAAGATGCATTAATAACTTAATTTTGTATGTACCTGGACAGTATATGACATATATGTTGTTCCTACCCTCTTGATGTTTCCCTCCTGCTGACCCTCCAGGAACTCCAGCAGCTCGGCTCGGGTTCCATTGTTCCAGATCAAGTAAGGGTTCTCAGAGTTGCTATTCAGCAGCTTCAAGACCTAAATGCACAAAATGGCATGTGGACTTCTGCTAGGTGTTGGAGTTCATATATGTAAAAGCTTGACATAACCCTCAACATACCTCAGATGGAGATCCTGTTCCTAGCTTCCTCGAGATGTATGGCGTCAGCATGGCTGCTAAGCTCTTGCGAATGGTGGGGTTCTCTGGAGGGGTGCCCTCAATGCCATTGGTTTCTGGAACAGGATTGTTGATGTCCGGGGTGTGTGGTGTTTGGGTGTAGCCTCCCAGACGGCTGAGAGCTAACAGGCTGAGCTTGGCCAGGCTGTTTGCAACCTCCTGTTGGTTTGTGTCCTGGTTCGCCTGCACGCCGCTCTCCTCTAAAGTGTAGTCATAGTTGAAGAGGTGGACCAGCAGGTGCCAGAGCACACCAGCGTGGTACAGATGGGTCTGTAGAAAGAAATCCACTGCGAAGGAGCTCACGCACTGCACTGCCAGGGTGGCAGTTTTCGGGAGGCCCTGAGAGGAGGCAAGGGAGAGGACATCCAGAAGCTGTCTTGTTGAAGAATTATAAAGCAAACATCATACATGCTACATGTAGCATTTAATAATGTCTAAATACTTAGCAAATAATGGGACCACAAACAAGCAAGATGTTTGCCAGGAGATACAGTGGTGGCCTCAAGGAGCTTTTACATTTTAATATGTATCATATTCAATCATTATGTTTTGATCCATAAATATTTAAATGTGTTGTGCAAAAGATGCAACTGCATCATTATTCTCATTAGTAAAGCAATTAGAGAAAATCACCACTGAATAAAGAAATAAAACCTCTAAAATGCGAGAATACTGGCATATTTTCTAAATGTTATGAAATCTCACAATGACATATACATTGAAAAATAGTAAACATGGAAGATTTTATTTGTAATTATAGACAGAGAACTCTGTCTATAAACAAATAAAGTAAACCTGTGCTTGTAAGGTTCTTACCTTTCCATAGAACAAGATGTGACAGAGATCCCTGATGATGTTGGGCAGTTCAATGATCTTTTCCCTGCATTCCTCAAACTGGGCTGCAACACTGTAGCACTTACAGATATGCCCGCACACCTGTGGCACATTCAAATATTGAAAATGTGTTATAGAAATCATTACAAGCAGCACAGTAATCATCTCTAGAGAAGAAAGGTGACTATAGGTAAATGAAGACTCATTTTACCTGTACAGCCATGTCACCAGGCTTGCTGGATGCGGTTAACACAGCAACACACCGAGAGAGAGCATTCAGCAACACCTGATTAAATACAGTAAATGGTTAATCATTTATTGCAGTGGTGCTCAAATTTGAAATTTGTTTTTCCTCTAAGTAACCCCTAAACAGCACAAAACAATTTTGATGGAAGAAAATGCCTAGCTTTAAAAAAACAACAACCAGCACCCGGATAGCTCAGTTGGTAGAGCGGGCATCATTCCCCCTTTCATGTCTTCTGCTGTCCTATCAAAATAAAAGGCTGAATTTGTGACTGTGTCTATACCTCAATGCCGTTGTCACGGCGCAGCTCCTCTGCGTTAAGAGCCGAACAGTTGACGGTGTGGAAGGCCAGTTCTGCAGCAGCCGGGAGGAGAGGGGAGGCTTTAGAAAATAGCAGCTCATCTTCGGTTTCCATTGTGATTGTTTTGATGAGCATGGGGTAACCGGCGTATTTGTAAGGTTCCAGTTCTGTTCATAGACATTAAAAAGGGAGAAGCAGCAGTATCAGTTAAACATACTGTATCAATAACCAACATGTTCACTCTAATTCACTTTACTTCAGAAAGATGTGCCCTGAGCTTGTTTCTTTCAAAATGTATAGGAAGAAAGAACAACACGAAAGAAAGTTGATCTCCATACCTTGTTTGTGTCGATTGAACAGGATGCTCTGAGCCTTGAGGATAAGGATGATGTTTTCTGGGTCGGGGCCGTCCAAGATACGGGCAGACTTTGTGCAAAGGAACTCATAGGCTTTGTTGACTTTCTCAAACATGTCCTGAAAGATACAAGTTTAAATGCAATATGTGGATAAAAGGTATGTACGCCCTTACATACATATCGTGTCAGAAATTACTGTACTACATACCCTGCCCTCAGGGTTCTTGTCTGGATGGTACTTCTGCGCCAGTCTGAAGTAAGCTTTCCTGATTTTACTCTCCTCATGCCTGAAGACAGAAAAGCCAATATTTCTTGAGTCCTACTATATAACGTATCAAACAACAAAATCCATGATTATTGCTACAAAAGATGAGTCTGGATACAAGACGAATAGTGACAAGTGATAACAAATCAAAGGCCACTCACTGCCCCTGTCCTTTCGGGAGGTTGAGGACTTCGTATGCATCATCAACCGACATGGAAGGAGGCTTTTTCTCCACCTCCCTCTTCCAAGCTTCAAGGGTGTCTTTTAGCAGCTTTACCTGTCAGGATAATGACGGTGTATCAAAATGTTAAAGAAACCTGTCTTAGAAAACACAAGCCGGACATTGATAAGGAAATACAAGCTTAGATATATAAGAACATAAATAAAAACCTACAGCATCTCGAATGGGCCAGTTGGGGAAGCGGATGGTGTCACACAGATGTCTGAGGTAGTAGATGTTGCAGAAGAGCTCATTGTCCAGCTGAGGGAAGCTGACCACAGGGATGGGGCAGTACTGGTAAAGGGCCCGCGTGTTGCTCTGCAACCTGGGGCTGAAGTCAGCTATGTGGGCAGCTATCTTCTCGATCATCAAGCGCCTGAAACAGAGAGTTAAAACACAACCCATTATTATTATAATAATAATAATTATAATAATAATAATAATAAATCCAAATGCTGACATTTACTGCTGCACTTCTAAATATCTCTACATTGCCTTTTAAATTGTCTAATTAGACATGATACGAGTCTAACACATGCCTCATCTCACTGCTCCAAATGGCCTCAGGTGTGTCAAATTCTCCAAGGAATATCTCTGAGAAGCGGTCAGCCTCGTAGTTCTCCAGATAACACACCATGGCCTCAGGCAGTACCGGCCCCAGAACACTACGCTGCACTATGTCCTGACCCTTCGACTGGGGAGGAGGCACAACAGACAAGTGTTATTTATTTATTTTTAAAAAGGAGGTTTGATTCATAAAATACAATCAGTTGTAATTTGTATGCTACAAATCTGTATCAAAAACATTACCTCCTCTGATTTGAAGGCTTGTTTCAGATGTGTGTACTTCAGGAACCTTAAGAAATCACAGGAATGTCTTAGAGTTCAATATCAACACTCCGTGTTATTAATGTGTAATGTCTTATTTTCCATCACATACACATTAGGGTGGAAGCCAAGATCAAATTACTTAAAAACAAGCTGCTAAGCTAAAATGTTAATGGAATTATTACTATTATGTAGAATAAGGTTAGGTTTGAAGTCATTGTGGTGTTAATAATTAAAGTGTCAGTCATCATGAGTTCATGACAATAAAAATACCTCAAAAATTACTATTCTTTAAACTTTTTTTGGGGATGACTTTAGAATGTTTGCACAAAATGCGAATGTCTGTGATTTTACCTTGCTACAGGAAGCACATTGGAGCCTGTGTACATCATGATGAAGAAGAAGATCCCAGTTAAATAGAGGCGCTGCAAGTTAGGGTTGTCCTGCATCACCAGGTTCAGAACGTTAGCAACCTTTTCCACCAGGGTGGGGTCAAAGGTCAACAGCAGCTGACGAGGACAAAGAAAAACAATGGGGGACCATCAAGATGTGATTTTATTTAATTCAGCAATATACCAAAATAGATATGACACCATTGTATAAACAAAAAAAAAAAAAAAAAAATCAGACTGAGATTATGCAGATACCTGGACAATGTGAGGGAGGCAAGCATTGTCACTGATCATCCTCTTGATCTTAGGTAAAGGACGGATAATGGCATTATCTTGGTCCCTGAGCAAGAAGTAAATATACAGGTCTAGTCAGGGCCTAATGGTTTAATGTTTCAACCAAAAATTATCATATGTATTCCAGTGCTTAACGGAATGATATTATGATACCATATAAAAGAGGTGATATTTTCTGGAAATATTTCTGCTCTACCCACCTGCTGGGGTAGTAGGAGCACATGGTGATCAGCATGTTAAGGATTAGTGTAGCCAGGTCGGATTCGTTCATCACGGCCTGTCCAGTTGCCAGGAGGCACCATTTTAGCTGGGGGATGGCCTGTAGAGGGCGCCAGCCATCCATCCCTTGAGCCCAGCATCTTGTCTTCGCTGTCAGGACACCCGTGCTCCAAAACTCCTGCATCTGTAGGAGGAAAAGTTTTTAAAAACAAACATACAAAGATGAGTACTGTGGCTGCTGCAGAAGAAAGTAAGAAGCAACAATAAAGTGCAGCAACAATGAGGACAATATAAATAAATAAAATAACTTTAACTTTAACTAATAACTTCTTCTTAGCAGGTATTAGATGTAACTATTTTCAAATTTATTTTATAGTGAAAATTGGGGAAGTCCCAGTGCTCGACAGTTTAAAAAGATCACACACCTCCTCAAAACTGAAAGGTCCTCTTCTTTCCTTGTCGGCGTTACCAAAGTACCACTCTTTCTCACTCTCTCTCTTCATGTCTGGCGATGCCTCCAGCACGTTGCTCTGTGGAGATTAAAAGACCCTTTGTTTGACACTCAGACAGATTAATTAGGATTTTCAAACGTGGTTCAACATTTAACTAAATCTATGGCTCATCAATGTCTACTATCACATGTAATTGATCAAATCAATAAAATATATTATTTTCACGTAATATAACTCAAAAGCTAAAACCATGTTTTTACCTGTAGGGGCACAGTAGCTCTGTTGGTATGCAGATGGGCCATGGTGAGCAGATCCACCAATATACGCACTCCATTTGAGTCCATTATCTCCTTTACATTTTTCTGCAGAACAAAAAAATAATTATTACTCGAGAAACAGAGACAGACAGACAGACAGACAGAGAAGATTAACAAACAGGCATGAGGTGCTGTTGCTTTTGAAAGCTTACCTTGTTGAGAATGAGTTTGTTAAGGAAGAGGATGAGTCTGTCTCTTTCCAGTTTGTCTGTACACTGTAACCACAGGAGAGCATTTAGGAGTTCAGGATGAATTAAAAAACATAAAAACATTTCATCGATATTAGTTCTTGTAGTGACAATTTGTACTCACTCGGTCTAGCATGCCCACAATGTATTTTGTGTCTGTAAAGGGGCCAATTTCCTCATAACATTTCCCATAGACTATAGCAAGCGCCTGCAGGCACAGGCACTTCATCGTAACTTTTGGTGTAAGCAGAAAGCGATGGTAGAGTTCATTGAAGAACTCATATCTAAGAGGAAAGAGAAGCATGAATCATCTTTTTTGGATTCAGTACAGAATGATAATATTAGTGCAGGTGGTTGGGTTGTTGTAATGTAGTCCTACGATCTCTTGATGGCATTCGATTCGTCACTTTCATCCTCCTCAAGCAGCAGACGCAGGTAATAATCCCCGATCTTAATCTCATCTGAAAGGCACTCATATTTCACCTGCAAACAATATATACAGAGGTACAGCTATAGACATATTTTGCTCACAGTATATGTATTAGTTTTAGAAAAAACTATTTCTTTGCAGGATTAAATTATTACAATAGTCTAGCCTGGCCCAAAACTCCATTGTATCACAAATATTGATGACCCTGAACCTTAAATTTGTGTAATGGTTCAGTGTTCTGTATTTGTCTTTTTGTTTTACCTTTCACTTCTGTGCTAAAATATGAAAATTATCTATAAATAGTTAAAAAAAAACAACAACAAATATTGATGGTTAGAACCAAATGAGAGCCAGACATCAGTGAGTGTAACATACTCCAGTTGAGCACAAACCTCAAACTCCTGGTGGTTCCAGGAGATAACGGTGGCACTGCCCAGCTCGCGGTCCACGCTAAATGCGCGCATCTCCCCTTCCAGAGCATCTCGCAGCTCCTCTCTTGTCCTCAGGTTCCAGATGAGGTTGGACCGTGCATGGTCGAGCTGGAATCTTAAAAAAAAAAAAAAAAAAAAAAAGCAGTTCAGGAAAGCTAAAATATTATTGAGATGGACTTAAATCCCGTGTGTCTTACAAAAAGTGTCCCTAAGCCATTCAGATATGATGTAAAAAATATAGAAAAGGAAGTAGCTCAAAAGCGGTGTTTCCAGATAGTGTGGCAATGGTTATGCCTGGAAGGCGACGTTGGAGGCAAAAAACACAACGGAGCCTCATAACCAGCACAGTGTCATGTTAGGTGACAACTAATGGGTCTGAATTTAAGGCTCTTAAGTAAGACAGAGGCAAAATCCCAAAAGTTGGACTCTGTATTCTGAGTATTATAAAATCAGGATGAGCACCACAAATGTGCCAGACAATAGGGTCCACATAGGTAGAGAAAATGGCTTAATCTTGCTATGGGGTCATGTACCTGTAGTAGAAAAGCTCCCAGTTGACTTCAATCTTTATTCTCTGGCGTCTCTTTCTCAGGATGACAGGCTTTTGGTTTGGGTTCTGAAATTAAAGCAAAAACACTTTGAGGAATTGCTTCAAATCATTCTTAACCACATTAAACATTTTTCTTTCTAAAGCTTATGGCACAAAGACAGTTGTGAAGTTAAAATGGCAACAACATGAGCAATATTTTACACAAAGACCCCAGAAATGAAGTGAATGGCACAGGTGTGAAAAAAAAATTTAACAAAAATGTTTTTAAGAATGGAGAAAGCCACATATTAAGACAATAGGACAACCAAACACAACACCCATAAAAACAATGTCATCATCACACCAACATAGAAAACAATGTTATGAAACACAAACACCAAAGTGGGATCCTAAAATTGGATGTGTTCTGTAATTCTTGCTGGGCGATGATTATGATCACTATTCTCATTAATCTGTTGCTTCTCAAGAAGATGCTGCTGCTGCTCAAGCATAACAGCCTTAATTTGCGTTTTCACTTGCAAGGTAAACTTTTTTTGTCTCTGGTGCCATAAACAAAGAAAATTCCTGCAGGTAAAATGGTGGGAGCGATGTACAGTTCCAGAGGCCGTACAGGCTGCTTGGCAAAGGTCCTTCCGTTTATGGTAATTATACTTGTCTCAAACTAAATGTGGTCATTATTTACTGATGACAAAACACTACAGGTACACGTTCTCTATTGACAAAACACAACAGGTACAAGTTCTCTATTGACAGCGTGAAAGGAAAAGATGAATTAAAATCTGGGCTTTTATTGTCTACTGTATAAAATAACTTCTTCTTTTCTTGCATCTATTTGAAGACACATGTGACAATCCCGTGTAGATGATAACAGATCATCGCCTGGCTGAATTTGAAGAAAAAAAACACACCCAATATGTCACATGAAGATGGAAAAATGGTTTGGTCGAGAGAAAAGATGGAAAGAAGAGAGCATGGATCCCATTGGTCAGGCCTACTTACCAGGTTATTTCTGTCCTGCTGCATTGTTTGACAGCAGAGAAACCACACAAGACAAGGGAAGGGTGGGGCAGATACAACACAGAGAGATTATTGTTCCTCAGGTCAAACAGAGATGAATCAAGGAAAAAAAAAACATCACAGGTCACAAGACTACGTTACACTAAGAGATTGACATAAAAAACTAAAAAGTACATCCTTTCGATTTATTAGCTGACGATCCACTAGATTAATATATTTTCCAAGACTACTTTCTAACAGATACATATGAAGTGTGATTAGGGAATATTCAGTGAAAGCAAGCCAATTTAAATAGGAAGTCGATCAGCCATTTTGAGTCAATCAAAACAAAGTTGTAGAAAAGAAAAAGGAAGCCGGGTGCATTCAAATAAAGTACATTTAGAGGTTTTTAACATTGTTAGGAAGTAGATTTGAGTTCAAATTTGTAGGAATGCCAAAGAGCAGACAGTGGAGGTTCAATGTTTTATTAACAGTTTAGATGACACCCCAAACCCCATCCCACCCACAGACTTTCTATAACAATGACCCACACTGCGCAAATGTGACATTCAAACTTGTCATCAAACGTACCCCTTTTCCACCAAATTAGCTCTGGTTCTTGAAGCTGTTGCGTTCATGATTCTTGGAAACTAATGTGGTCTAGTGAACCAGCCTGCGTTTCAATGAGTTTTGAGCGGAACCATTGTAATCGAGGATGTGTCATCAACAAAGGGTGTGGAACACTGCACAACGGAAATAAACTATAGTAGCAAGATGGCGGATCGCACTGATTGCCTGCAAGCTTTTGTTCTGTTACAACATATTTCAGTTTTCTTTTCAATAAAACAAGTATGGACCAATTAATGAGACAATTGCAGGTTTTTTTTTGTCTGAAGATTTTTCACTTGACTTTTATTATTTGTTATTGTCTCCATCCTCTCCTTCCAACCTGTAGAATAACACGCCCACTGATGTCATCACAGTTCACACTTCAGGTCAACGGAAACCTGATCTTTGTGTTTCCAACTGGAAACAAACCAATGTATTTTTGGTCTAAAAGGCTCCGAATGGTTCAAAATTAGGAATGTCAAGTTCTTCAAACCAAGAACCAATTTCATATTGGTGGAAGAGGTATTATCTACAAGAAAGGTGACCTTTGAATTCAAAGAAGATTTTGGTCACACTCAAACACGCCTGTACTGGAAACGTTTGTGTTAGCTAAAAAACAAACAAAGTCTGTTAAACATGTATGAAAATGTGCACAAGCATTTTGAACAGCAGGATATGCAAGGTGCAGAAAAATCTAAACGTTTGTGTATCTTGACATTTTCCCAAACAATGTCAGAGCTGACACAGCAGCAGCTGAAAAGTGTGTTATTGAGTTTGCCTCTGGATTCTGCAGTACTGTTCAGCATTAGCAGGAAGAGCAACAGTTAGAGGCACCTGAGCAGACAGACAGCAGCAGTACCAGCAGTAGCTTGTGTGATAGATAACAGGGAAATCAGCCCTTCAGCATCTTTGCAAAGGAAATATATCCTCACCTCCTTTTGGGCTATGCCCATTTTATCCCTCCAGTGCATCAACACTACATCAGCCTTCTCCTTGGCAAACTTCTCCACCTCTTTGGCTGCTTTACCGGCTATACGCTGCCATTCGGGCACCTTGTTTCGATTTAGCTGGTCCTGTGGGAAACAAATATAAAACAATTATAAATGGCAGATAAGTTCTTATTGAGCTGTTCACTCTACAAAAATGTACAGATATGATGTGTTTCTCTAGATACCGTTGCGATTTTCAAGTTGTCACGGACGTGCATTCTGTCTGTATCTTTCTCTGGGACGGGGTCAGGACTGTCCAGGTAAGCCAGCAGGCCTGTTGGCTGAGAGCGCACAAGACATAGTGAAATGGGTTAACTTTAACTGATCCTTAGCTGCCAGAAAAAAGCCTTGGCTTACATCCTGCAGTACTTTGCATTTTACTAATAGCTTCTGCCAACAGTATTGGATAGGCATAACATATTTTTAAGTCTTTAAAGGTGTGTTTGTAGCCTTACCAGTATCCTTTTTAGAAGGTTCATGGCAACAGGGTTTTCTGCAGTCCAAAGTCCCACCAGGTGACGACTAAGCTGCCTGAGAAAAAAAAAAAAAAAGAATCACGTAAGTAGCTGAGCTATTTTATTATACGTTGTTAGAGAAGACATTTTCTGTTTATCTACTGTAGCAAATGCAGCTTTGACGACCGTTACATGCAATGCGTGTTTTTTACTGGTTAAGAGTAATTATGAAATTTGACACCACAAATAGAGAGAATTAAACAGCAGCTGGAACTAACAAGTCCAAAAGACAGTGAGGTTGGACCTGTTGGTTAGCATCCGCTGGTCAGAGCTGATGGTGAACAAAGAAGTGTGCAGATGCCTCGGAAGAGCCCCTTCACTCAAGGCCAGGTCCTGCATCTTGGTGGCTATTTCCTTGTCTCCTTCCTACATTTAAACAAACAGGTCATAAACGTCACTAAGCATAAACACTAAAGACAATCCAATCATGAAATTATTGACAATGTAAACCACCTAACCCACAAAAAGGCTTACCTCAATAATGGCCTTCATCACAAGACCTGCTCCCTTTACTATTGCCATAGAGGGATGCTGGAAATGAGAACAACATCATTCAGTACACAAGCATCTACTGATTTGTCTAAATACTATCATAATTAAGGCGGAAAAGGTTTATTCACAAAAGTCAACTACCTGGAAGAGTTTGAACAAGGTGCGACCATCGGAGGCCACCATCTCAAGCAGCATGTCAAACTGCTGCCCCTCTGTGGTTTCACTGTAGGGGGCGCACAGGGCAAACGTTAAGAAGTCCAGTAAGGAGCTGATGACCAAAGCTCCTGTTCCATGGTCCTGAAAATAAAAGAAAGAACGGAATGAGAGCTAAGAATTGACATGAAGAGGCTTTTTGAAACTATATTACAGCTTTTGTTCAACAACGTCTGAATTCCAAATTCTGCATCCAGCTTGCTGACATTAAAAAAATATGTACCACATTAGTGATGAATTTTTCAAGTAGGTTCTCCAGGAACTTTTTGGAGGACAGCAGAGAGGCCTTGTTCAGTTGCTCCTGCCTCAGGTCATAGTCATCATGCATTGGCTGCAGAGAAACATGAAAGAGAAGGTCTCAGCCAAACCGCAGGATAAAAGACAAATGTGATAAATGGTTGATATATATGTATGCATTTAGTTGATGTCTAGATGTTTAGGTGACACTTACACACATAAGGGCACAGAGCATGTCTACAGCAGCATGTGTCACACTGTTGTTGTTCCTTTTTAAAGCTTTTACCGTTTTTACACCCAACTTCTCCCTGAACCTAGAACACACAAACATACATTTACAGATTTAGCAAAACCACAAAAAACGACCGTGCCTTAAAAATGTTGAGGAACATAAACAACAGAATATAAAAGCATACACATATTGTATTGTTTAACAGAGGTCTGGGGTTGGATACACAAAGAATTCATTGCTTCAGAAGTGACTTGTTGTTTGGATTTCTCATATAGTGTCACATCTACTGAACTACTAAGTGTAACACCATTAAAAAGGCTTTCCTTAAAGCAAAAATAAACCATTCATGTATTTATACTGATCTTGGGTTTGAGGGAAACACCAAGCTACTCTAGCAATGAATCTTTCAGGAAAACCAATTCTCATTCTCATTGCTTTACAGGAACAAATAATAAGCAGTAAATACAGTTCCTCTCATACATCTCAGTGACCCAGAAAGACTACAGGGTTCTTCAATATTGCGATGTACGGATATTTAAAGGATAGAATGAGCAAAGCAGATACTGGGAGAGAGATGGAGTATGAGATGTCGAGAGAGAGGAAGTTCAAGACAAATCGAGGCAGACAGCTTGACTGAACACAGTGACATGACATAACCTCGCTTCTGAACTGTCTGTCTAAAAGCCTGAGATGAAAGCAGAATAAAGATAAAAGAGGAGAAGGCTGATCGACAGACAGCTAAGAAAGATTTGGGAAACGAGGCTGAAGGATTAGAAACAGAGACAGGCAAAAGGGCAGACTGAGATGTATGGATTCATATTTACGTTGCATCTGGGACTCCAGACACTTGACCAGACCTTGGAATGACAGAGCATGCCTGTTACCAGCAGCTCGACAAAAAGTACACTTTATAGAAATAAAAGCAGGAAGGTACAGTGGGAAAACTGCTGCATTCTTACTTAGGCAGTTGGGTGAAAGCCTGGAAGCCAGCCTTGGAGGCCACCAAGCGTCGAATGGCCTGGAAATGGCTCTCCAGCTCAGTGTTAAGAGCCGGCAGCTCGGCCTCTTGAGATAAAAGAGCCAGGATGGCGTTGCTGATGAGCTTCTCTTTATTCTCAGAGAAAAGACCCTAGAGAGAAAAGAGAGAGAAACATTAAGATGGGGAAACTAGTGTGGATCCAGCTAAGACCGATGGACAAACAATCATACTTGGTGAACACACTTACATCTTGGGTTACTGCATGCAGCACTCCACTGTAGGATATGTTGGCGTTGAATCTGAACACTGCATCTGCAAAGTTTCCATCTGAGAAAGAGGAGGAGGGATGAAACAAACAAAATACAAGACCACCTCAAAGAGACTATAACACTGTACTTAAGCACAAAGTAGCTGCAGTTTGTGCCTCATGTACAACCGTTTTAGTCAAGTCGCAGAACTAAGCATCCAATTTTACAAATACGAGGCCAAAATATCTTTTTATGTATTTATTTATTTTAAACCCACCCAACCTAAATATGGCTACAGCGGCAAGGATGCTGAAAGCTCTACTGCTAATGGGAGGGAAGCTAGTCCAGCTCACCTGCTTAAAATAATGCATTAATATGTTGCTTGTATTTTACAAAAACTAAAGAAAAACACACTGAATATTTATTTATCTAGATGGATTTGATTTTCTTCGATTATTAGGTTATTCTCACAATTACCATGCTAACATGAGGTTGCAAGTAGCAGCAGCAGTTATTACATTAATCATGTTAGCATGCTCTCATTTGCTAATTAGCACTAAAAAGAAAGTACAATTGAGGATTCACGCATGTCTGTACTGAATGTAATGTCACTCCCATCCATATTTGTTGAAATATGTTATTCTGGACCAACCGAGTGACCTTGTAATCCTAGAGCCATGCTGCTAGTGAGGCTAAGAAAGAGTATTAAAGTGGATACTACTTTCAAAACCATAAAAATGAAAATATAAATATAAAACAACTTTAACATTTGATATAAAGAAATCAGAAGTTTGTAAATGTAATGAGATAAAGGCCTTGACTCACTAGGAGGTGCTGCCAGGAATTTAAGATGCAAACTCTCCACCTCCTCATCCACAGGCATGCTCAGTAGGCCCCATCTTTGCCCTCGCTGCGTGGGGGCCATCTTGACGCACACATCCCTGTTGCCTGATGCGCGGACTCCATCAAGTAGGCTGGCTAACAGTGAGTCCCTACAGACGCAAATACAAACAGACTCAGCTGAATGCATTATGAATGATCGGTGTTATGGAAGACGAACAGTGAGCACACAGGCTATGCAGCAGACACATGCACACAAGCAAATTACTCATTGTGTAAATGAAATCAACAGTAATGAAAGAAATATAATAAACCCACAGGGCCTGTAGTGTCACTACATACATAAAGACATGTATGTTTGTGTACCTTTCTGTGGAGGAAAACTTTCGGATCTGACCTCTGATGAATTCGACTGTAAACACCTGAGGGTTGTCTACGTCACAGATGAGAGCAAATACCTGAAGGGAGATGAGACGGAGGACAAGAGTGAGCAAAAAAGGAGGAGGGATGGGGAAGGGAGAGTTTACTCATATCAAACAGACTTTCATCCAAGCTATTAACTTGCAGTGATGCATTTTATACATAATACAACAAATACAGGCAGTTTGACTAACATTTCACACGAGTACCACTAGACAGAACAAAATGGTTTTGAGTGTGAATGTTTCAGCCTGAAATTTTTAGGACTTGGCGTCGAAGTGCATACCTCTCCGAAGGGTTTGATGGTGACTATGTTGTACGAAGCTGGGTCTCTCTCGACTAGACAAGTCTCTGTCAGGGCTAGTATACGCTTAACAGGCTCCTGGGGAAAGACAAAGATAAGTCGTAAAGCTTACTCAATTGATAAAACATGAGACTTGAGAGCAGAAGTAGGCGATGAAACAGTGTATACCTTTAGATTACATTGCTAATGACTGCAAATGTGAAGTCAAGTTAGTAATTACCATCTAATTCATCAAAATAGTGGGGATCACAACCATAAGACACATGCATATTATATTAGCAGTAAAGCATTGCTTTACTAATTCTCTCCAGAGTATGGTGCAAAGCTCAAACTGTAGCAACACATTTAATACTTAAGTTTAGATGATTTTAAGAGTATTAAGGGTGTGCTAATAACATTTAATTAAGTTGTCTGAGTGTTCAAAAATAGGGTTTAATATCAAACAAGCAAATTAAACTGCTGCAGTTTCTTCAAGTAGACCAAAGTAGTAATCTACTAAGGGAGTCCTGGTGGGTCCCTGGACCTTACTTTGAGAACCCCAACCAAAGAGCACGTAAAGGAAAAGCAGAGTGTTCTAACCGGGTGTCGAGGGGTGATCTTCTGGACCACAAACTCAGCCAGTGAAGTGATGCTGTCGTCTGAGCTGTACTTCCCCAACCTGTCCGTCACAAAATCCTCAAAGGTCAACGTCTCCTTCCTCAGCCGTAGCATGATACCGATGAAGTTCCCAGCATGCTCAATGGCGCAGCGGATGATGTCATCCCGGTGCTCCGAGGCAAACAGATGCTGAGAGAAAGAGGCAAAAGGAAATGTAAAGACAACAGAGAGAGAGAGAGAGAGAGAGAGAGAGAGAGAGAGAGAGCGAGAGAGCAAGAGAGCGAGAGAATGCATACCAGCCTGCTGAAGCCCCCATAAAGGATGCAGAATCCTCCCTGGTAATCAGAGACCTCAACGAAGCCCTCTACATTACGATAGTCGTAGGAACACACCACCCGGTTGGTCTGAGGGTCAATCTGGTCAATGCCGCCCGGCGTCACCTCTAAACTCACTGGCTTCCGTGCGTCACTCCAGTGGTGCTTGTAGCAGTTGTAACGCTGTAAGGGTTCAGTGCAGACATTTACTTTGATGTCACCACAGAAACATATACTGAAATGGAAATCTTTATTTAAATATCTCTGTACTTACCCTGCCAGTTATTTTTCCCTCTGAAAATTCTGTTCTGAATCTCTGAACAAGAAAAATAAGGAAATTATATATTTTCATTCAGTGCCAACATACACCAATAGCTGTTAAATCATCCCTGTGTAACACTTGCACTAAGCAGAATTACGGGGCATTCACACACAAAAAAAGCGATAGGTGGTGGGGGGGGGGGTAAGGTCAATGAATTGGCCCATTTATGTGAAGTCCTGTTGTGTTCTTTAACCCCCCCCAACAAAGCACAAATGGACTTTATATTTCACAATCACGGTTTTCCGTCAGATTGTTTTTAGATTTAGATTTCAGCTTTATTTCCCACGAGAGAGAGAGACTCTCGGGCCGTTCAGTGCTTGTAGTTTGTTTTTTAAGCTTGTAGTGTTTTAAAACTTTCTTGTGGCAACAATAAAGACAGTGATGTTTCCTGTTTACGGTACGGGTTTCTCACACCGACTCCAATCATAGCTCACACACACACACACACACACACACACACACACACACACACACACACACACACACACACACACACACACACACACACACACACACACACACACACACACACACACACACACACACACACACACACACACACACACACACACACACACACACACACACAGGTAGTGGGTTACATGATTGGCCACTGCAGCATGACGTAGGGTTGCGTTTTCCAAAACTTGAGTCGATCGTTACTTTTTGCTGCAGGCCTGCTGGGTTATCCCTCCTACAGCAGCCTAAACACACTACCTCCATTCAAAATGAATGGAAGGGCTTGCTTTTTGCCAAATTGTAGGACAGCTGACACATTTAATTAGTTCTATGGAGAAATACCTCCTCACCATTAGAACAAATCAGCATAATGAGTTAATTTCTTCACAGTAACAAACTATCTGCTGATTCATGTTTCTGATAAGCACCTACAGTGAGTCAAAGGGCCTGTGATTTGCAAGCACTGCATTGCTAAACAGTGCATTGCACATTACGTGACTGTGCCTCAACAACACAGCAAATATGTGCAGCTGTGACACAACTAAAAAGTGTGAAGCAGCCACATCAAACACCACTTCTGAGAGCCTTTAAATAAATATGTGCACAAGGTCTGTTTAGTCATTTTGACTGATTAGGTGAATTGATGAGTGATTGTCCTCACCAGTGCTTCTGTTAGCAGCTCTGTCCGGTGCTCCGTTGAGAACTTGAGTGTTTCAGACTTCTTGCCGCTGCCTTTGCGGAATGTAAGGTTGAACTCTGTTCCCTGACCTTTTCCAACAGGACCGATACCACAGATGTCCCCATAAGGCCACTGGTACCATAGACAGCAACACAACAGAGTTATAGTTACACACAAGCAGTTTGAACATTAACAAAAAAAGATGTTAGGGTACTTTAAATCCCCTTTTTTGCATTTATAAGCAGTATACACACATTTAATAAATGGTATTACACATTATATAGTTATATTTTAAGCGGACAAACGTGTTTATTAATGTATTTGTTAACAATTGTAACTCCTCCTGTGAGCACCTGTAAATAGAGGCTAATGAATAAACAGGTAATGAAAGACAAAAATAGTTAAAACAGTTGTAATGATATAAACTATGTCTTTATAAGAAAAGTTATAATTGCTGACAAATACTGTATATTATTAACAGTTACATCAATGTGTAATATTGTGTTCAGCCATTGTCTTGACTGAGGGGGTGTGGTTTCATGTTTAATGGGTCTTTTTTACAACATGTTCTATGTTTCATTCAATGTAAAGACATGCTCTATGTGCATATAAAGGCTTGTAAAAATTACTGGGTATCAGCATTTAGCAAAAGAGTAATGTGCTTCAAATGGAGTTTCATTAGTCACACCAAAGAACTAGGAACAGCACATGCCACAAGCGCCTGTAAGGCACTGATAGCCACAGAGGAGAAAAGGCTCCTGAATGACACTCAGAATGACAGAGGTCCTCTGCGACAGGCTGCATACACACTGACCTGATTTGTTACTTCTAGCGTGGCAGGGTTGTAAGTGGTAATGCCATACGTCCCCACTGAGAAGACTCGCTTGTACCTGGAACACAGAGATGCGATGAGTCAGAAACACAGCCTACCCACCGCCAACCGCCCATGACAGCAACACTACAACAGCATGGGCAGTCGCAGGCAGTTGCATAACATTAGCAATGAATATGAGGAAGAAGGCTCAATGTGTGGAAGTAATTCAAACATGTGGGGGTTAGCTGAAGCAAACCTAACCGATCCAGTTAACCCTGGTAACTTGGGATCTCAAGATTCCCAATGGGCAAAATATATCTCATTACGTAAATAAAGCTCCATTACGTCAGCAGGATGGATTTGGAAGAAAAGGGTCCATTTGTAGCCGTCCGTAAGCTAATGAGTCAGGGATAGGTGACGGCACTGGGGCTAGTTTAAGTGACGATATCATCTTCATACAGGTTTATTATGTCAGTTTCCAGACATTTTATGAGGTAATGGTTGAGGTAAGGCACACACAGGGTGAAAAGATGAGAAATTATTATTAACTGCCACTTTCAAAACTGTGATATCCAGACAGTTAGCTGCATTGAAAGTCATTACCATGCAGCCTTAATTCTCACCACTCAGTATAGACATGTAACACCAGGCTTAAATTTCATTTTTGTCTCAAATCGTAGGAATCTCTCCTTGACCCACTGCCTGCTCCCTGAATACACTGTGAAAAAGCCCGGTCTTGGGAGACAACACCGGGGTCGTAAACGTCAAACACTAGGGGAACAGGATAGGCACCAAAATAAAACACTCCAGCCAATCACCAACAATATGGTTGGGGGAGGGGGTGGAGGTTAGTGACAGTTAGTCAGTTAGGGGCATTTTACAGTAACCGCAGCCTAGCTGGCCTGCGCAAATGTGACGTCATGAGAGCACCACAACTGTTTATGCTCCTGCGTTGTGGTCGCGACACCAACATTGCCATTTCTACGGACTAGAAGAAGAAAAAACGCAAAAAAAAACAGGTAAACAATGGCAGAACTGGAAGCAGCATTGCAGTCAATGCTTCGTTTTGATTTTGATGATCTACTTTGTTGGATCAAGCCTTTCATTCACCATAAAAGAACTCAGTCACTCTGAGTCCTCGTTCAGGCTTCCTGTTTACATGCGGCGCTGAAAAAAAATAGAGTGGTGCCTGCTGGACGCGCACTCAACATCGTGGCGCCAGCGAGCTCTACATCATTTTGACGTCACATTGGCGCACACACGCTTGGATGCGTTGACTGTACATCGGCGCTTAGTCATGACAGTTACGGAAACATGGGGGGAGGGGCGAGCTTGCTCTGTTTTGTATTTACTTGGAATGTCGACAGCAGTGACCATGCAGGAACTCAGTGCTCCTTCAAGCAATGCAGCTTTGAGTTCTTAATATTACCATTACTGCTTGAGAAATCGCTACTCTTTGTATGTATTTACCACATCAGGCCTCTCAGTGACTTTAAAATGAAAGGTCACAATTCATCGTACAGTAACGGTTTGTCAATGAGTCACTCTTTGATTATGAAACAAATTTTCATTGGAAGTGTGGGACTTTCTCACACAGGAAGTCCAAAATTTAATTTTGCCAATTTTTCTGCTTGTTACGCTGAGTGACATGTGCATGCAAGTGTGTGTGTGTGTGTATAAGCAGAGAGGCACGTCTGTGTGTGCTTGATTGTTGTGTGGTTTGCCAACAGTTTCAGTTGGCATTTCTGCCCAATTCATAGCATTCTGCCGGCTGTTTTTATGAAAAATGTGTCATTTGAGGGTTTTGGTTATGTAAAAAACATGTTTGGTGAGGTTTTTAGATTTGTGTTAGTGTTAAATGTAAGTGTTTATTATTTGCATCTGGTATACATGCATGTTCAACTATGTACAACATGTTCTTTTAGCACCTCCATAGCACTATTAGCAGGCACACTGAACATGCTGAATAGCCTCCTTTCTTTCTTCCACATCCGTCATCAGTGGGTAACATTTAGAGTTCTGGTAAAGTTATTGGCTAATTGTATCAAAAAGCTGAGTAAAAGTAAGTCAAATTCACAGGTTACTTCCGCATAATGCATTCAGACTTGTATACAGAGCACATGACTAACATAAACAGACAGGTCAAGCAGCGGCCTGAGGCAAGGCCGGAGTGGAATATTAGGTCCAAGCACATCCTACAGTCAGTCCTTCCTTTTTCACTTACACAAATGTCACATCCCTTTTTGTGTATCTTCCCCATTAGATCCTTTACAAATGTATGTCTACTCTCACATCGTCCTCTTGGGCCACAAAGTCTGAGACCACAACTCTGTCCTGATCTCAGGGTGCTGTCTCTCTGCAAGTCTTGACCTTAGTTAATTATTTATAATCCGTATCCCCCCTCCTTAATTCTATCTTGGTACAAAGGCAATATTCAACCCTTGCCTTACATTTTGACTGTACATCTTTTCCTTTGTGACCCTCACAGACATATTCCTTTGTGACAATACAAAACACTGGTTTTTGTTTTGTAGATGTTTTGGAAATTTGACTTCCTTGAAACTAGGAAGGTAGGATGAGATTAAGGTGAATTTGGGAGAGTAAATTAGTATATTTATTATAAAATGTAGAGAACCTAGGAATTGAAATAACCGTAGGAGTGTTTTTGCACGTTTTGGCTAAAACAAAATCACGTATACTTGCGTCTACTGCTGACCAATTTACAACTCATGCTGCTACGGTTCAAATGTTCATTCATACAAAGATATGAAAATCAACTAAGTAAAGACTTGACACCATGTCTGCTTTCAATATTTAGTTTGTTTGATGTAAAGGAAGAGCAGACATGATGGTGATTTTAATCAGGATTGGAATGGATGAAAAACAATAACTGTTGTGATTGTAGAAAAGCATTTCCAAACTCTTAATTACTCTGGCAAAGTATGCCTTGAACAATGGTCAAAAGTGATAGAATAAATATACAATTAGTAGTAAATGGTCTAAAACAGTGGAAAGGTAATTTAGCTCTTCCATAAAGGAAATAAATGAAGAAAAAGCTTTTTGTAAAAAAGCTTTACAGGTACAATTCACACCACAGATATAGTTTGGGATAAGTTAAAGATGCTCTTCATTCAGTCGTACTGTACAGAATGTCTTTACAGCTTTTCCTTCCACTTCAAGGGTTTCATAATCTACCCATTGAGTAACTTCCTATATCTAACTCAACCACTGCCTCTCCTCTTTAAACCAAACCAAATTTCCCACAAAAGAAGACTGAGCTAATGATTTGTTTGACTGCATAAAAAGCTTGGACAACATAATATAATCTGCCCGCACAAGACTCAACAAACACTAGACTTCAAAGATGCAAAGAGTGGTATGATGGGAACAACTGAAAATATATAAGACCATGTTACAGTCCATTGTATTTACTGGTATGTAAAACGGCAAATGAAAAATATAGCTTGAGCATCTGTAGTATCCTTATTGTTAAGGAACAACATAAAGAAGTGGCAAGAAATGGCATTCAAAGAATATTCAAAGAAGATTGTGATTTGCATTTTCATGCTCAGAAAATGTAAAGTGTTGTGCTTGAAAACTTAAATGACACAGCTAAGACAAAAATCATGCAAATTCCCTTCATTTAGACACGTACACGCAATACAAATCTAATATTCTCTACAAGCTTGAGTCACAAGACTTAAATTTTAACATGAACACCCGCTCATATGAAGGAAAAATGTTGCTGCAGTAAAGCAAAACTACAGCAGTGAAGATCTGTTGCAATTCTAACTATTGTAGAAAAGTGTCTGGGGCAGTGTCTAAAGATAAAAGAACAAAATTCCATTTTATACAGTACATGGCTAAAAGGAGCATGCTAATTGCAGATGAGTCTAATTAAAGTTTACTTTTGGAAACATGATCTGTATTCACAGTGAAGAGCTGTACTCTTCATCTGTGAAAATGTACCTGTTTAAGTCTGACATGAACCTGTGGCCTCTATCTGAGGCCATGCTTAATTAAACCTGTTACATTTTGCTTTGGCTAACAACAAGTACTTTTTTTCAAATACTATCACTCTGGCAGAAAAAATACAATGCATATGTATCAAATACAATACAGTGAATGCTATGTTTTAATGTTACGGACTGGACAATTATTTTTTGTGATTCACTACCCACTGAAGACAAACATAGCACATGATATCTGCGGTTGGTATGAAGCATGGTGAAAGAAAAGGATATCCTGACATGACACCGCTTTCTCTTTCTGTTGTCCTATTAAAGCTCTGTGTGAGTTGCACTCTTTTCATACAGCAGACAGGCAGATGACAAAGATCTACCGAATTATGTATGACCCATTCATACACTGCTGTCAAAAGCTAATTTCTAGTTGCATTTGTACAAGAGTGTCTGCAACTCTCTCTGCTTACTCGCTCTCTCATGGTCTCTCCCACTCACTCATCCTGCCCAGCCCCGTGCTCTCATCTCTCTCGCTTCGGTGAGTCAGTTGAATGACCTTCAAATGTTATAATCAATAAATTTAAGTTTCCATCCCTAATAAAGATGCCTGTTTAGTAAGCGGTCCATGGTAAACCTGGGTCAACCAAGCTGACATGTGTTGACCTTTTCAAAACAACCATCTAAAATGGCGTCACTGTGTTGTTCTGAATGGGGGTTGGCCTCCACTGTCCACCACACATACATCGACACTCGACTCTGACGGACACTTCAGGAAGCATTAGCAGGATGAAGCTCTGATGAAGGCTAATGCTTTGCAGCCCTGCTTAAGTTACCAAAGTCAATGGCCTTAATGGAACAAAGACATTTAGAAAGCAGGTACTGGTAATGTGATCCCACTGGCTCACTGATCAAACTGAAACCAAGGGCTGAGCAATAGGGACAAAATCAGATATCACAATATTCTTAACCAAATAGCTCAATATTGATAATGTGGCGATATTCTAGGGTTGACAATTGGTGCTTTAACAAAATATCTTCACACTTAGATTTTAGATAAATAATCATCAGTAATGTGAACAAAATGTAGAAAAAATAGAACAGCTACAACAGTCTCGTAAGTTCAGAAAAGTGCATCACTTTACTTTAATGCAGCCTTTAAAACCAGGAAAAGACTACACTTATGTCATATCACAATATTACGATATCCAAAATCTAAAACAAGATCTAGTCTTATATGACGATATCAATGTAACATCGATATATTGCCCAGCCTTACTAAAACCTGTCTATCCTTTAGCTTTGAGGGCCACCAGGATCTACATCAAGTCCCATCTAGCTTTAGGTATGTGATACCTAAAATCTATCAAATGAAAACAGATACCTTGTACACTAGATGATTGTGGATGTTGTGGTCATTCAGACATATGTTTACAGAATAGATATAGTATGATGGCCTTATTGTCCTGTAATGTATTCTACCATTTCAAATCTATTTGTGTCAATACCTCAAAACGTTATAATATGGTCAATATGACAAAAAGTTAGCACAGATGAGTGACTGCCTACAGTGGTATGAAGACCTCCTATCCCTGGCTAAGATCAGGAAGTCAACACAATAGAAGTACTGAGTCAGGATTTTTTTTTATCAATTTCCCAAACTGTCTTTACAAGGGGTGAAGGGAAGGGTTTAGGTTAATGCTGCCTTGTAAACCAACGCAAAGAAGATGTGGAGGTGGAGTTGTGTGGCTTACTTTCCCCTCCAGGAGTGTTTGGTGGTGTAGAAACAGGCCAGGTCTTTGTTTTCTTTGACGACATTCATCTTTTCAAAGGACCTACAAAACAGAATAAAAGTTATTATGACTAGAATAAAAAAGTAAGCCCTTTTACATTTGTATGTATGTTTATGGGTTCAGAAAATAAATAGGTGGAATATGTATATTTGAACATTAATTGAGAGAAAGTGTTATATTTTTTAATCACACAGCAGCGGGGGAAAATGATAACCAATGGCTCTCCATGTCTTAGTTAATATCAGCTCTATAAGAGGTCACCACATAACGTGTACCTTCACAAGTCATTAATACATCAACTTCATATAGTAAGCATTCCAATATACTGCAACACACACTTCACACAGTCACTCAACAATTTACAGCTTGAAGGGAGAGACTCTCACCAGACACTCCCTCAGCTAAAGAACTAGTACAGAGTAAACAGTGATTATAACGACAGAGTATTCCATGAGCAGTCCATCGCTCCACGACTAGCTGATTCTTCATCGTCATTAGCTCAGCTATGAACCGTAGCATCAATGCATGTGGTAGCACATGACTTCTGTATTATAAATCACTCTTTGACATCCTCACTCGGTCCTTTATGCGTGCATTTTCACAAACTCACTTTGTTAAAGATGCAAATGTAAGGCAACAACAACTGGGATACAAGCTGCTCAGCAAAACAGAGAGGAAAGAAAAGGTCTTTTATTCCAGTCTGAAAACAGTGCACCAGCTGAGCATCTGTCAATAAAGTCTGGTGCAATGCCAGTGTGACCTATCTATCACTATTGACAAACATGGCCATGTCTTAGTGTTTTAACCCATTGCAGTATTTAAATAAAAATTACAGATTAATAAGCATCCACATTTTTGCCAACTAGGATAAACCACAAAGCATCGGTGGGATGATTAAGAGAGATGCTCTGTGACAGATTTTTTTCAAACAAATTAAAAGACATTATAAATGAAAGACAAAGCAGTCAACAGAACAGAATAGAGTAAACTGAGGGAATAACTGCCTCTCCTATCCTCAGTGCAGTAAGTTGCTGGTGGTTGCAATGTGACAAGGGGAACCTGTGTCAGCATTGTGCCAGGATCCTGGAAAAATCTGACTCCAGTGTTCCTTCCTCTCCATTTCAGTGTGCAGCTGAAAGAGTGGAGAGCAAAATAGCCCCCAAAATGATGGAATCCACCATTCACAGAAGGCATGACAAGAAATACAAGTTTCATTCTAATCCAAAGCGGGGGGGGGATGCACAAAAGGAGATGTTAGCAGCAAGCAGTGCACAGTGTGCTCTTTGCTGCTGCAGAGGGCAGTGCAGTTTTTTTATTATATTACAGGGTTGACAGGGTTGTGGTGAGTTTAAAAAAAAAAAAAGCAGAGTGCAGGATTGGGTCATGTGATTACCCCACCAACCTCTTCCTGCCTGTATTGCAGATCAATAGCAAATTATTCATGGGATATTCTTGACTGAAAAAGAAAGAAGAGTAAATAGGAGTACTGTGAAGTAAATATGAATGGAACCAGTCCTAAAGCAAAACCCATTTACATTATAACTTGTTCCTGACAGGTCACACAACTTTTTAGAAACTTCAACAAGCACAGCTTTTGGTGATTACTAACCTAGCTGTGACCATCAGTACAATCCATATAAATAAAATGAATTTAAAAAATCCATTCTATTAAACTGGTACAATCCCATAATGTATATTTGCTTTCTTCAACCAAGTAGCACTGCTAATAGGATTGTATGGCACCTCTAAATAGGACCCATCTTAACAACTGAAAACAAACTTTCAACCATATTCTTGACTAATCAGACCAAGCCACAGTTATACTGTAAGTGACATGACAATTAACATGTCAAATTGTGTAGACAGCTCTTTTGCTGTCTATTGAAGTCTGTTTTCTACCCTGTTTCTCACAGCTGTTTGGGAAAAAAAATTGGATCACCTGTTTTCTTTTAAAATGCACAATATAAAGAATATGAAAACTTCAGCATCAGTGTGGGTACAAGGGTCAAACGATCATCTGCAATTAGATTATATGGCTTAATGGCCCAAACCATTTTTTTACACTTCGATTTAAAATTATGTTGAACATAAAAGGTATGACCATGCCTGAAATATAAGTATAACAATTATAACAATAATAGCTGAGCATAAAGCAATAAAAAAATACATCTACTGTACAGGGGCATCTGGGCCTTCAGAATCGCATATGAATTTGATCAAATATTATTAGGAGCTTTGCCATAGCCAGGGACATAACGGCAATTTCATGATAGTTTCTGCTATGTGGTTTTAAGATGTGTTGCAATGTCGTCTCTTTATTTGCCAATTACGTGAAGCAATCTCTCTGCCAAGACGGGAACTTTACAGTCAAGCACTACTTTATCTTAGTGGCGCTCTAACAATTCAATGAATACTTGCTTGCAACATCTTATGTACGGCTGTAAGCTAGAAGTTACTTGAAATGCGTTAAAATGGCTAAGGGCGATTCTATAAATCCATTTGAGGATGTGCGCTGGGTCCCGACCTGTCAAGTAAATCCGTGACATGCAGAATTAACGTTACCTGCATCTCAAGCGCTATAGCCAAACTCTGCTTCATTGCAGCGGGCCTGCCATTGTCTGGCTAAAAAACAACACCGTTTCAACCATGTCGACACTGCTGCTCCTTCTAACTAGAATAACAAATAGTTCAGAGTTTAATTTTGTCAGCGTTTGTTTGCCAAATGCAAAAGAGGGGCTGTGGCAGGCTAATGTTGGGTTAGCCACAAGCTAGCGGCTAACTAGCTCATCACTCACACAGGTTTTGCAGCAGAGCTAGCTAGTCGCATTAGCAGCGGGGTTCAACCAAGCAAACATGGAGAAGATGGCTTGAAGACAGTGGCAGGTGGTAGCGGGTACATTTACCTGTAAAATCGCTAACGGGTATTAATCGTAGCCGTCCCTCAGCCCCCCACCCTCCTGATTGCGACCGGTGCTTCTCCGTTTTCGCACTCTGATGCTGTAGGTGCACGGTTACGCCGTATTCCCCCCAGTAGGGCTCAGGACGCTGCCATATTCCTGATACCAAAAGTGAGCTTCTGCGCACGCGTGAGGCCCGTCTGTCATGCGGCTGTCAGCTGATTGGTTTGTCGGGACGCGGAATTATCGAGATGCCGACCCGAGATCTGTTCTTCTTCATTTCCTTCAGTGTTTGTATTGATACATACAGCCGAAACTGACCTAGGAACAGTTTTTTTGTGCGGGGCTGGTGCCAGGCTGGTGCTGACTGGGTCATCTAGTAGAATCTTTAGTTTCCATTTGTGCTCATAAAACTAAAGAACGAATAAGCAAAGTTTAAAGACTCATTGGTTCGATTTTGTTCGAATTACACTATTTCTACATGTACGCCTACACCTCTGCATATTTTGCATCTTGATAACTATAGGCCTAGAAGATTGTAAAAAACACTTGAATGTCAATTCAACCTAGTATTTGTTTTTTCTTTTTATTCTTCCAGGTAGCAGTAATATTAGGCTAAACTAATATTATTGTGCCCTCTTTGGACACCAATGCAGCAACACCACTGCTATTAGAAGCAGTTTACACCAGTTTAGTTTATATGAAGATTGAGAACACAAACTGGCCACACAGACACACATACAGGCACACAGATTTGTGCCATCAAAGTCAACACCATCTCCTTTGCAAATATATTTCTTGAGGTTCACCATACAGCAATATGTGTCAAATATGGATGTTTGTATATTGTCCTATCCTTCCTACTACAACAGTACTTAAAATACATCTGTCAACCACTTGTCATGGCTTTATTGTTTATTACATATTAAATGGTTGTGCTCTCATTTGATTGGTTTCTTTGCATACTGCTATTGCAATGACCTACATTCTTCTACAATCTAATGTCTTTGACAGTCTGCAAAAGCATAGTTCATAGACCAGCTGCAAATCAACACTCACTAATTTTGGTTCCACCACAAGAGCTATGTGAATAATGAAAGTAATCACTATGGTCTAACTGACTACGGTAAAAAAGCAGCACCAACAAATGGGACTTTAAACAAAAACTGTGGAAAGTAATCTATAACTTGTAACCCTCCAGATAGTCCCTATTTCAAATGATAAGTGACTCACCGCGATTGAAGGTAAAGGGGAAACATCTTGGTCTGTGTGGTTGACTGATGTGGCACAGTGAATTTGAGTGGGCCGGGGAGCACCAAGTGGTCACATTTTGAGGCATCTGATTAGGTGAACAACCATGTGCTGCCTGTTAGTCTAATTTAATCACAGCGAGAGAGACATAAGGAAGAAAAGTTTCACTAAACTAATAGGGATGTCCTTTTGGCTTCAGTGACATATTACAAGTTGACAGTGCCACAGAATCTCTTAAGTTTTTATTTGGATCACATGGAGTCAAATTAGTTTAACTGATAGAGAAGCAGCCATAATGAGTCCCATCAGTTAATCAATAGAAACATGCATTAACAGAATACTAATAGCTGGGTAATTGTGTTGTAAATATGCAAATATGAACACTGCCATATGCCTAGTTTACCAAACTGCATTATCTGCAACCAGGAATGTAGAGTGATATGGATGTGGAAAATGTTTGAAGATACAAAAGAAAAACAGCATAGCCTACTTCAAAACAGACTGGCAGTGATTTTTACGTGACTGAGAGATGCAGTCAAAATTGGGGCAGTCGGTGTCAAATGTAAACTTGTTTTGACCAGTAACTTAAGATGTTGAGATCTCAATCTGAAGCTTTATTATGAAACTATAAATTCACTCTAGGCCATGTGATATACACTTAAGTGTCACAGAAAAAGGCATATGTGGGAGTGTAGATTCTCTCAGTGTGAACTGCTGATGAGGAGCAGAGGCCTACATCTTCTCATAGCCCTATCACAATTCTAGCTCATTACTGCCATCTACTGCTTAATACTTTACATTGACAAACAGGCCCAATTCCCAGTTTGTATATTCATCTTGTACATTTAAGTCAAATTATCTTAATTATTAACCTTCTTGTGCCTATAACCCGTAAGATCATTGATAACAGTCATAGCAATGAATGACGAAATAGTCGGGCCTGGTGGTCATCATGTTTTGACCAAAAATATATGCATCTTTTTAAGAATTACTCCTTTCAGAGTGACGAACTGTGGATATTTTTGGACAATCATTTTCGTTAGAAAACATGTTGGCGGATATTTACAGAACCTCTGGATTTATGTTGCTAAGTTTAAAGTTGCCATCCATGTACTATGTATGTCAGGATATTCAATTAAATAAATATTTACTTAAATAAATCCAAGTAAATAAATATAAAATAAATACATATTTGCATCGTAAATAATTTATTAACGTATTTAATAACAATTAAGTGTCTATATGTATGTATATGCAATTTGGCAATAACGACAGTGTAGTTGCATTAAGATATGTTATATTTTAATAGTCCTAAACCATATCACTTTTGGTTACACGTTGTACGTAGCGCAGCTGAACGCACCTCTAGTAACCAAGGCAATGACGCTATTCTCCGTTACCAAGGCATTCTGAAGGCAAACACTAGCTAGCTGGATAGCTAAGCTAGCCAATCTGCCAGATAATCTTATAGCTATGATATAAGCCCCATTAACCCCTTAACCGAGTTGAAATATATGTCTAATATAGTTTACTAGAAACTTCGAATCCAGCATATTACCATTATACCTTCTCGTGTGTTCGCTACGTGGCCTAAATTAGAGGCCACCCATTTTTCTTTTGGATCATATCAGTCTACAAGCTAGCTAACTTAGTAACGTTGACGTTAGCTGCACAGCCACCATGGTAAGTAGCTGCGAGCATTTGCTGTTTATGAGTAGCCAGGCCAACTGTTTGCTTTTACTAATCTTCTCGCCTTTTATTCAAAGACGGGTAGACAGTTAGCAAGCATCCCCTTTGATAGAACGTTGTATGTGCAAGCTCATGTGAATAGGCCGTCACATATTAATTAGCAGGGGGAATCTTCTTTAGGTTAGCTAATAAGCTAGTTGTGGTTTCCATTACAACTTATCTCTATCTCTGTCCATCTTTCATCTTTGGTAACAGTCTCTTTACTAGTTTGTCTCTTTTTGTCTCCATGTAGGCTGAATTTGAGTTTAATGAACACCATCAGAATGAAGTCATCAATTACATGCGATTTGCACGTTCAAAGATGGTCCTGAGGCTAAAGACTATTGACTCATGCTTTGAAGAACTCAAAGATAGCAGGTGACTGATCATACTTAAGTTTTTGGTATATTTGTTTGTATGGAAATACAGCTAGATAACAAATGTATAATACAACAACGAAGTGCTCTTCAGTTCAGATATAACTGTAATGTTAATGCCTGTGTGCACTTATGTTTATCTCTGAAGGCTGGTGGAGGAAACCTTCACAGTGGACGAAGTGAAGGAGATGCTGGACGGGCTGCAGGCCGTGGTGCGTGGGGAGGTGGAGATGGAGCTGATCAACACAGCCCACACCAATGTGCTGCTGCTCAGGCAGCTCTTCTCCCAGGCTGAGAAGTTTTATCTTCGACTGCAGAGTGATATCTCAGAGCTGGAAAATAGGTGAGCATTGAGGAAGGAAGCACATTCAGGCTTAGATAATAGACTAAAAACACACACACAAAAAGCACAAATGGATACCTTGTTTTACTTCTGTGCACAAGAAATTGTTTTTGTATGCACCAGAAATCTAAAACAATCTCACAAAATCTTATAAAACATTTTATAATTAAAATTATTTAAAATGGTGTGACAGTTTAAGGTCAAACAGAGTGCCACACCAAAGTAGGACATGACCTAGGACTGTAAACATACAATACACCTTCATGTTTGTAAGAAAAAACTCCTACACTTTAAACCACTTCCTCCTTAGTACTGTTTAGGTTTAGATCTTGTGCATGTTATAGTCTATGCCAGGCAAAAAGGTCATTTCCAAGCCACATGCTTGCATACACTATGTGAATTAGAATGGTTTCCTTTGTGCACTGACAATAGGTTAGCCTGAAAACCACAACTTCTGCCACTTTCTCACTACATTTTAAGGTCAGTTCACCCAAATTACAAAAAATATAATTATTATCATATTTTGAGACTTCTGTCACCAGTCCAATCCAACAGAGGTGAGTAGAGCTGTGCATGTTGATGAAAGCATTAAAGAGCTACAATCCAGAATCAAATTGTTCAAATAAACCTTTGGTGTCTTGTAGCCTCTCAATAATTCCAATTGCAGAAGTCTGAGCTTAAAGCTTTTCCAACTAAAAGTAAAACGCTTTACATTGCTTGTTATTACATTTGGCAAAATTAAATGTGCATATACGTATTGTTACACATTAACAATAGTTTAAAAATGTACTACTGTTTCTTTAAATAAAGTGAATACATACAGTATATATATTTGTTTTACCGTCAATGATTATTAACAACTCATGTTTTATAAGTGCATACTTTTGAAGTGGTGAAGTCGCACAAAGTTTGTGGCCACATGGGATAAAAAGTTTAAACAGTAGAGCAGAATTACCTAAAAGGCTGTTCTTACTGTTGTTAGTAAGCAAGGCCAAGAGTACCTTTAGTGTGTTTAATTCATATAACAAGCCTGAGCAATGTAGGCATGTGCATGTGATACCAGTAATGGAGATAAATTACATCTGAACTGTTGTCTGAATATACTTTGCACTTTTGACATTTTTGCAAAGGATGTATTAAGGCTTTTGGTATAAATAGTCAGGTCTTAGAGCATATACGTTGTTAAATAGATTAACAATAATGCACAGTGTAGCAATTAAGAGGAATCTGTTCTGAAATGAAAGAATATTAATGGCAGTTGCTCTAAGTGTTGGATTTTGGTGTACAGATATGAATTTTAAACTAAAGCTCAAAGCAAACGTCATCCTGTTGCTCTTTTGGCAAGTGAGATTGAGGAAGCAAGGCTTTTTCATGTTGACTGCCTATACATTATATGATCTGATCTTTAGTGTTGCAGCAAAGGCCCATCAAATTTGAACATCTGCAGCTGACTATTGTGTTCTCCACAGTGCATGTACACAGGTTTGAATGTACTTCTATGATATTCAGGTGAACTTTACACAACTTCTGACCTCTGTAACCTTTTACCTTGTTAGAACACTGAGCATGTTTTGGAAAAGTTCTTTTGTTTGTAATGTGTTTTACAGGGCTCAGCCCTACGTGACTGATACAAGTTCTAAAGCAAGGAATACGCCCCATGTCACAGTCTACGTGTGTTCAACTGCGTTTTAAAAACCACATTTAAGCTTTTCAGAGAGCTGTTCCGTTTGCCACAAGCATTATCTTAAAGCATAAGTGCTAAACTGCCATCAAGAAGAAGGGTGTTCATTTTCCTTACCAAAAATACGTAACCACCAAATAGAGTACTGTAATGTCAAGCTGACATCTTTGTGAGGAAATTGTACAATACATGGCAACAGGTTTAGATTAGATATTTCTTATTTTATAGACAAAGGTTCCATTTATTCGTAAAATGTATGGATCATATTTGATTAGATTTCAAGCTTTTTGTATTCCTTTCTCTGTCATGTTCTTTATTATTCAACCATCCAATTATTTGCTCTTCTCTACTCATATAGGGAGCTGTTAGAACAAGTGGCTGAATTTGAGAAGACTGACTTTAAAACTGCTAAGGTGAGTGTAATGTGCCGCTCTATCACATGTAGAGATCCAAACAGAGACATCAATATTGCTGTCATTAATCATTATTAATCATCGGCTTAAAAGGATATTTACACCCATGGGGAATTCAGTAGCTAGAGAGCAGTGCAACGTTCCTGCACACTTTTAAGTCCTTTAATATGTCAGGCCGCTTGCCCTTCACACTAAGTCATGCAGTTTAGAAGTCACACATCACTGAGATTGACCTGTGACCACACGTTCAAAGAAAAATAAATCAACTTTGAAATGCAATACTCTCATCGGTTTAGCTATTCGTACCTCTCCTAAAAAGCAGAAACTTATCACCTTCACATTTCTAAGAAAAGAAAACCAGATATGTTTTTTTACTGTTACATCTCGTACAGTAATAAGAAGGTACAGTATCGCCAACATGTTTTTAGATCAAGAAATAACAACTGTTCTGTCTAAAGTGTTTACTTTATTCCCAGATAAACCAGGAAACAAGCAAACCCAAACTAGCGCCACTGAATGAAGGTGGGGTAGCTGAACTTCTTAACAAGGTAAAAAAATATAGTACATGAATTACATATACAAATAAATTATAGAAAGTTGTGCCCTCATGTATTTATACACTACTTCACACCAGTCTTAAATATTTCTCCAGGAGATTGCAAGACTACAGGAGGAAAATGATAAACTAAAGTCCAGGCTGCGCACTTTAGAATCCCAGGTATAACAATTAGTTATACTTTTTTTTATTTTTATAGTTTTCTTATAATTCATCCACTAATTTACGTTGTTAACTCTGTGGTTTGATTAATTTTCTTAGGCAATGAGTGCACTAGATGAGAGAACCAAAGCAGAAAGAGCTCTGAAAGACCTTCAGAAGGTGCAAGGTGAACAGCAGGTACTGTTTGGACTCGGGCCAGCAAATCTTGCATTTTCTTTTGTGACATGTTGAGTTGGCTTTCCATTTTAGCACTTTTGTTTTATTAACTTTTTTATTTTTTTACATCTGAACATTTGCTGTCATTTGGTTTTATCTGCCAACTTGGACCTCAAATGGTATGTATCCTGCTCACCAAAGCTTTTGTCTGTCACTGTGTATAGGAATAGGGTTTAGATTCCGTAGTAATAGCAATGATTGCCATTTATTTCATCTTAACTTGTATGCTGTTTTATTTCCCTTCAAGGTGGCTGCTCATTCCCAGGAGCTCAGCAGTCTGGAGGACACAGTGTCAGCTCTGAGGGAGGACTATGAAAGGTCTCTTAGTGCCAAGTCTGCCTCTCAGAAGGATCTGCAGGAGAACCTGATCTCCGCCAAACATGAGCTTTTGCGAGTGCAGGAGCAGCTGTTGTTGGCAGAGAAGGTACGTCACTGTGGTGTTTACCTACCATCACCAGCAATGTCAAGTGTTAATCAAATATCTTTGTAGCAGATAAACTTGCAACGCAGCCCAGTTATTGAGATTGCTGAGATGGGTGCATTTAGCTTATGTTCAGTTGTTTTCATCTGTTTATGCATGTGTGTGGTGTGCAGGAGTTAGACAAGAAGTTCCAGCAAACTGCAGCCTATCGCAATATGAAGGAGATCCTGACCAAGAAAAATGAGCAGATCAAAGAAATTAGAAAACGATTGCAGAGGTGAGCTTTCAGTACTAAGTGTAAGACAATGCAATTGTTATCAGATCCCCCCGAATGTGCAAAAAAAAGATATATTGGGCCGTACTGTAAAACAAGCAAAAACCATTGTCCTTTAAGTTGAATCATGTTTGTTCTGTTTTCTTTTACTTGTAATATTGGCTTTCTTAGAAAGATGTTTGTCTAATTTTTGGTTTGTAACACGGATGTTGCTTATCTTTTTCAGATATGAGCCCAATGAATGAGTGCTACCCAAGACAGCTGTTGTCCAGAGGGTAGGACATGACCAAAATGTATGACTGTGGTTTGGACAAGAAACCAGTTCCACTGCTCTAAGACAAGAGAGACAGAAACAAGCGCTTTATTCATGCGTTATCTGGCATCTTCAGAAGTTATTGGTTTAGTGAAGAGTGTGAGCGGGGATGTCAGCAGTACACACAACTGATCACACAAAACACCTAGTGACAAATTATAGCCTTCTTCAGCTGTGCTTTTTTCTATGTCTCAGTTTTGGAGCTCACTTACAGTTGCTAGCATACTTCCCCCAGTGCTCTATGCAATTATTATCATGTCCCTGTTTGAAGAGGCCTTGTCCATTTGCTGAATTGGACAGATTCGCACTGTCTGCCTGAAACGTTAGAGTCTAAGCTGTCGGATGGTTATAGGTGATATTTAGCTTTCTAGCACTAGGTAGGCCGAGCTGAGTTAGGCCCAAGCATATCCCAAGCCAGTTTGTTTATTAATAGTGACCAGCTTCAGTAATGTTTCCTAGCCTTCTGAGGTCAATCCTGCTTTAATTTGTTACCTGAAAATTTAATAGCATTTCACACAAAAATGTTTCCAATGATCTGACATTCTGTGAAAGTCTGATCATCGAAAATATACCAAAATGGCTGAATTGATTTTTTTCTGCTCTTGCATATTGAATGATGTGGATAGTGATCTAGAATGATTTCCCTACTTCCCTACACAAAGGGCATAGAATATTTTTGTCTGGAATCTTTAACTGTGTACTTTTCGTATTGCTGTGGGTGATGGAGTTTAAGAGAAAAAAACTAAATGAATATATACATGATGTTCATGAAGTAATGCTCTTGTAGAGTATGATACATCTACCCTATAATACATTAGATGTGCATTTGTTTGTATTGTGCAAAGTATGGGGTAATAAAAGCTGTTGAAAAGTAAATTTGTGGCAAATAATTAATTTTTAGATAGTTAAGTCCTTGTAGGTGGTCATAATCATATGTTTTGCAAAGCCTGCAAAAAATATATCAGGCTGTAAAATGCCCTGTGAAGGACTGGAAACGTCCAGATTGTCTCCCTCCTCTGGCCCACTGCATGCTGGGATAGGCTTTAGAGTGCTGTGTCACTGATAAAAACAATAAGAGGGCAGAAGAGTTTAAAGGACATATGAACAAATTATGATAGATTAAAGACTAAATAAACATCACTGTGTCTGAAACTGACTGGTTCGACAAGGGGGCGCCAGACTGCAATAATACACAGATCACTAAAATATATGCCTCCCCTGATGACCCATGATGGGAATGTATGATTGATCTCAGTGGCAAAATATGGCCACAAGTTGTACAATTACTGTTTACAACATATACAAAGTTATAAGACGATGTGGACTCAGAAGAAGATTATGGTGAGCTGTTTTTTTGCACTGTTGCTTCATGAGTTAACCACTGTGTGGTTTTACAGGCCAGTATGTATGTATAAATTCTCCAGTCTCTTTTTTTGAAACATATTTCTCATTTCCTCTTGACGGGCTTTAGAGCTCTAAGGAGAAAGACGAGACAAAAGGAAGAAGGAGATTTGGGTGACATTTGTCCACTCCATGTTGGGAATGAGGATGGCTTTATTCACTGCCTCTGTTACCTCAATCAGTATGATGAAGGTGGATGCAGACAGTGTAGAGTGGTGTATAAACATTGACTTCAGCAACACAGAGGGAAAACTTTGTAACACACTCAAGGTAAGATAAGGCATTTTTTCCTTTAATTAGTAAATACGTACACATACCAAAGTGAAAGCTTTGTGAATGTCCACTACAGTAAGCAGGGCTATTAGGTTTGTATCTACTATATAACTTAATGCTGAATCAAAGAGATGATTGAACAATTTACTAAAACAAAAACAAAAAATAATCCTGTGTTTGAACTGATTCAACATAAGGAAGCCAGAGAGTCACACGATTGATTCTGAAATGCATCCTCCAGCTGTTTGGTAATACCAAATTTCTAAATTAGTATTGTTTCATCACCTGCGCTAACACAATGTGGTTGTGTGATAATTTTCTTTTTGAATTCAACACATTTAATTACTTTGTCTGCTTCCTCAGCTGTTTCCAGAGTCAAGAGAAAGACATTTGTTAGACATTTGTTTTTGCCTTGAAGTGGATTGAGAAACAAAGTGGTCACCAGCCAGTCAACCGTCAACCTCTTGTTGTTTTCAGTGTGTTGTTTTTACATCATGTGCCTGAGTTGTATGTGTGGTGTAAAACCGGGGAGGGGACTAATGAATAAAAAACACGTGTGGAAAACGTACAACACTGAAAACAATATTCTTTAAATCCTTTTTGTTTTGCTGTCAAAACGCAAGATAAAACGTGATAGATGTATGAAAAGAAATATTATTCCACATCCATCTGTTTATTCCTATACTAAAATAAAGATCAGGAAAAACATGTATTATGTTGCATAATCATACGTGTGAATTTACATTTGCGTGTAATGCTTTGGTATTTCTCTTTGTTGCAGCAGAAGAGAAACTGTCATGGGAAAACTGCTGATAATTTCAGAAAGGATGCAAATGGCAAACAGTTGTCTATCAGTGCATGAAATAAATCACGGTGAGCAGGTATACACAGGAAGTGGTGAATAGTCTCTCTCAGTACAAAACTCAATCTCTCGCATGTCTGACAGCAGAGACAGTGACAGTACTTTCCCACAACATGAGGCAAATGTTAATACATGTCAGAGAGAGTGATGTACCCACTTACAGTAGCTTCCTGCTCACCAACAAGGCATCAAAGGGGTTTTCTCAGTTTCACTAGCGAGACAAAAAGCTTTGGTTCTTCTCCAATATCACCAAGCAGACATTTGCGTGTGAGAAATACCACAGGTTTCTGAATTTAATTTGATGTCCAGAGCGCTGTATAAAAACAATGTTGGGAATTTCAGAGGAACAACAGATATCTTTAAATCTTTTGATACTTTTTTACAAATGCACATTGTGTGGTCTAAAGGCTGCTGTCTTCTGGGGTTATAAAGAAGCAGAGACAGACTACACAGTAAACAGTATGTTTACTTATTAACTTGAAGTGAGACCACTAACTCTTTCTTCCCCTTACAGACAGACTTCAGATAATTTTATCTATACAATGGACTTGATGAGTCTTTTTTACGTGTGCAATTGTTACAACACGGTTGCGTAATTGTCTATGGAGCCCACCGTGGCGACTGTTCATCGAAGATCATAAAGTCTCCAGTGACCCCAGTACATGTAGATTGCACCTTTGTACCTCTTTATTCAAAAATGAGAATGAAGTTTTTGCATTAGTTACAATTTCTGGAAAAAGTATAGACCTTTAGAAGGGCGGCAAAGGCAGTTCAGGCCCAGGTGGCCGGTTCAAGTCCTGCATGAACCAAAGCAGGGAGTGTGGACTGGACATGTGCTCCTTTGAGCAAGGCACCGTACCCCCAACTGCTTGGAGTGCCGACTATGTGGCTCCAACACCTCCATTAATGCACGTACACGTGTGAATTGCAAGCCTCTGTGTGTAATGTGACACCAACAGGGTGTAAAAAAAATTGAATTCCTCCACTGAGGGATTAATAAATTGCTTTTTCTTCTAGTTGAGAATGTTCCTTCAACTGATCTTTCAAAGAAAGAGTCAAGGGTGAACTGCAAAGCACAAGAAGATGGAATATTTGTGGTTTTTCCCAACTGATCTTTTGTCTCTGCTTCCATCTCTCCATCTCTTACCCTTTGGTTCCTCAGCTCTACCTCCTGGCCAGCAGGCTTTGACTATTTCTATTTGGGTTGTGACATGACAGGCCCATGACAGTCTGTAGGCAGTGATAAACGTTACAAATGGTAATGTGAGTTCTCCGTTACCAGGGGCTTATCACTCTATAATCTGCCACTTACAAAAAGGTGGCACAGATTGAGATAAACCAATCAGATCATCAGTGCCAGATGCTAAATGTGCATGTGATATCTGTTATTCTTGATCTGTGCCACCTTTTTGTAAGTCCCTTCTGAGAATTATTTCTCAATGTGTTAGTTTTCAATCTTGTTAAGAGATAGCATAACTAACATTTAGTATACTTTGAGTTCAGTAAATGACGCAAAACTCAAGCTGACTTCTGTGTCGTTTTAGTACTTATGATCCAGACCTAGGTAAGTATGATAAGGATATGATTAAAACTGCTGAAAGAGTTGTGTGGTCTGTTGTTTGTGGTGACGTGAAGATGCAACTGGAAATGTGTCATCATTATTGACATTATTAACATCATTTAACAACTCAAATAAGCACTGTATAATGTGAACATTTGTGAGTGTTGGTTTTACTAGTTTCAGGTTTGAGTCAGCATATTCACCTCAGAGACATCAGTTCATATGCAGATCATTTGATAGTGATTTGAGGTGTACGTTGTAACAGGTGAATCACTGCGGCTGCATCATTAGACTTATTTTTATTATAATGCCTTTTAAATGAGATTTCGCTAAAGCTGAAGATGAAACATACAATATGTTGGACTAATTAAACAGACTAATGTTTTCCCCCATTTGACCACCATGCACAGCAACCTGTTATGAAGTGAAACCAGACTGCTTGCATCATCCCATACTGGTGACTAATTCATGGATTCTCAACATTTTCTCACCATTTTAGGCCCCAAACATTTCACTAACCCAGCACTAAGAGAGCTGTCAGGTCATATGTTACATGAACAGCATAGAGGAAGCTCCACATGAAATGATCATAAATTTCAAAATCTGGACACATTTAAGAATTAAAGTTATATAGCACAGACTATAGAATATAAGCAGTCGCAGAACTACAGTAAAGGTGAATCTGATACAAATGTGACGCTGTTATATATGTGTTTTGTGACCTTGCCATTGTGACTCTTTGTAGCAGAGGATTGTAATAAAGGTTCTGTATTATTCATCCGTGACTGTGAGATCATAAGTGCTTAGTAAAATTCATTTTGTGTTGTAAAACTGAGGTGATTCAGCACAGTTACTGTGCGGGTTTCCTGTCCATAAAAATAAAAACATGTCTAAAGAGTTTTTGTCATCCAGAAGTGATGATAAAAGCATACAAAGTCAATGATTGAAGCTAAGAGCAGTCTATATTTTTCATTTGTCTGATAAAAACATAACAATATGCATCATTGCAAAGCATAATCAGTCAGAATAAACCATATAGTAATCATTTGTTTAAAACCAGTAGTTCCCAACAAACCTCTGTCTCTTTGCAAAGATTAAAAACCTCTCAGTCTGCTTCTTTTTTCAACAGCTCGTTCCCAGAAGGAAAACACTCATCTAATCATGACACAGCCGTTTCCCCTTCACTGTGATCAAAATTGAGAAACGCAACCAGTATATGGTAGAAATCTGAAGAGCTGATGGCCCACAAGCTCTGCATCAAGTGTTAACGATATCCTAAAAGTAACATCAGGCCAGGATGTTCATGTCTCATGTCATGTCTTTCAGAGGGCCTTCATAAAGCCTCACAAAGTAAGACACACAACAGGAAGCACAGCCAGAAAACTGATTTAAACACTTCACTTTCAAAACCACATCATCCCTGACTTTGTAAACTTAGATTAACTTTGTCGCTTTATTCAATCCCTTTCTTGGTCTCAAGATGACATATTTTGTTTACAATAAACTTTGTTTGGCTTTAGGTGACGCAAGTGGTATGACAGGGAATTTCAATTTTTTTTGTCACAGTGTGGTAAGCTATGTGACTATTTGTCATGATATCCATTTCCCTTTACTTTTGGCAATACCAATGAACTTTGGATTTCCCCATCTTCAAAAGAAAGAGCTTGTTTTTTCAGAACATGTCACATGAAGGCCTTTTAACGTGGCAGCAATTGACACTGGAATATACAGTATGTGTTGCTTGTTAAAGTGCAGTGCCTCTGCTCCTGTATGGATAACTGGAGCCATACAGTTAAATTGGACTGGGATGAAACAAACTAAAATCCAGTTGAAGGCATAGTATTCATTTGATCGCTAATGTTAGAGAAGATCAATACCACTCTCACATTTGTTTGCTAAAGCGTAGCCAGCGGCCGGTTAGCTTAGCATATCATACACACTACAAACAGAGAGAAACAGCTTGCCTAGCTCTGTTTAAATATATTTAAAAATCTGCCTCTACAGCCGACATATAAATCTCTCTCATTTGTTTAATCTGTAGACTGAAAACGCAACTTTGTTTATGCTAGGCTAAGATTAACCTCCTGGAGTCATGTTTACCGTACAAACATGAGTGGTATTAATGTTTTCATCAAACTGTGGACTTATTCTTTTAAATGAACTTTAACAAGTTGAACATCTCTTCTTTGACAAAAAATGGGATTTTCCTAGTCCTATTTTATCACCCCTGACTTCAAAGAGAAAATCCCAGACAATTGAAACCTTTCAAAAACTTCCCTCACACCGTTTAAACACATAAGCAACCATTATTTTTCCTTTTAAAATGTCTTACTAAATAACACATTTTAAAAGGAAAGATAATGGTTGCTTGGACAGTTATTTAAGACCACACTGCCTGAGCTTTAAACAGCATGAAGTGCTCTGAGACAATGGGTCTTACAACATCAACTAGCCTACCTCTTCAGGTTTTGATCTTTAATCACACCTCATGGTTTTCAGTTTCATGCATCACTCATCTGTGGTGTTAAGTGCACCACCTGTGTATACAAAAATGGGTCAAAAACAGGCTTTGACTTGATGGAACTTAATTGTCTGTGAAAGAAATGTGGGTGGATTGTTTTGGTTCTAGTTTGGTGGCCATGGTTCATTGGGTTAAGTCTTAAAAAGTCAAAGCTTCCTCTTTAAAACTAGCACACTGTCACCACTATTCAAATATCACACAACTGGAAATCAAATGATGCATGTTTTATCCATACAGAAATTTGGGGAACTATACACAACCAGGGGTCGTGTGCTGTTTTTCTTCTGTGCACTGAGAAGGAGATGGCGTGATATGTACCAGCACGTGATCCTGTGGTCAAAAGGAAACCATATAAGCAAGTGAAAATGAGTCTGGTTGTTACCAGTTGTACTACACTGACAAAGAAACAGAACTGTGAGAACTACATCACATCACTGAGTGGGTAAGTGATTTGTTGTGCTGGTTAACATTTAAGCTTAATCTCCCCCATGTGGTATATTATATTTTATCCTTGTTACATTAAGGTTTTAATGTGATATACTAATGTCCTGTGTTTCTTTATAGAGAACATGGATGAGCCATTTACAACATATATGACCACAGAAAGTGATTATGCTGAATCTGTAAGTATTTATTTGATATAATTTTTAACCAGTTGAACCAGTTACAAAGAAAATGTTGATGTACTGTATGTATAGATGCTGGAATAGAACAAAGGTGACACTAACTTACCATCACAAGTTTCAGATCTGTGTTTTTAGTGCATGTGTGTTTGTTTATGCTGTGGTATTTAAAGAATACTGTATAGTAAAACTTAAAACTCTGGTTGATTTGTGAACAATGCCAGGTCAGTGCTTTTAATTAAATATGATATATTTGGTAATCTTTATGTTGAAAGCATGTTTATATTTTTGATTTCATGTTTGGGGTACAGTAGATTTAAATCTAAAGCAGACATCTGTGGGATACTCAAATGTCACATTCATAGCCGCATCAGCATCAAACTTTCCATTGTTTGTAAGAACCTAAGCCTCAGCTTCACCATGTTTTTTTTATCTCTGCCCTAAATCTAAACTTGATGCTTCTTGGGTAATGAGTTCTGCTGCGGGCCCCTTTCTGAAGCCCCTCAGGATCGTTTACCCCCCCCACACTCCCAGGCTTGGATAGCAGCAGGAAGTTGTGCAGTATTGTGGTTTCTCCTGTACAGACACAACACCTGCACCTGAAAGCAGTTTTTTTGCATGCTCTGGTTAGCTTGTACGTCACTGACAGCATTTGATGTCATATCACTGTATATCTACTAGAAGCATGTTATGTTGTGAAACCCTGACAGGAGTGTGTGAGTTGGGTGACAATGACAGAAGAAAAAAAAAACTGACAGGAAATGAAAAGCGAGAAAAAAGCAGTATATCTTTTGCCAGTGTTGAAGTATTCAGTTTTTGTTTACTAAAGTAAAAGTAACAACACAACAGTGTAGAAATACTCTGCCACAAGCATTCAAACATTTACTTAAGTAAAAGTACAAACGTATTAACATCAACATATACTTCACAATGTAAAATTACTCATCAAGCAGAATGATGAAGGTTATATTATTGAAATATGGTTAATGATGCATTCATGTGTTTATTACTTTAATGTTGCAGCTGGGAAAGGAGGGGCATCTTTTTTGTTAGAAATAGGAAGCTTGTGAATTTCATCAAATGGATCAATAAATAATAAATAAATCTTTATCCATAATAATACATCACTTATTCTTTGATTGTATTTTTTATTATTGATCTGAATCTGCAAAGTAACTAAAGGTATCAAACAAATGTGGTGCAGTAAAAAGTAGTAAAAGTACTCTGAGATGTATAGAGAAAGAGAGAAGTATAAAGTAGCAGAAAATGGAAATATTCAAGTAAAGCACAAGTACCTGAAAAATTTTCATTTAAGAACAGTACTTGAGTTAATGTACTTGGTTACTTTACACCGCTGTCTGTTGCACAACATCCTCTTTAATATTGCATCAGATAACCAGTTTGTCTTTGTTTTATTGCAGGGCCCTTCTAACTACCCAGATGACTATGGTTCAGGGTTGACTGAAAACACGGGCATGTGTGACAGAAGCTGGGTCAGGGAGTTTCGTGGACAGTATGAACCACCGCTCTTCTGGATCATCTTCATCCTTGGCGCTGTGGGTAATCTGATGGTGGTTTGGATCTACACCACCGTGCGCAACCGCCTGAAAACAATGACCGACGTGTACCTGCTAAACCTGGCTGTGGCTGACCTCCTCTTCCTGTGCATGCTGCCCTTCTGGGCTGTTGATGCCACCAAGGGCTGGGACTTTGGCATCAGTCTGTGCAAAATGGTATCAGCTGTCTATAAAATCAACTTCTTCAGCAGCATGCTCCTGCTCACCTGCATCAGCGTGGACCGCTACATTGCCATCGTGCAGGTCACCAAGGCCCAGAACTTGAAGAAAAAGAGGCTGTTCTACAGCAAACTTGCCTGCCTGGTCGTCTGGTTTGTCTCCATTCTCTTGGCCCTACCTGAGTTTATCTTTGCCCAAGTGAAGGAGGACAAATCGGGCCAGTCCTTCTGTGCTCTGGTCTACTGGAACAATGTGAACAACCGGACTAAGATTCTGGTTTTGTCCCTGCAGATCTGCATGGGCTTTTTCCTTCCTCTGCTAGTTATGTGCCTTTGTTACTTTGTCATCATTCGCACACTTCTGCAGGCCAAAAGCTTTGAAAAGCACAAGGCCTTACGTGTCATCTTTGCTGTGGTGTTTGTATTTGTTATCTCTCAGCTGCCTCACAATGGTCTGCTGATAATGGAGGCCACACAGGCGGCCAATACTACCATCACCGACTGTAAAACTGTAATTGGTTTTGATGTTGCTGGACAGGTTGCTAAGACCCTGGCGTTCACTCATGCCTGCCTAAACCCATTTCTGTATGTCTTCATTGGAGTGCGGTTCAGACAAGACCTGCTGAGGATTGTGAAGATGGGTACTTGTGGTCTGGGCAAAGGAGGGCTCAGTAAAATGCAGGCAGTTCCCAAACGTCCCTCTGTCATGTCAGACACTGAAACTACCCCTGCCCTTTCCATATAAATGCGCTTTTCCTAAAATCCAAAACCTCTGACCTGAGCCTATAGTTCAACTAACATTTATTATATTTCCATTTTTTTCCCTAATGCATTAATTGCTACTAGGAGAGCACTGACACCATTTTTAACTTTCAAAGCAACACAATCTTTAGAGTTTACATTCATTACATTCATATTCTGATATTTACAAGCACAGTTTTTCTTGAGTCACTGTATAAACTGTATATTTGTGTAAATATTGATTTTTTTTTTACATTTGTCCTATCATGTATTTGTCGTGTGCTGCTGTAACTGAATAAAAAACATTGTAATTTTAATTTTCAGTCGGTAAAAAACATCAATTAAAAATGAGAAAAATCTAAAGCATGCTGCAGTTTTCTTCGTTGGTATTTTGTCCACACTGCACAAAAACAAGAAGGAAGTTACAATAGTTTCAAGTACATACTATAAACGAATGCAATGGTGATGACACTTTATATCTACCATAGATGGCAACATATTTAAGTGCTTTCTCTGGTGTAACAGACCTGTTGTGGTGGGAAACTGACTTGACTGTGGCCAGTTCAATCCACAATGTTTTCGATCTGACTAGACGTCCTCCCGTTGACAGTCTGTGCCATCGTTTGTGTCGGCACTCTGACTGTTGAACCTCGTCTGGCTATGACTTGTCAGTTTCACAGTAGATGCTGCTAACTGATGCCCATTCAAACTGGCATGAAAGAGATTTCCCACAATCGCCTCACAATGGCTGTAGCACAGACAGACTGACTGACAGACAGGTAAGTGTCACTGCCTGAAAAACTTTCCATGTTCAGCCACAACTTTCAAAGCACACAGGATTTCAGTTTTTACCAACTTTAAAAAGTGGCCACTCAATCTGCATGAATTTTAATGCACAATCAGGCAGAAGAGTTGTCTGGTCTCCAGTAGTGCTGCTTGCAGCTTTCTCAAGAACAGCTCATCCAAACAATTTCACACTCAATGCTGCATTTCCTTGAGTTTGAGCAATACACCTGCCACTAGTCACAATCATTCTGAAAGTTACAACACTGATGGTTGACATGTATATTTTAAGGTCTCACACTTAACGTAGTGTCAAGTTGATCGGATGAAGGGTTGTCGAGAAAATTGAACAGTCCCTCCAGGATTTTGCGATCGCATCAATTCACACAAATTGTGACTTTGGTGCAACTTGCAATTTTGACGAATCACCGCAAATATGACCAATAACCGGAGTTTCCCGCGACTTCAAACAATCTCAGCAGTCCCACATGCCATACTTTGTATCAGTATGTGACTCTGAGAGCCAGTGACCAAGCGGGTGTGAGAACGGGTTGACGTCACACGTACGTTGCCAAATTCATTTCCTTGTTTCTGTTATGAAGATGAGACGTGTGTAGCTCAAATATTTCACATTTACCAACAAAACATACAGTGAAAGACAATTCAGAATGTCCCGGCAACCTGTATACATTTTAAAAACAAAGTACGCTGTAACGTTTTTCACTCTGAAATCGCTGCTGTTTCAATCCTGTCAGCTCTCTGCAATGGGCGGGGCTGCTTCTTGACTGATGCACACACACACACACACACACACACACACACACACACACACACACACACACACACACACACACACACACACACACACAGAACAAAACGGAGATTAGACTAAAGGCCGTTTTATGGTTGTGCGTAGTATCCACGGCATACCCCCTCAGACCCATAGCCTGACATGCACCTCTCAAAAAATTTAACTACACGTTGCAGCGACGCACAACGCTCGGCCGTGGCTTGGTAGCGTTGCATTTCTCCCTACTCATTTCCTGGTTCTCTTCTCCATAAACAACATGAACTCAAGGAGAGGGTTAACTTTTCCTGCTACAGATTTCCCACCTTGGTCAGAAAACACAGGGTAGACACATTGTTTCACTTACTATGACCTTAGAGTCATACTCGCTCCAAAGCTAAGCTCCGTCCCTCTCTCACTTCTCCCTTGCTCTATCACCCACATACATATATGCCGGCTTGACGCACAAACCAGCGCACAAATATAAACATCAGGCCACTTGCAGTATGTAGGCTACGGCAAAAGCTCTGCATGGAGCCTACGCACAACCATAAAACGGCCTTTACAGGATGACCTAAATTGAGTGCAGCTCAGATAAGTTAAAGTCCAATAAGTACTTTATCAAACTGTATGAATGTGTCCCAGGCTAAGTTAGGAAATAAACTAACAATGTAAAGAGCATCAAGCCACTGACAAATTTTATTTATTGATTCAATAATTATTTATTATTTTAAATCCACCAGCCATTTTCATATTATACCAATATTTGCAGCTTCCTGAGCCTTTTTGGTAAGGTTACTAGGAAAACTCAGCCCAGAGTAATTTTATTCTCCCCGAAACAAGTTTCCTTTTTGTATCTCAATAACTGTTAAAAAAAATCACAACTTTGTTTGCAATTTTTTTTACAAAAGCTCCCTCAAAATCAGGCATTTTGGGATGCAACAATCTCAAAAAAAAGCTTTGAAATCCTGGAAGGACTGATCAAAAGACAGACAAACAGACTCCTTCTATTTTAGTTAGATTATTAGATAGTTAAGCTGCAAAGTTAATTTAGAGTTGGAAGTGAAATTAAAAGATCTTACATCCCATCTCTAACAAATGATACTGTATGCCTAGTGACACATAAAGAGGAGGGGAAAAGAAAGATTGAGGAAGAAAAAGAGAGGAACATCACAGCTGCAGTCTCGCACATAAACTAAAAAACAAAAGCTGATGTGTTATTGTGGTCACTGAGGTTGGCACCCAGACAACTGCAGCCTACCTGCTGAATTCAGGTGAGACCACAGACGCATTTTTTCATTTTAGGCCTTTGTACTGCTTCTTCTTCCTCTCACGACAGGAAACCATCAGTTAAGTCAATAACAACGAGCTCCTGCTTTACTGCTGAGCTGAGGCCTCACCATGGATGTCCGTAGGGACCCTGACACATTTCTTCAATTTGTCACAAGAACACTAACTGCAATGTTACCCACTCAGCACATCTTTGGCATATTCGGAATATGTTTGTGTATTCCGGGTTACAAACCTAGTAGTGATTCTTGAGTGTAAACTTAATATAAGACATATCTTTTTTATCTTACACAGAGTAGATCCCTCAGTTCATCTTGAGTACACCAGGGAAAAGTACTACTCAATTCACACACCATTTCAAAAACAAGAAACTGCAAAAATGTCTCATATACTATTGCAAAATGCAATTCATCTTCTTGTTTCAAAAGAAAGTAAAGAGATTAGGTGTAATCTGTATTAGATGAGATATGATACAATTTGGCTTCACTAAGGCAGTAATGGTTCCAGAACTATTGTATCAGATTGTCTTATGTAAGTGCTTCCAAAATTAATCTGATGTGTTTCACCAGTCCTATCTCCTTTTTCAATTGTTTGATAGCATTTTACTGCAGAGAACACATTATGGCCTTATCGAATAATTGCAAACATAGTGATCCTAAAATTGTTGATGTTAAAGTTTTAACTGTTTTTTTATTTTTATTTTCCTCAGTATTCAGTTTGGATTGCATGCACTACCACAATTTGAAGTGAAGGACACTGGATGAGTCAACCATTAATCCATTTCTTGCTAACTAGATTTAAGGCACACACACAATTGCAACACTGAATGGTAAGGTGCTACAACTGACTCATGTTAGTGGAAACTGAGGCATGTATCACAAAAAATATTTGTTTACTCCATAAACTGTATAAAACTCCTGCATTTTAAATGCAACTTAGGTAAAAGTACAGAAGTATTCAACAAAAGTAAACTGACTCTTTATGACATTATTAGACATTATTACTGTGACTGATTCAAAAGTGTAAGCAGTATTTTACTGTTGTTGTTGTTGCGGGCACTAACATTACATTAACTCTTTGGATACACAACTTGGACTTTTCTCTAATCATGCTTTTTTGTGAAATATTGAATAATGTGACCTTTTACCATCTGACACGTTTAGAGAGGAAATAACTCTCTGGTTGAACTGCTAAAAAATTGATTGACATCTGAAAAATGACTGCTTTAAAAAAAAAAAAAGTAAAATCATAAAAAAAAAAAAATAGATACAGCTGTTAAATAAATGCAATGGAGTAAAAGTAGAAATATTAAGGAGAATAAAATGGATGTATTCAAGTATATCAAAATTATACTTAGTACAGTCCTTGAGTGAAAACACTTAGTTACATGCCATCACTGTCTAAATCACACCCATTTAAAATTCCATTTGTGCGTTTATGTTCCTCCTAAAAACAAAAATGTGGAAAAATATGATCAAATCATAATTTCGATTTTTTTTTTTTTTACAAATTAGCTGAAGTACTCCACCATCTCTCCATGTATCCCCTGTTCACTGCAGGAGTAACACCTGCCTCATACTTACTTACTTAACCCTATTACTCTGCAAGGACTATAGGCCACTGACAATAATTCTCCACCTCGTCCTGTTCTGTGCCAGCTTCTCCAGATCTTGCCATCTGTAGCCAGCTCTTTCCATCTTGGCTGTGACACTCCTCCTCCAGGTGTTTCTTGGCCTCCCACTACCACGTTTGCCCTGTGGGTTCCACTGCAATGTGTGCCCAATCCCTCCCCATGTTCATTTCTTTATTTCGCAGGCTGCTTTGCTTTTCCCCAAAGCTCTTTTTTATTTTATCAGGCCATCTGATGTTAAGAATATGTCTGAGGCAGTGGTTGGTGAAGACTTGTAAATTGTTCAGGAGGTTCTTTGTTGTTCTCCACATCTCAGATCCGTAGAGGAATATGGTTTTTATGCTTGAGTTGAATAGCCCTATTTTGGTCTTGGTGTGATGTTACATGCTCTTCATATGGCCCCCATCATGCCAAATGCATCTCTTGCCTTGCCTATTCTCCTCTTTACATCTTCACTTCCCAGATAACTGAAGGAGTTGACATCCTCTAGTGGTTGGTGGTTAACCATCAAGCTGGCCAGCGTCTGTGTATTGGCCTTGAGCACTTTGGTCTTCTGTTTACTAATATGGAGACCTGTCTCGGCTGCCTTCTGTTCTACCTCTCTCAATTTCTCTTGCATTTGTTGGTGGTTTTGGGAGAGTAATGCAATATAATCTGCGAAATCTAGGTCGTCCAGTTGTGTAAACAGGGTCCACTGCTAAGAGAAAGAGTAATATGGAATGTTGATGGTGGAGGTGAACTTCTCTGGTAGGCCTTAGTGTCTCATCAGTTGCCAGAGCACTTCCCTATCCAGACTGTTGAATGCTTTCTCGAAGTCTAGAAGTACTGTGTAAAGTGGTGACTTAAACTGCTCAAGGATGATTCGCAGGGTGGCTATTTGGTCAGTACATGATCTATTTTTCCTGAATCCAGCTTGGTTGTCTATAAGCTCTGCGTTCACTGCTGCCTTGAGGCAATGCAAGATTACCCGGTTTAGGATTTAACCTGGTACATTGTGGTGTTATGTTGTCCATCAATGTTCATTACTCTCTGGATAAAACGCATCAACCAAACTGTGTCAGAACATTCAGTGTGAGCTTTCTTTGAAATTCAAATAAACTACTGCTAATATCTACCACAAGGTGGTGTAGCTTGCACAGAAGAGTGAGTCTGTGGTTTAGGATTCAGTGAGTTGCCAGCCATCACACAATTGAAACAACTAACCCCATCTAGTGGTATCTGGATGGGAGGCCACATCTGGGGGAGCAGCATTGGACATCAAGCTTCAAGTTCAAGCAAAGTTTGTCTTGTTCTTGCAAAAGAATCTCATTCCCAAAGAGCTGCTAATAGACAGGCAGATTGATCGTATACTGTAATACTAATATTCCATGTTCCTTATTATCCCACAACTGCACCATAGTAGTAATCACCACTGGGGAAAACAGTAAAAAGTAAAAATCCGAGCAGGCCTTTGGACTGTGTGGTGAAGAATGCAAAAGACTCACAAGTAGAGCAGCACCTGTGGTTTGGGAACATCCTATCCATCTTTCTGCACAGGGGGAATTGTGTGTGTGTGTGTGTGTGTGTGTGTGTGTGTGGGTGTGCACGTGCATAAAGGAGATGTGTGAGAGGAAGAAAAAGAAGGAGAGAGGGAGGACATGGTGGAGTCTATGAGTAATAGTAGAGACAAAGTAAGCATATGTGACCCATTGACATTAAGCAGGCTGAAGTCGGGTTTCAACTGGCCTATGCTCTCGTTCTGTGGACCATAGAAAGCCTTAGGGACGATGACTTATGTATGACCCCCTGGCTTTGAGCACCATTTATTGCAAGTCACAAATAACTCATCATGGAAGTTAGTGTAGCTCATAAGTAAATGTGAAGCATATTATGAAAAAAGAAGTGAAATGATGCGTATAAGGAAGGAAATGGAAAGCAATCCTTTATCCAAGCAACCAGAATTTTCATACCACTCCTCGGTGTAAAAAGAAATGTAATAGAACTTGGACCTCCACAGTTCCAGCCCAAACAGGGAGCTTCTTATCATCCGCCATCTCTCCCACAGCTAATATTTCACTTCAGCTCCCGGGCCCACAGAATGAGAGACGTTTCCATTTCATGTCAGTCATTTCCAGGCCTGTGTGTTACCTGTGTGGTGATAAGTGTTTGACTGACTGGGAGTGTCGTTAGTCACTGTCCGGCTCCGAGTGACAGCCACAGATTGACGCTGATGATGAGAGGAAGAGAGGCATGGTGTGCAGAAAACTCACAGATGATGTAGGGGGAGGAAACACATTATATATAACATAACACACAAAGCCATGCACAAACAAGCCAACACTTCAAGGTGGATTTAAAGGGACGGCATTCTGTCTTTGTAACAACAAAATCAAGGGATCACATGCTTTCTTAATTTGCAAAATGTGTCTGTTTCCTATTACATGTGACATACACAGTATATTTAATCTTAAAAGTGAAGAATTCCCATTCAGTTAGATTAGCAACATGTCAATGATTAATAGTATGATAAATAACATATAGATAGATAGATAGATAGATAGATAGATAGATAGATAGATAGATAGATAGATAGATAGATAGATAGATAGATAGATAGATAGATAGATAGATAGATAGATAGATAACAATTGTTAGACCCAATACCTAGGAAGTTAGCAGTACTATGTTAAGAACTATGTAATTTGATATTACTATAATTACAGGGACAAGGAGGACAATGTTATTTGAGTTAAGTAAATTGTGTAGAGTTTAAAAGCAATTGTTGATTTCCAGTGGTATTTCTTTTTTAAATAAGAACCAATGCTTTTTAAATCCAAGTAAATGTCAACTTGAAAACTTAATTGTTCATATATATTGAATTTTATTTTTATTTTTAGACAAATGTCACATTTTCTAATGTTCAGCTGGTCTGCTGTGCACAGACCTAAATACTCTTTAGGTTAAACTAGCAACTAATTGGAGCTATTAAACACTTTGTTTCCCCTAATTGGTACAATATTACTGTCCTATACATTAACAGTTAAATGTCAGTGTACATTCTTAGGAGATTATTAGAAAAATGGGACCCACAAATTAAAATGCTACCCCCCATTCTTCTTGGTGATAACTCCAAAAATCATAACTATGAGATCATCCATGAATGTAGGCATCTAGAAGAATAGTTTCATGATGCAGAGATGATTTAGTGGTAAATACAATAGGTAGTTGTGGATTAAATGTTCAGCATTACAACAGTGATCATATATGATGTTACAGATCACTTTTCTTTATTTATATTGCAGTTACTTTTTCATGTTTAGTTTGAGTTATTATGTGAGTTGTTTGCATAGTTAATATTGACTTGTTGGTATTTATTTGTGGTTATTTGTTATTTGGTTATTGGGTTTTGTCCACCCCTTGTTAAAATGAGGCTGTTAAAATGGTCTGGCCAGTCAGTATATATGCACCCTTCATGTGTCCGCTTTCTGTTTGCTGAGGTTAGTTTGTTGAATTAAATTACTCTTGCAGTTCAGTTTATGTTCAGTTGTGATTTGTTGACCTGGCCCAATTTACTCAAAGAGCCCATATTTTGAAAAAAAATCACTCTTTCAGAGATTTGGAGTGTTGTGTCTCTGGTGCTTCTGCACGCTTACAAACTACACGCATACAAACTGCTGCAGCAGTGTGCAGTACAATATAAATATGGCGTTTTAAATTTAAACCATGTAAACCTATTCTGGTAGAACCTCTAAATACAATTATGAACCCGAAAATGAGCATACTATGGGCACTTTAAACTTGCAATGACAAAAATTGTTTGCCACACAGGGGCAGCAGAACCAAGTTGTTAACACAACATTCTTTTTGTTGTGTTAACAATTTTCTTTAGCAAACCTTTGCTCATTCACACATCTGGCAGTCACAGAGCATCAATAAAATTCATTTGGGGTCATGTTTGTGTCCACCTGATGAATGTAAGTCAAATATTCCAGCCCAGTCTCATGGCAGTTCGTGAAATGGTGACTTTATTTAATCTATTGATTTGTGTACAGGGACACAATTTTCTTGTTTTGTTCGTGGTGGTGAGCACAAATTTTAAACTAATGTATTTCAATGGGAAGCACCTTTTGTGATAACAGCACGATTACGCTAGCAAGTAGTATTGAAAAGCCGTAAATCCGCCTAAGGAGGTTGTTTGGGGTGGTGAATGGGTCAAACAACACAGGACGGTCACCCTGGAGTGTGTTTGGATTGCGTCCTGTGTGTGGCAGTTCCTTTCCGCGTTCTTCTTCTCTTAACCTCAACCGTCCTGTTGCTTTCGCCGTCTCCTGTGTATGACGGTTCCTTTTTCCATTGTTCTTTTCCTAACCACAACTTTGACTTGACTGCCCTTGAAACAAAAGGGGATTTATTTAGCTGCTTCTCAGGACAGACGCCCCTCAGTTACAAATCTCCCTGTAGAGTCTAAGCGCCAAAGACTTTCTGCCAAGACTAAATTATCTCATCCTCAGTTATAATAAGCATTCATCACTTGTCTCTCTTGATTGAAATGAAGATGATGCATGAATGAAGTTTACAACGTTATTTTTGTCTTTCAAAGACAATTTCCCTCAGTTTACGTCACCATTAGTCTCAGTATGGGCCAACCTAGGAAAGAAAAGCAGGAAATAATACAGCACTACAAGGCCATGAAGTGCAATCTCTGGACATCTCTGGAACATGTTTTCTCCCTTCCTTTTTACCTCCTCCTCCTCCAAAAGCGAGACGGTAAGCTGTGAGATGGATGGGCTGAGCGATGCACGGTTTCCAAAAGTGAACAGAGTCAGACTACTGCTCTACCTGAGGAGCAAAAACAAAAGAGCCATCTCTACCTGTAGGACTGTGGGAGTCAAGGCTTTGATCTGGACCAGAAAGAGAGAGTAGTTTGATGAAATATTGATGCTATTTTTTTAACTGTGTCCTGTGGGAGCTTAGTCTGCTCTCAGGATGTGTGTGCTGATGCACAACACCGCCAGATGAGAATGGACTTGTCTATGTGACTCAAGGAGTCTTATCGGTCCTAATGGGCCTAATGATGACCCCCCAATTGGAGCCTGAAACGTTGCTGGACTTTTATTTTGGTTGATCAAAAGAAGAGCTCCTTTCAATCAGTTAGCATCTATTGCAAAATACACACACAAGAGTCATCTTTACAGGATCCTGACAGCAAAGCCTGCACATGACTTGATGGGTAATTATCTGCCCTTGAAACAAAAGATGCAACAGCATTCGGTGTACACAATGTATACTTTAACATGAACACTTATAACTGGAGAATTCCTCTCTAAAAATTCATCTCTGTTAATTTAACATGTCATGACTTAACAGAATTAGTTTGATGTCAAGTTTTAGGCAGTCAGGCAACTTTAAAATTAAAATCTATCATCTGGAAATAACTCTAAATCTCTTATAACTCTCTTATGAATAAATAAATAAATAGTGAGAAATGTGAAGCACATGTTTAAAGTGAATCTTCAATTATAATTTTTTGGCCCAGTATTTAAATATTAAGGCCTTGTAGTGTCAGACCATGTAATATGATTTCAACTGGCTACTCAGAAACTTTGATTTGAGTTTGTATGAGTGACCCACATTCTTCAAGCAACAATGATCTCCGTGCAAAAAAAAAAAAGAATCTGAATATTGATAATTGCCCAGAGTGCTTTTGTCTGAAAGTTAAGAGGCCAACATACTGCAATCAGACCGGAAAAGAGGGTAAAAGACGAGGGGGGGATTTATCACTCTCCCATGCTCACGTTGTTGCACAGAGATAGACGGCGGGCATAATGACTTCTGTAGAAAAAAAGCAGAACGATTATTTTAACTTAAAGGAAGAGGAGAAAGAGACAGGAAAGTGGGTTGGGGGAGAGAAGGAGTGTCCTAAGACAAGCCAGGGGCAGGAGATAGTCTGGGAAAGGTCTCGCGTTAAAGTAGAATTAACATGCCTTTCCATTGGAGTCCATTAGATAATCATATTCATACCACACAAGGCTCCAAACCCTCTCTGTTTCATTATTCCCTTTTAATCCAGGCTGATAAGGGGGTGCAGGCGTCTTGGTTTTATTATGTCGTCATTTGGAATCCACATGAAATCCCCACGGGATGTTATCACGGGGAAATTGCTTAAATAGCCCAAGTGGATATAGTTTGCGTTTATTATTTCTGACGGATTCAAAATAACTGCAAATATCCTTTTTCTGATTATTGGGGGCTGAGAGTCTTATCAGTCATTCACACTAATGGGCCCACTCAAGCCACCCGATACCTCCGGCGGGGAGGTGGGGGAAGGAGGGATGATAATGGGGAGAAAAGAGGGGAGTGCTGTGTTTAGTATCCTGAATACACTATTGTGTACAGGTATAGTACATACATTCAAGAAAAGAGAGGAGGAAAAACCAGTGTGAACAGAGAATTGGAAGATGTAGTGAGACTTTCTGAACTCTATGTACACAACTTAAGGATGGATAACACTCTAATACACTCTTGACAAGTGGACCAAAGGTCACTGAAGCTCTGCTTTGTGGTATGTTTGTTTGGTCCCAAATCTCTGGTCCCTGGCAAACAGACCCAGTGTTAGATAGCTGAAGTCATTTGTTGGCTGGCACACTTGCACACTAGTCCTTAGATTAAGAGCAAGCAAAGCACTTTGAGTAAATTCTATCAGGCCTTTATTAGATAGAAACACATTGGTAGTGAAAGGTGGGGACAACAGGCAAAAGAGTTCCATTGTCTTATATTTGCATTTATGGTAATCTATTGTTTCTGTCATTTTGGTAATTTAAAATTTTTCAGATATACTGAGGAAGTGTTAATTCATGGGTTATTACCCTTCATTTTAAGCTAAATAAACCATTTAAAGCACCATTGAATATTTGAAAAGGTATTGTCATGAAGGTCAAAATGCTTTAAAAAATTTAAATTTGGAGATACATGTTTTTAAACAACACCAAATGAAGATCAATAGGTGTTTGTAAAGTAAAGTAAATTGTTGCAGCATTTTGTTACAACCATGTTGGACTTCTTGAGTATGAAATTTGTTTATGTGGGAATGTGGAAATATTGTAACATAAAGGGTCAGTTTACCCAAAATACTAAAAGAAAATCCCATTCACCCTTACAGGTGTCAAGCCATGCACTTGGATTCTGTTAGGGACAGTGTCTTGTTACTCTTCGTTAATCATTACTTTCTAGTTTTTGCGTTTTTTTCTTATTAAATAGTAGAGGGACAGGAAGAGATTAAGTGTTGCCAGTGATAGAAAGTAACTAAGTACATTTACTCAAATATTATACTTAAGTACAGTTTTGAGATACTTTATTTCTTTATTTGAATTTTCCCATTTCATATTATGTTACACTCCACTACATTTCATATGAAAATATACTCCTAACACACTTGACAGCAGTTACTGGTTACTTTGCAGGTTAGGATTTTACATGTAAAAGCTTTATATGATCATCTTGTAAAACATTTGTATCAAATAATAATACAATGCCCAACAGTACAGGCGAAAGTCAAAATGGTCTCCACTTTGACAGCATTGGAATGCTGCTTACACATAACAGCAATCCAATAATATGTACAATATATATGATAAGCATAACACTTACAGCGGCATTTCCTGCAATGGAGTATTTTCATACTGTGGTGTGGTGCTATGTTTACTAAGTAAAAGACCTCAATACTAACTGAGGACACTTTAAAAAATCCTTAATATTACAAATACTGCCTTTCTGCTGGGAAAGACACAGGAGCCTCTGTCATTGCTCTGTGTATGCAGCCATTGCATTTCCAACATTCACATCTGTGTGGCTATGATATCTGTCCAGCGTCGAAGAATTAAAGGGAAAAATCCAAATGCCGACACAACATTCTGCCAAGTATTGATTTACTGTACTTGTGTAACATACGTGGACACACTGAGCACTATATATTACTTCACTGAGATCATGGCTGAAAGCGGAAAAACGCTTTGTCAGTTGGTCTTTTCTTTTTTTTAAATAAGATCATGACACATGTGTTGATCTTCAGTGCCTTGCATTTCTTTTTAGATTGTGCTGTGAGGAAAAGTGGCAATATGTGAGTGTGTGTGCATGAATGAATGTGTGCATGCTTATGATTGTTTATCAGGTGTGTGTGTGTGTGTGTGTTTGTGTGTGTCTCTGTGTTTGTGAGCATGCCTGCATGTCTACCTTAGTGAGTACACCTCCCTGTCTGTAGATCTCAGGGTCTGGAACAAACAGTAGTTCCTTCTTAATTGGGGTGAGATCTGGGGCTTAAAGGGGGCCAAGAAGGGACCTGAACCCCTTTTTTTCTCCTCCAGAATCGCTTTGGCAACAGAGGTGCTTTTGATGTGTGCTTTTGCTCTGCAAGCCTTACTTTGGAATATGTTCTTGGGAGACCATTGGTTACTTGCCTCCAGGCAGAATCTCAATCCCCAGGATCCTGGCCCTCTTTGATGAAATACTTTCGGGAGCCGATAACCCTACTGATGCCCATGTGCACCCCCTCCCTCCTCCTTTACCCTCATGTTCTCCCCCATCTCACCCCCACCTCCACGTTCCTCAGATTCTCTTTGAGAGATTCATAACAAGGACTTTATCTCTGTGTAGTCCAGGCCAGATGAGCACCGCCTGACAAACTGACAGCAGAATTAGTTGTGTCTTACAGAGCACCTTTGACTGTCTCCTTTCTCAGCCCGACTTCCTGTTGTCACGGACACTTGCGTTTTCATTGTATTGACATCGATTTGTATCAAAGCATTGTGCATGTGTCGCATTACTGTATTTGTTTTTTTTTTAACTAATAACCTTGTATTATGTCTGGATTGTCATTTTAAATCATCACATATAAACATCTGTGCTTTTATTTTGCAAAGAAATGCATCTGTATCTGTAGATGTATTGATGAATTGAGACACTATTTGATGTGAAGCACTTACGCATTTAAAAAAAAAAGCTGCTAACAGTCTCATCATAGTTGCCCAATTTTGACATTCAAAATCCATCTTCATTGTATGACAAAATCAGAATCAAAGATTTGGGGGTTTATTGATGACAAAGATGTTGACAGTTGTGACAGAAGGTCTTGGGCTCTGATTGATTAAGTGAATGCAGACTTTATTTGCATAGTAAGCATCTGAAAAGTGATTATAAAACACCCTTTATAAAACAGAAAATTACACACTTCTTCATTTGCTGCAGCGGATAATTGGATGTGTGTTACAATTGGGTAAAGTACACTAACTGTGGGTGCCTGGATAGCTCAGTTGGTGGGGCGGGCGCCCATATATAGATGTTTACTCCTCTGTGCAGCGCGGGTTCGACTCCAACCTGTGGCACTTTGCTACATGTCATTCCCCCTTCTCTCTCCCCTTTCATGTCTTCAGCTGTCCTATCAAAATAAAGGCCTAGAATGCCCAAAAAATAATCTTAAAAAAAGAAGTACACTAACTGTGTCTTGATGGACCTGACCTTTCGGCCACACACACACATTCAAATCCTGGTTAAACGATTAACCGGTGATTTTCCTCTCCAAACTCCCACCTCTCCATTGATTGAAACAGCACCCTAAAGACCTCTCTTACCACATAATTTCCCTGTATATTGATTATGTATATTGATTGTAACCTATCCCTACTGGAAATATTCCCTCCGCTTCACTGCAGCAATAGGTATCACTCTAAAGGCTGAGCCCAGGAGAATAATTTAGCGCTCATAAATTGACAATTTCCAATATGTGAGCTCCATAATGTAAATTGGGTTTTTTTTAAGATGGGTGATTGTGGAAAAAAAGTCCTTTATCAAAAACCTTTATGAAAGCGGTAAAATAAATGTCACTTAAACCTGTAACAATTTAAAAAAGCCTATTAAAATAAAAGAAAGACGTACATTTTAGTAATGTAATTCAAAAATATACATTCCATTCAGTGTAAATTTTTTTAGAGTTTTGCTGGTCGGCATTTTTGCTGAATGTATTGTCACATATGTCCTGTAAGTTTAATTATACAGGATTAATTCCTTGCTGTCCATCAAACTTTTGAGAAAAGTGAGGGTTTTAGCAGGATAAATTCACATTGCCTTCTATAAAGCAGTCATAGAGTCCCTGATGTGGTCCATTGCCTATCCAGGTTCATTCAAACACTTATTACTAAGTTATATGGACAGACAAGGAGAGACACAAATTTAATTAATGGAAATTAATGCCAAATATGTTCTAAAATCTAACTCCTTATTTTCTTACCTAACTTTAGGTCAGTTGCAGACTTACACATACACAGAAAGTGGGTAAACTGAGTAATATGGGTATATGCTCCAAAGGCTTGTAATATTACTAGGGTTAAAGTAAAGAAAAAAACGGTTGGCTAAAATAAAGAAAGAAAGAAAGAAAGAAAGAAAGAAAGAAAGAAAGAAAGAAAGAAAGAAAGAAAGAAAGAAAGAGGTACAAGAATTAAAAAAGGAGGGAGGCAGTGAGTAAAGGAGGGAGCAATCCGAAGGGAGGAGTCAAGCGAGGGAAGGAGCAGCTGGAGTCCCACACTTCGCCCTCTCTCTTCTCCTCGAAATAGCGCACTAAATGTAATAACAACTCTCCATGCGCTTCTCTGACGCTTATGTTGTCTTTACGCACATCTGCAGTCTGCTATCGGCAGATATTATCGGCAGGCTGATGGTTTTAGTCCGGCGGTGTTTGGACACAGCAAACTGTGAGAAAGAGGAGAAAGACAGGCAAGAGGAAAAACTCTGGCAGCGCCGCTTTGGAGTTGGAGTTGTAGCGTAAAAAAAAGTCCCACTCAACTTCAGAGTCACATCTGCAACTTAGGAAGAGAAGAAGACGAAGAAAGAAGACAACTGTTTTTTTTATGTGAAGATAAAAAAGTCAAGAATTAGAGGGGGAATCACCCAGAAAGAAGTAAGTAATCTATAAAAAATATCACACACTGGGGGACATTGTTGCGCTTATTTGTCTACTTTTAAAGTTTGGACAGGCAGTTCGACTTTGTGAAGCAGGAGAGGTTTCATATTTCAAAACGATGGAATTCCATACAAGTTAAGATATAGACATGAAGTGGCTTAACAGAGGAAACACTGGCACGAAAAAAAACCCGATGAAAGCTTCGATGCGGGATCCCAGAAACAGCCCAAAAAATGCAGCACCGTCTTGTGTTTCACGCGGCCTGGGTGTGTGATTTATGTATTATGGATGTAAGTGTTGGTTGTTAAAAATCCAGGATGGCACACTTAACAAGTAGCCGATCCAACAGACAGATGTGCATTTTAAAACTATTTTAAAGTTGCATAAAGTTAGGTAGTAATGGGAAACGTGTTTTGGGATCTTTGGTGTGTTAGATAGAAGAAACACGTGTAATTCTGTTGGGAGTTTTCAACTGAAACTTTATGAACTTCCACAGACAGGGAACTTTATTGGACTTTTGCCTAAAGAAACGCGCGTTGGGGGGCGGGGAGGTTCTGGGGGCTGCATATTTATGTGCATGTGTGATCTTATTTCAGTGTCTGTTATTGAATTGGTTTATCCTGTTAGATTCTGCAGACTTATTGAAACAGTTACATGCACATGTTCGGACACTGTATATTTTTTTTAAATCCAACAAAGCCGGTGACTGACCCTTGCCTTGAACTTTAACATTTAGACATATTTCCTTTTGTACAACTCAAACATTTCTACATCACTGGTTTTCATAGTATTTTCAAAACTTAAAAGCCAATTTTAAGGTCTTTTTTATTCCCACATGAAATATTATCAAATATATATATAAAAAAAACTCAACCCCACATTCATTTATTTTCACATTTCTGCATTGAGCTGATATTTTTTAAACACGTGCAAATTGCAGTGCATCACTAAGGTGAAATCTTTGACACTTTATTTAACAAGTGTCAGAATCTGGAAACCTGACAGAGTCAAAACATTTAAAAGCAGGAACACAATTCAATTTGACAATTTGAATTGAATTTGAATTGGATTTAACAAAAAAATTAAATTATTATGTGCTTCACAAATGTGTAAAGACACATCATAGCGTGTTTGAAGGCATGTGCTCAGAGAAATGTAAGCCCATTACAGTGAGGTCTGTGGCCCTGCAGGGGTCCATGTAGGGAGTTTTATGGGGCCCCAAGCAAAATTAGAATTGTTGTAAAGTCACTATAATTTAATTTATTAGAATTCACAATTGAAAAGGGATAAAAAAAAACAACTAATACAAACACAGGTTTATCCTTTTTATAGACAGCCCTTCATTTAAAAACAAAATCAACACTAAAAAACAATCTCTCTATCAGAAGTCTGTGTTCGTTTTGGGGGTCCAGGACATGAAAACGTTTGAGAGCCCCCAAGCCTCCACATGTGTGGATATTTGTTTGAAACTTTCCCTCCTGTCCACGCCAGCTGTTCCACATTTTATCTGCTTGTCTGCTCTCGGGTTTCACACAGAAGACGAGGGTCCGAGGTGCTCAGCCATGCGGTGCAGCTCAAATCCTCCTTTTTTTTGACACTTGGCAAATTATTAACGGAGGTCTGGCTGCCTTGAGACGGAGCAGTGAGCGAACACACCAAATAAGATGTTTAACAGTTTAAGTTCACACTGATAAAAATCTCCTTTTAGTTATTTTTTTATGAGGCTGTTCCATCATTCATCTTGGATGTGGCTTTGGCTTGGAGCAGAGGTTTTGCAGATCTTGGTTACATTTGTCTATTAAAATAAAAAAGGGACTGTCACATATACCTGTCATTTAATATGTCTTACTATTTTATTTATAATAACAAAATAACATTTCACAGGGCCTACACGTAGGAAATAATTCACTGTCATGTCAATGATTCAGCTCAATTAACATGGAAAAGAATGATCAGACGATCAGGCCTCACTCAGATTTGAGGTTTAATATTTTATATCTTGAAATGAGATCATGAAAATCATCTGTCATTGTAATTTTCTTTATTGAGATTAAACAAACAAGGCTGTACATTTCTCCCCTGTTTAGCTTTTTGTGGCTTGTGACTTGTTAATAATTTTGAAATAAAACTGGTAATTAAAAATACTATTATGATGCCTCTATATAATTATTATTAGAATTAGGATGGCATCTGATTTTATTTATGTAAAACATAAGATACAATACATTTTCTACGAGCCTTAAATTGAATGAGATTAAATAAAATGTCAGTGACGGATGACAGAGAAATCTTTGACATTTAATATTGTGTTGTGTTAAAGTTTAACAACTTTAACACAACTATGTTTAATTTCTGTTTTACATGTGTGCATTTTTTTTAAAAGTGTGATGTATAATAAAACATAGCATTATTCCATGAAAAAAAGAGCAAGTCAGTATTAAAGATGTATGAATATTATATGACAACACATTATTATATTTTTTTGTGCTATTACATTTAATCTAAAGTAAACTACCAAAGGGGATACTGATGTCAAACAGGTGCACCTTTACCAAAAAGGACTTTGTCTCATTATGATGCAGCAGCAGTGATGAATGCAGCAGTGTTTAAGATGCTAATCTGCTGGAATGAGATACACAACTCAGAGCCACTCGCTTACTGTAGCCAGCAGAGATGTATCATAGCCGCTCGCTGCTCCTTCAGCTGCACGCGGATATCCTTTCCCTCTGCAGGAGTCGGTCCGTCAGATAGCAGCAGCGTACGGTTTTATCTTAACTTTAAGCACTCCTTTAAGTAAAATTATGCATAGCGACGCTCGCCCAGTGCACCCATGACCTGGCTGAATAAGGGTTGTCATGTTAATGCAGTGAGATGACATGCTATTAGCTTTTTGAGCTATGGCCCTTTTCTCTTTTTAAGGGCCTTGCATTTTCAGCTAACTGCAGGTTCTGTCCTCAGGCCTTTTACACCCTGCAGGAAGAATACCTGCTATCAGGTTTGTATGCAAGAGGCCCTAATCAGCTGTGTTGTTGTGCAAATGCTGCAACCCAAAGCCCTTAAAGAGGTGGCAAATGTTTTGTTGAAACGTAGGTAATGTGAGGAAGTTGATTTTCCTTAAGATAATGTGGACTGTAGTTTATTTTTAGTGTTAGCTCGCTTCCATTGCAAGTTTTTCGGCAGGTGTTTTTATCCTGTTTCTTGGGAAGTTACAGGAACCACACACACATGTGTAAATAAGGACACTAATTTTTGGACAAAAAAATATTAGTTTTAGATATCCTGAAACCTCCTAACCAGTGGAAATTTGGAGTAATTCCCTGTATAATTTGATTAGCTGTTGCTTCCCTTCCATGTTACTCGCGTAGTGAGTAGATGGCCCCCAAAAGAAATCTCTCACTTTGATGATTTGGTACTTTGATATGTTGACATCAAATGAAACAGACACAGTGGGGAAAGAAAGAGGACAAGTCAGACAGAGGTAGTGATTGAGGGGCTGTGTGTGTGTGTGTGTGTGTGTGTGTGTTCACTGGTGTGGTTTGTGAGGAGTGCTATAAAAAGTTGGGCTGAGATGGCAAACCTGAAAAGCGTCAAAATGTCTGGATGCATTTGCGTGCGAGCAGAGACAAGAAGGGGTCTTCGGGTGTGTAAGGGCTTCTCCTTGGCCTCCTAATCCCCAGGCCCAGCCATCCCTTCAGGGCATGCCTCAGATCTGGAGCTCTGGCTCTCCGCACGGACGATCCAGCTCCGCCAGCAGATTTAATATGCTATGTGTTCCTGCTCCCCCGACTCCCCTCCACCTCAACCATCATTGTCCCAGAGCGGGACCCCGGCTCCCCGCTTCAAGGAGCCTGCTAAAGGCACCTTTCAAGCCGGGTGATGTCTTTGGATAAGGCTGTGTATGATGTGGGAAAGTGGCGATGAAGTGGGTGTGAGGCTGGAGATATCGCACTGTAATTTTAGATATGTATATTACACACATTCAGGAATATTAATACACTTGGGGCTTTTGCAAACAGCGTACTGACACAACATTCATATACCTCACAGCGCTCCAACTACATGCATGTACATGCATTCTGCTACTCATTCACACTTCTCTTTCTCTTCCTTGTTTTTTTCTCCTTTCCCAAACACACAGACATACGTGTTTAGTTTTTCTTTAGTCTTTTTTCTTTTCACTCCCTTGTCGAAGCAACTTTTTTTTCATTTGTCTGAAAAAATAAAAAATGGGAGGGAAAAAAGTGCTCAAGTTGCCTTAGCAGGGGCTGAGAGAGGGCTGTTTTGTTTTCCATTACTCTGGCCTGTTGGAAACTTCAACTGGACCTGACAATTAGTCTGGTCAACTGCTCACACAGAGTAAGGCACCAAAGATTGCAAAAAAGAAAGAAAAACAGAGTGAAAACAGTTAAGTAAATTTGAATCAAGTGATTGGAATTTATAATCGATTAAGCTGTGTTTGACAACTTAACATAAGCCCCGTTGTAGGTCATGGTAAATTTTATTGCAAATATGCCGATTTGTTTGCGAGAATGCAGAGTGTGCCAGTTAGCGGCTGCGTTTTCTTTTCTCACATACTTGAGGAGAAACAGGACAGGTCACGCCTGCATGTGGGCGCCGCTCATCTCCTCCTCTGTTTTCTGTAGCTGCTGTAAAAATGTCTTTAAGTCTGCGGTGTGAAGTATAGCAGCAAGAGGTGAAGTGCTATGGTTTGGGGGGCCATTTGCTTGCGGGCTGAGTGTAAAGTTGAGCGCCTAAAGACAAGTTCCCGAGGCCGGGCTGTTATTGCAGATGTGGCATTGTGTCAGCTTTGATGGGAGCCGGTTGTGGCATCCGTGAGGGGGTCTGTGCTTTCTCAGCCGGCGTGGTGATTGGGGAACAGATGAACTGGCCGCTTGCTGTGAACAATGATCTGTCACTTACCCCTGCCTCTTGATGTGTGAAGCCATGAGTCAGGCTCTGCCTACTCCAAGACACCAGTACATACACACTTTCTTTCTGTTCAAATTATTTGAACTGAGCAAGACAAATCTATAATGTTTACTGTGCATTTTCTGAACAATACTCTGAAAAACTGTCCTTACACCAGTATTTAAGTTATGCATTGTCATGCAATAATGCGCACAATGCAAACCCCATGTGTTTGCAATCCCATGCTGCTTGTAGTTGTCTTTCAGTAGGAGTTATCCCTGAGTATTGCTGCATCCTGGAGTGGAGGTCAAGGAGGGGTCTATTGTTTGAATGTCAAATGTAAATCCCAAGGTTAATACCTGAAAGAAGCACATGGCCAGACATTCTCTCTCCTCTCCAAACATGTTTGGATGAGTACCTCTTCCCCCACTCTGCTCCTTCATTTCCGTCTGCTGCGGACTTGGGGCAAGTTGGAAAAGGAGGGGGCAGGCATCCCGTACAAACCCTTCTAGCAATGAATGCTAACAGACCCTGGCTCTAATAATGCCTCATCTTAGAAAAACAAAAGGGGAAATCTACTATCTGAGCAAATTTCTGCCCCAACCTGAAAGAGCCCTCCTTTGACAGTGCAGCATTTGAAGACTAATCGTTTTTTCTCATGCAAAGCACGCTGTTTTAAGAGTTCGGGCCACGGAAAGAGGGGGCTGTGTTTTAACAATACTCCGCAGGGAGTGAGGAACAGGGTTTGGGGAGGGGAGGTAGGGTTGAAGGTGGGGGGGATTCTTCTCTTCTTTGCTCCTCAGACAAAGCCCAGTTCCTTTCAGGGTTGCATGGGGGTAGGGTGTGTGGGGAAGAGGAGGGAGCATCCAAGAGTTTGAGTTCCTTGAAAGAGAGGGACTCTAGCTGTTTTTAATGACAGTTTGTCATCATGGCTCCTCCACCTTGCAGCAAAAATGTATGGCTGGCCTCGCAGTGACAGGCCTGGAAAAAAAGGTGGGCCTGAGAAAATTTATAGAGAAACAGAAATATTAACGTGTACATGGGGCCCTAAAACGGCTTTGGCTATTCCTGCCAGACTGGTGTTTTTATTAAGAGGGACATGCTTTGGAAATATATCTTATTCATGAAGAAAGCCAGGTTAGACTTCTCAAAGAATTCATTATATTCCCCCAGATGCGGCTTTGCGGGTTGCAGCCGTCCCTTGGAGGACGTGGAGCGTGGAGCGCGACATTGTAAAGCCTCCCTCAGTGGGCACGGGAGTGCAAAGGGTTCCATTTGTCAAAGGTGCTGGAGTCTTTTTCCCTCCTCAACACTTTCCTGGCTCAGTCTTAAACTCATTGTCTGAGCAAAGGCAGGACATTAGTCACCGCAACACCACGGGAGCCTGTAGGGCTAAGGACCAGTGCTCTGAAGCCCGGGCTGGGACAGAGGAGATGAGAGAAGGGAGAGGAAAGAATGGAGGGAGGGAGGGAGGGAGGGAGGGAGGGAGGGAGCAATGGATAAGGTGAGAGGAGGGCAGAAAAGGAGGTGGAAATGTAGGGTATACGGAAAGTGAGGAAGAGAGAAGTGGAGAGCGCAGAGTATGTGTGTGGGAGAGGGAGAAAGACCATGGGGGGGTTAGAGGGAGTGGAGTCTGTAGCTCTACCTCAGGGCTCAGTATGTAAGCCCCTGTCTACCCCCCAAAGCTGCTTTCACAAAGAGATTTACAAGACAGGTCTCCGGTGTGCTTTGCTGCCCTGCATTATGAGTGAGTGAGAATGTGAGTGTTTCAATGTGTGTGTGTGTGTGTGTGTGTGTGTGTGTGTTGCTGAAATGGACCTCTTTTTTCAAGACTTGTTTTCTTTTTTGCATTATCTACGCAAGAAAGATATTCACCCAAATTTACCAATCCAGGCAGGTCAGACTAACAACCCCAGTGGAGGAGTGTGAATAACCCATTCCCACTGGTGGTGTGTGTGTGTGTGTGTGTGTGTGTGTGTGTGTGTGTGTATGCATTCATGTGTGAATGTATTTCACAGATTCACACATACAAGGGATCCTGTTAGCTTTTGGAATTATTTATAAAGCCTGGCTTTTGTGTGGCGCTCTAAGTCCCTGTCTCCTTCCATTACTGCCTATGACTCTACCTGGGCTTCCTTCAGCCCCCAAATGCTCCCTCAGCCACCCTCCCAGCACAAGGAACTGAGTTTGGTTTTATATCTAAACCCTTTTGCCGCTATACTAGTTTCTTTTCTCTTTATATATACTGGCTGAAGAATTGCTCCGCTGGAAAAATAGGATTCTTATTTAGAAAGTCATAATCTGTGGAGACAATCTGTATACTTCAGAGAGACACACAAACTCATACCAACCCATCCCATATGGCCCTAATTACCCTGTAATCCAGGAAAGTTTTTTTCTCCCCTTTTTCTTCCACGGACTGAGCGGGGGTGAAGGTTTTAGTGTGTTTGAGATGGTTTATGCTAATGTTGCTTTTATTGAAACAAGCTGGGATGTGATTATAGTCCTGCTCGGTACATATGAGCAACGAACTGCTCTAGTTTCCCCATCTCCCTCTGGCGTAGAGATCAATGCAAACCAGCTAACGCAGGGTAATAAGCCATTAGTACACACACTGTTGAGGAGATTTACATACATCGACCGGCAAACTGATAAACTAGGTTCCTTTTCCTAGAGGTGAGAATTATTGTGTGTGTGAGTGATTAACTGAATGAACGTGTGTTAACCATCGCCTGGTGATCTCTTCCCTCTGACTGCCAGTCCTGCGTGACAGGTGCCAGATTGTGTAGCTGGCAGCCAGGTTGTCTCTGCTTGTCAGGAGAGCAGGGTGGAGGAGGGGTGATGTGAGGATGATTACACTGTACACTTTTCCTCTGATCTGATTCATCACTAACTGTCTCTCCTGCAAAGGGTGAACTTATTATCCCTGTCTCAACTTCCACCATGGAGCCAGCTGCTCTCCATGCTTCCCAATTAACCCCAGGCACCCGTCAAACGCTCCAATTAAGGCCTCCTCCTCCTCCTCCACAAATTTATTTGCCTGTGTTAGCCGGCCCCGGTTGGAATGCTTGAGAGTGCGGAGGGAAGTGAGTGAGTGAGCCGGCAAGCGTAGAATGTGTTTGTTTAAGAGCTGTCCTAAGCAATGGTGTTACAGCTCCCAGATTTATTCAAGGCGGGGTTGCAAACAGCTGAAACAAGTAAAGACACCCAGATGTTTGGCTTCCTCACGATCAAGTTGGCGGGCCTGAGGGGGCTGACTGTTTAATGACAGTCTTGTTCCTCGCTCTCTATGTCGAGGATTTTCAGGGGGCCATTTTGTGACTTTGTGCTTTGGAGTTTATGGGAAGTTTTTGCACTTGGCAGTGCTCTGGGGTTTATGGCATCACATTCCAGTGTTGTGTGCTTTGATATAGTCTTGGTATTTGAGTTGCGTGAGCCTTTTTCACTGGGTGAGTCAGTGAGTTTCTTCCGAACTCAGCTTTTCAAAATCCAAAATATTCCGCTGCGTGTTTCTGATGAGCAACAGCACACAGTGTGTGTGTGTGTGTGTGTGTGTGTGTGTAGTTTTGCTGTAGGTGGGGTACAGGTTTTGTAGCTCTACCAAATCCTCTGAGACTTTCTGTGTGTGTGTGTGTATGGAGACTACGAGCTGGCACAGAGGGATGGGGGGGCTGTGTGGCTGATATGAAAGTGAAGGGAGAGAGTTGTCTCTTGACGCTGCCGTTGGGAGAGCCGTCAAGGAGCTAGAAGTCTCCCGGACTCCCTCTGAGCTTCAGCTGTCTTTGATCTCACACCTCCACTGCCGTATACTCCATACTACTCTATGGAACACACTCTCGCCTGCCGCCACTCCTGCAACACAGACCCACAGTTCACATGGATGAGACTCTTAACTTGTACGCTCCACTTACAGACCTACAGGCCAGTGAACCCATTCATAGTTGTGGTTTCACATGAAAGCATTACTTTAATAACAAAGAGGTAATAAACATTATCAGTTAATCGTCGTTACCATTAATCCACACATCATTTGACTAAATAAATAAATGGCAGAAATAAGTGAAAAGTGCCCATTAGAAGACTCCAGAGGCAAAGATGATGTTTTTTTTGTCTTAAAACCCAAAGATGTAAAAACAAATAATGTGATGATATAAAAATTATATAAAAACATTTTTGAAGAGCTGGAATTAGCAAATGTTTGGCATTTTTTTCAATTTTCAACTAAGCGTTTCAACACAAGGTAATATATAGACTCTAAATATAATTATTGTAATTTTACAAAGCTGATGAAAAATAAGTGCATTTCATCACTGGTTTTACAAGTGTGATTCATTTTTCTGTTATTTTAAGACCAGCACAGCCATCTCATTAGAGGCATGCACTTTGTGCTGAGTGTACTCCCTCCCCTCTTACTCCTGTCCATCACTGACATGTTGAAATAAGGTTGGAGTGCTGATAGAGTGACCTTATTTTACGGTATTTTTCAACCCCTCTGATGAAAGATAAGGAGTAAAGATACAGCAGAATAATTTTGTTTCTGGATCTGTGGAATGCGTGACCCAGTGTTACCCTTTTGGATCTGTTCCCATCCGCACAGGAAGTCTAGCATTAAAGCAATGCCATTTCTCCCTTTTCTCTTCCTTTTCCCCTCTCTCCCTGCATTCCTCTGACTGACTGTGGCATATCTCAGGACAGCTTCATTCAGCATTCCTTTACATGCTGATTTGTTTGCCCTCCCCTCTTATTTTTTTTCTTCCAAGTCTCCCTCTGTTTAGGTTTGGCTTAATCATGCGAGAGCCAAACACCAAGACAACGTCATCTTATCCAATTTTCACCCCTTTAATGCGGTTTAAATGGCATGGCCGCGAGGGCCAGAATGGGAATTAATAAGAGCCAATAAAGCTCGCCGCTGGGGCATCGAGGCCAGTCTTTAAGTAAACATTATGATTTCTTGAGGGGGGATTCAGGGGCAGCACTTGATGAATTGTGCCGGAGCTTGGGAAGGGCTAATTTCTCACTTAGCCGTCCTGATGGGGCTAGCTAATAGGCCTTGTGTTGCCTGGCTGTTTATCTGCCGGCTTTATTATTGTGTATTATCGCGCTGCCCCCTGGCTGTTGTTAGCGTTCGGCCCCGCAGACGCCAGGGCCCGTCATTAATCACATAGCAGCACTGACTCACTCTGCTCCAACACTTATCCAAATTACACAAAGGAATGAAGAAAGGAGAGATAGAAAGGAGGAGGGAAAGATTGAGAGTACATGAGTGAGTATGCATGAAATACGTAGCCTGGATGCCAGCTGAACTTAGCCCCGCCCACAACATTTGAGGTCGGGAAGTTCAACTAGAATCTGTGTATGACAACGTCAAGTTATGAAATAAGTGAACAGAAAATAAGTCCAAGTGGGTAGACCAGTTTCACAATTACTCTGTAACCTGTTACAGAACCTGTTGCTCAAATACACTTTGTTAGACTCTTCTTCTGGCTAAGTGTGCAGACCTTCTGTCAAAGCCATACTTGCTGCCCTTACACTCACACAGGACCATCCATCTGCTTGATCCTTCTCTGAGCGCACGTGTGAGGAGGAGGAAGAGGAGGAGGCAGCGAGAGTTGTGTGTGAGGTTTTCATCAGTACAGGAATTCCTCTTCCTCTACTCATCCCCTCCCTGGGGTCCCTTCTCTTATTTATGTTCTGCACATAGTGATCGCACTTGCATACTGAAAGGCGTATAGAGCACCTGGTGCATCCAACTCCTATACACAGTGTCAAGCAGCATGGCTCACACTCTCTCAAACACAGTCCCTCTTCTTCCCTGTGCCATGTTCACACACACGCATGCATTACATAAAAACTGTGCTCTCAAACAATGCAGCATGCGGCGTAACATGTACTCTATCGCTGTGAAAGCACAGTGAAGGATGTTGTCGCACTCTGGTTGTGGCATCATACAGAGGGCTTTCTAAGCCTTGTATGAAGAATGCCTCCAGAAACACAAGACTGTTTTCACTGGAGATGAGAGGCCCACTGACAGGATACAGTCCTCACTCTCTTTTGCTTTATAGCATGTGCCATTTGCAGAGGCCACTCGAGTGGAAACCTTAGCTAAAGAGGATGCCTTTTACAATCTGCTGTAAAAGACAGTGATTTTATAATAAACTGAATTTCAACTGGCTGTTTGGATACAAGCAAAGTTATAAAGTAGGTAAAAGTATATGTTATTTGTAATCTGCAAGTTCAAGGATATACACTTTTGCATATAGTAAAATGTTTTTCTTTTTTCCCCAAAGGACCGTCATGGTATTTTTGCTGAAGTAATATGTTGCATTGTTTGCTTGGGCCTCCATTAAATGGCTGAACAAGCATCTTTTCCTTCTTCTCAAGAATCAGGAAAAGTGACTGATCAAACAAAGGCTCCACATTTCAGCAGGGGAAGAAAATGAATAAAGTGGAAAGCAGGGGAAACCAATACTGCACAACTGGGCCACCAGTGCAACAAAGCTGCCTGCATTATCCATTGTCTCACTCCTCACACGGCCCCACTTGCCCTGACACAAGTGGCTCACAAACAAATGCAAAGTCAAAATAAATAAACAATTTAATAAGCAGGGGCTGTGGGGAAAACGCACATGATTTCCATTGTGGCACATGCTTTATTTTCCCCTTATCTACTGGGTAGCGAGTGCAAAAGAAGCATCGTGTAAGCATTACGATTACATCGTGTGGGTTTGTTACCCAGGAATGTAAGATGTACTCAGCTCATTCTGCTGTGCATCATACAGGATCCCTCATCAGCCTTCCAAAGCATCTCAAGTAGAGAGGTCTGAGGGACCAAGTCGCACGCGAGGATAATCTTATTAGCTCCTCTGAAAGCTACTGATGGGCTGTGTTGTTTCAATGTTTGTCCTTGACTAAAAATATAAACACTCCTCATTTGCACAGGCCTTTTTTTCCTATCCAAATAATGTGCGGTGCACTTTGCTGTGTGCTGTTTGCTGTTGGAATGCTATTAAGATGCTGGAGCTCAGGTGTAAACATGAATAAAAGTCAGGTAGGCCTTTTGTAAAACCTTAATGAAAAAAAAAGCATAAAATTTGAGTTAATTTTTCCATGCAGTATTCACGAGATGCTTTACTGATTCAAAACATGAATCAATATATCATCTCAGTAAACGTATCAACGTTTTAAAATGTGGCAGTAAAAAGCGGGACTCGCACATCATTGTTGGATGATATGGAAACATGTAAATGACTGACAATCTGAATAGCTCAACCATGTCACAGTATACAAAAGGGTGAGAAGGCCTAGCACTAAACTGTTTGCATGCACATATCTGGGATTTGAGTGTGTGTGTGTGTGTGTGTGTGTGTGTGTGTGTGGCGGGGTGTGACTAATTCCTGCTAAATGGCCCTTACTTGAGGGGCTGGTCCCCATCAGCTGTAGGCCAGATTTAGTGCCATCTGGGCACAATGTTAAATTTCACTGAATGAGAGCCACAGCCATCAAATCCCCAGTCCCAACCCCCCTTCCCCTTTGCCTTCCAGGGCCAAGGGCAAGCCATAAGTGCACTGCAGTGTTGAACACAGCATGGAAACCTAAGTATGTGGTTTTTTCCATTGAGAGCCATTGAGTTTCGGAACACCTCCTCAGTTAAGATTTTGAACCCACGACAGTCTTGTAACCACCAGCAAGCAGTCTCCTTAAGGGGCCTCATCCCCTCACTGACCTTATCCAATGCAAACACATGCAGCCTGAGCCAGCGCATTCTGTTTTCTTGCTAGATTCAGCTAATCTCACTTAAGGGCTTTGACTCCTCCTCCCTCTTTGCCCCTCAGTGTTTTAGTTATTCCAGCTGTGCTGGAGCCCTTAATGTTGTTGGCATAGCTGCTAAATGTGCAAAAACACACATTGTACATGCAGTAAAACATGTGCAGGCATGCAGGGGCACAGTGAGGTGCACACACATGCAAGCACGCATACATGACACACACACACACACACACACACACACACACACACACACACGCAATCTCATGCTCCTCCCTTCCTCCATTCATTTTCTCCCCCTCTTATTCCACTTTTGCTCACAATCTCCCTCAATCGTCTCCATCTCCCATCTCTCCCCTCCCCTCTAACTCGCTGTGCTGCGGTGCGTTTGTGCCGTGTTGATAAGCCTAAGATAGCAGATCTCGGTGGTCGCTGATGTAATGATGATGAATGCTGTGGTGCTGCCAGTCTCCCCCCTCAGGGGGTCCTCGACACTGAACAGTTGCCCTAATGAAATGAACACAAATACAGTACCCCGTCTGTGAGGGGGGGTTGCCAAATCTAAGAAGACACTTCAAGAGTATATATAAAAATGTCCCTCAGTTTCTGAGTGTGTGTTTGTGTGTGCCATGCATTTGCAAATGTGCTCCTAATGATAGAATGCAATGGACTAGGAGGTATACCTTAAGCAGTTTCATAGAATTAAGCTTAAGATGGAGCCTTTAAATAACAAAGGCAGTGATTTTTGATAGTGGTAGCAGCCGTTTAAGCTTGCATAAAGAAAAAGGAAGAAAATATGTTCTTTTTTTCTATCAAAGGCAAAAGTTTATTTTAGTGTTTCACTTTGATGTGTACAATTTGCAGATGACTTTCAACTCGGTGCCTTTGTCATCAAGGCGTATAATTTATGTTAAATTGATTTGCTTAATGTGCTTATAAAATAAGAATGTTTTTTTTCTGAGGGAACAGTCTGAATTGTGGTATTTTAAACCTGTTTAATCGCCTCCCTTTCTGTGTGGATGGATTACAGTTGAGCACAAATAAAGATACACCCTCTTTCTCTCTTCTCTAATTGGGTGTAGGACAGACATTTCATGGGAAAGGCTTTAATATGAAATTAACCCTTATTTTGAGTAACAACAGAAACCAATGCCTAGTTTTTGTGCCAGGCCTCTGTGACACACCACTGATGCAGGTAGTCCCCATACAGATGCCTCTGATTTCTCTGCTGTCTCAAATGTATATAGAAATCTGATTTCTGCATGTCGCTTAGTGTTTTTTCAGTGGTTGTTCAAAGTGTTAAATAAAAACTGACATGACATTTAAACTGTCCTCAGATTTTGGAAGGATAAGCATTCTTTCTGTATTGATGTAAACACAGATGGAAGTGTCTTTGTGAAAGAGAGTTTCTAAAAGTTTTTTAGAGATGGACTGGTGTGAAAATGAGCAACGCGAAAAGCAAATGCAGATACAGGAACATCTGCAGGATTGGGTGTGGGCGTTCAGGTCAGAGGGATTATGGGTGAAAAGGTCCTGCTTTTAATTGCTGCTTTGGAACAGCGGCCTGCCTAGTGGAACACAAAAGACCAGTCAGTCACGCTTCAGTGGATTGGACTTGTGAATATTTGCCCGACTAATGGAATGCCCCACTTGATCCTCACCTCCCCTACAAACCCCAATCCTGACCCTCATATTCGCTGCCCTTGCAGCCCTTTTTTTTTAACTCTAGTCTGACTCACCTGGGGGCGATAGGAAGACACACACAAACATGTATGCTCGCTTCACATGCAAAGCATGTTGGGAGCTATTCAGTAACAGCTGTAAAGTAGGTTCTCTCCCTGTTTCTTTTCCCTCCTTCAAGTCCAGTCATTAGAATGATAGTTACAAAGAGGGAGACTAAAAAGTTTTCTTTGATCGTGCTCCTTCTGCTGATGAAAGTGAATGAGTGGCACCAATGATGAGTTCTCATAGTAGGAACTTACAACTATGCATGTGCAGAGTGCAGATGTACATGCACTGCACATATTCTGAAGATTAACCCACTCATGCTGAAATGAAAGCATTCACTCAGTCAAACACATGCAGCAGTGATTTGAGATGATATCTGTGAAAGTAGGACAAAAATGTCTTTGGTTGGGGATGACAGCTACACACATGTATTCATGTGGGAGTGATTAGAGGAGGAGCTCTTGTTTAATTCTGTTTTGATTGGTAAGGCAGTTATTGCATTGTGTTTTTTTCCTTCTTTTTTTGTAAGCCAGCAATTGCTTACAGATGTTGTTGTCGGGTCAAAATGGATGACAGACTCTGGTTTTTCAGGGGGTTGGGGAAAAAACAAACAAAGCGCACAGTGTTTGTCTGAAGTTTACCCCTCACCACTTCCCCCTTGCCTTCCCTCCTTGGGGAGTTGGTAAAAATCAGCTCCCTCCCTTCTCTTGTAGTTTCAACAGCACTCCTCTGCTTGCATTATAGCTGACTTTACTGCTGGCCTTTGTATCCATGCATGTTTATAGGGTGGAGGACAAATAAATAGTACAGTTGGGTAATTTGCTGGTCTTTATTGGAAAGAAAATGTTAGTCAGACTAAATATTTCCAGTAATTAACCATGAATTATGGAGTCTGACTAAAGACTTTGAATTGGACCAAATGAAGCTGTCCTGTACTTTGTGTAAATGAGTGGTTGTGGTGTATCACTGTGTTGTCTCCATAATCAGAGACCTCCATGACCTAGATAGAGTTGAGTTTGTAGACAGCCTCTAAGGTGCTGAACCCCTTCTAAACCCACAGACAGTATTAACTTGAACCACCTTTATTCTTTGAAAGAAAAATTGCCCGGCACCATGATATTCCCAAAAGGGCCTTCAAACAACCCTTGTTTTTTCAGGACTGTGAATGTTTCTCTCTCTGTGGTATCCCCTTAAGGTTTTTCCTTTCTCTCTGGAAAGACTGCTAGAGCAGGATTAACGGTATATCTACAAGCTTCTATTCTGAGATATAAAACCTAGTCAGGATGTCCTGCCTTGCTATGTTTATATTTTTTTGACAAGTCAGAAGTTTAGTGTGACATAGTTGAAAATAAGGAAAGCTAAATTTTGGATATATGAACCACTGTTACCTGAAAAGGAGATCAGCCTCTCGACAAGCAGAGCAGAGCCCAGCAGGTTTGAGTTAAAATAAATCATGGTGAGCTGGTGGATTGACCCATGGTCTGCTCTGGGCATCATGAAAAGGGAGGATTGGATCTGAAGTTTTTCTCACAAGGTTCTCAGTGTTGAAGTCTTTTCTGGAGGCCCTCTATTGTTAAAATGTTTAACTTCAATCAAGCAAGAAATACTTTATTTTTAAACTCAATGCACAAATCAAACTTTGATTTTACAAGCAGAGAGCCAAACAAAAATTGTCTTATGTGCTTCATGTCTTTCATTCACCCATCCTTTCTCCCTTCTTCTGCTTCTCCACCAGTTATCCTGTCTCCATGAGGTGTTGAGGAATGAGAAATCGCCATGGAAACCCATTCCCAGGCCATTTCAGCAGCTGAGAAGAAGAAGAGGGTAGAGACCATTGTGGCGACCAAGGGCTCATCAGCGCGCAATGACATCAGCGAGAAGGCGGTGGCCTCCAGCACCACCTCAAACGGTACGTGTCACCTCTAACTGCCGCTCTGTGGTTAATGGAAATAAAAATTTAATACAGTCAGTTTTGGAAAGATTGGTCCATTAGTCAGTTTACCAGTTAAGTAATGGGAACATGGAGCCCAAAAACATGAGTGACAAAGTCACAGGTAAAAAAATAAAATCACTGCACAGCTGATATTCTATTTTGTCAAACCATTTAAAAAATAAACCAAATAAATGATAATACATTTTAGATTTTTTATAAATCCAGCAATAGCTTCACTAGCTGAATCTGTACGCCTCATGATCAAATAAGAGTTGAGAAATTGTCTCTGTGAAGGCTCAAGTCAGTCACATCTGTTGATCATACGTCATCTCTAACTTGTGGATAAACATCTATTTGTATTGTAAATGTTTTCAGCATCTCATCATCGAGGCATTTTTTTGATGTTTTCCAGACCTCTGTGAGCCAGACACAGAGGTGTGGCTACCACACATAGCAACATATTTGATCATAGGGGTCACTGACCCACTGGGAACGAAGGAATGTTTTTTTTGCTTAGGCTCTCATTACTTAAAGATGAAAATGACCAACTTCCAAAAACACAAGATTAGATAAGATAAGATATACTTTATTGTCCCCGAAGGGAAATTTGTTTTGGACTGTCTGTTCCGCAGCTTTACAAAGATACAAAATAAAGGAAATAAGCATCTCTCAACACAAACAGGTTTTCATATACATTAGATAGATACCTGTATAGTACATGTATAAGCACATTAACTACTCCTTTCATTGGCACTTTGTAATTAAACAACCCCGTCGGCTGCATTCTCTACAATAAGTGCAGCACAGCCCTAAGATGTTGCACAACTAACACATTGCCCAACCCCAAAAGCATGTGTGTTGCTCAAATGACATAATGCACATCTCAAATAGTACATGATTTTAAAGATCACACGCTCTTTATTCAATATACTTCTGTTTGCTTTCCCCCTGTTCTTGTGGTGAGTCACATATAACCCTTACTGGTAGCAAAACTCTGGCATGTTTACATAGCAATGTCTTCAACACATGCTATTAAAAGCGCTTCGGCTCCTACAATTCATCAATCCTGTCGTCATTCAGCTTTTCATTCTTAATTCAGATGCTGGAATGAGAAATATTAGATGGTGATTCTTTTTTATTTTTTTTGCCTGGAAAGCCTTGGAGCATCAAGCTAAACTCATAACAAAACCAGAGTTGAGATCACCATGGCCTAAGCTGCAGCTGTGCTCATTAGCAGTGAGAGGATTTTGAGGTTTTTGGGTATGGAGGTTTGGCTTTAGTAGCTGGAGATGGTGGCCTGTCAGGGAGTTTTCTGTCAATCCCCATGGACTCTGCTGATTTCAGTGATCATCCAAAGTGTGAAGAGGAGAAAGACAATTCAGGAAAGGGTAAATAAGTTGCTGTGACTTGCTCCCCATATGGGAGTTATCCCAGGAAGTGGGTATGGTAATGCATCCTTAAGCATCTTGGGAACACTCTCACTCTACTCATTCCCAGATGGCCAGCACTGTTTTATTAATTAAAGGGGCAGCAAAGAAAAAAAGTTTGTTGTGGAAAACGCATGGAGGTAATTTGGCTTTGTGATTGTGGATTTTTCTTCATAATGTGCTGGTAATTATAGCTCTGAACAGCATAAGGTTTGTCTCCTACACCAACTCAGCCACGTCAGACGATACACTACAGCTTTAAGCAATGTTAGAGTCTCTAAAATACAGTAGTCTCACAATTCACTTGATGAAGGGAGGTATGATGGTTATCTGCAGAGAAAGGTCCCTTTTAGATCCCAATCTCTCCCTCGTGGAATCAGAAGATAGCTTACACATTCTTTGTGTTGTTATAATAACAGCACATTCCCAAGTCGCCCCCAGAACTCATAACCTCTTATCAGGTGTAACCCTACACTCGCCTCAACTTTAACCCCTGCAGCCCCTACCCCACCACCTTCATCCAAACAAAAGGTAATTGTGAGCAGCTGTGAAACCCCAGTGACTGGTTCTCCTTAGGAAGGCCCGGCTAAATATTTCCCTCCGTCAAGCAGAGCAGCGGCCCCTGATCTCAGCGCAGCTGAAACCCCGTGGTGCGTCCAGTAACATGGTGCTACGATAAGTTGTGAAAAGTGAAAAAAAAGTAGGCCTAAGGGGGTGTAGTGGACTTTGCCGATGTTGAGCTTTCCAAAGCCATCTTTGCTTCCTACAGAATTTTTCTGTGACTGGGATCAGCTTGCAAGCAGTTATTGATTTGCTCAGATCTGTTCTGATTAGCAAACTGCACTTTTGTCTGGTAACTGATTTAGCTCTAAAATCTTCACTTTAAGTGCACTACGGGGATAATTCTCCTCCACTCTGCCTTCCCCTCTTTTTCCTAGTCTGTAAGTTTTGCCCAAGTTGAGCAGGCCCAGAGTAATTATTGAGTCCTAGTAGAGCGTTCCCACATGGTTGGCTAAATGGTGGCTTCATCCTGTGTGCCATTCATCTCTGTGCCCCCTCCTCTTGCACTGACAGCTCAAAAGAGCCGACTGTGCCACAACAATGCTGTGATTGGTGCTCTTTAGGAGGGGTTTGAGGGGGTGCTCTCCCCTCCCACCCTCATCATTCGGCAGGCAGGTGGACCACAAAGTCCCCTGATTCTTTTGTTGGGTCCCAGGCTAAAAAAAAAAAAAAAGATGTCCATGCTTCTTTGCTGAATAAATCCTGTCGTCATGGGATAATTTGCTAATAAAAAAAGGAGAAAAACAGAGGGTGGAGGCTAAAGCATTGGTTATTTGCAAAGTAGAAAAAGAAGGGGAAAAATTTCTAGTTGGTTGGACTTTTATGATATGGATGCTGCTGATTTAAGGAAAGAGAGGGAGGTTATTGTAAGTAACAGGAAGAGAATTGAAAAATTGAGAGCAGAACAACTGGATGTAGTTCAGAAAATTGTCAGGGAATGCTGATTTAACATAACACAGCCCCTGTAAAGCAGGTTATGAAGCGGGTGAGTTGGGACCTTTTATTGGTCACACAAGTTAAGCCTTAAAGGGCAACAAATTTTAGGCTACGTGTAGGTTACCAGAGAAATCTCTAAGCAAATGGAAAGCGTGGCTAAAGTGTTTAAGGAAGAAAAAGAACACTTGACTGCTTTGAAGAAAAAGAAAAAAATCTACTGATGGTAAGAGAAGGAAGAATGATACAGAGAGAGAGGGGAAGAGATAGAGGAAGAGTGAGGGGCCACCTTCTTTTTAAGGAGCCATTTAAATGATCAACAGTAAATAGAGGGGAATGTCATCTGACAGAAATAAAGTTCCCGTTAACAGCGGGGATGGAAAGTAATTTACAGATACGCTGTCCGCGCCATCTTTGTGCCTCCCAGATAAGGTTTCATTTCAGAAACGGATAGGAGACATTTTCACTTACGGGCCCCCATTCTGGGACACCTGTGATAACAGCTTGTGGACCCCTAATTGAAAATGGGTTTCAAAATGGATTTTCACTTTTCTTCCACCCTCTCCCCCCCTCCTCTCCATTCTCTCCCTCCCTCATGACTAACCCCCCTCACCGTCAACACCCAGCTCCATCCCTTTTTTCCTTGCCGTTTCTTGTCGTTGGCAGAGGGAGGCGATATTGGAAGGGCAGGGAGGGAGAAGGGAGGGAGACTTGGGGGAAATGGAGCATTGGGAGCGGATCATCCCTCAGCCCGTGTCACAGCTATGACAGGCGCATGATCCGTCTTATTAATGAAATCATTGATCACTTGATGGGACTCATAATCAACTGTTTCTCCACTGTGTCCTGCCCCATCTCCGCCTCCTCCTCCTCCTCCTCCCTCCTCATGCTACCACCTCTGCTTTCCACTTTGTATCCCTGTTTGAGCCCTCCTTAAACATGATCCAACCTTTTTTTTGTAACTGAAGACAAAAATGATTAATAAATACAGATAATTAACAAGAACACCCACAGTATGCCTGACAATGTGTGCTGATAAGTGATTCAGGGACTGTGATGCCAATTTAAAAATGACAACAATTGCAAGAAATATATCTGTTTACGTCCCTAAATTGGCCCTTTCTTATAGAGGAAACAAGTTGGTAGTTATTTTAAGAAATGCACTTTGTCATCTGTATTTGTGCTGTATGTATTTCATGAGGACCAGAGGAGGAAGCAGGGGCCTCTCTGTGTTACCCAACTCTAGGCTCTGCCTGTGGGGGCTAATGAGAGAGGACTGATGGAGGGATAAGGGACCTCATGGGAGCTCTGGCTGGCCCACGGGTCAAACAGCACAATGGAGGAGGCGTTATAGAGCCTGACACACAACCCCACGCAGGAAAACTGGCTTTTAGTGTCAAAAGACCTCTGTATGGTACATAAATAATACATAAAAAGTTATTATGTAAGCAGAAATACATAGAAGAAAATACAAATGTATCCACAATAGGACAGAACATCATGAGGTTTCAGAGACACACTGTATATGTATCAAATTTAAAATCTACCTGTAGATTTGGGTTTGTAAAGTCACACAGGCCCCATGTGCACACTCTGTGGATGTGCTTTGCCTTTACTGGTGAGCCATAGCCATTTCATGGACCTCTGCACTGAAGGCAATTTCCTGCAGCAGCAGGGGGACAAGCTTTGGCAGAGCCACCTCACAGGGGCCTGAGGCGCAGGATTAGCTTAGCCTCGCTGCTACTCAGGGCGGAGGGAAACCTCAGCTGCCCAGCCCAGTCCGGCCCAGCCTGGCCTCTCTTGTCTGGCACACTTCCGCATTCCCAGATCTGCCTGCAGGAGCTCCACTGCTCCTTCACTGCTGGAAGATGCATATAAGCCACTGCCTCAAGACTTTTGCACGCTGTGGAGATGGTGCCAGAATTCAGCTGTAGTGGAATTGCATCTTTGTTGTTTTTTTTGGTCAAGGATCATCCGACTTGTTTGCCCTGGTTGGTTGAGATGGCATATAACTTTGAACGTCAAAATTAACACCTTAACACAGATTCAGATAATTACAATTTGCCTCGTGTTTTTGTAATTTTGGTATTAATTTGTAATCAGTTTTGATTTGAACTCACAAAAGCATGTGCTGATGTCTGGTGACATATTGGCACAATGAAGTTGTACAGGGAAGTAAACACACTCATGTAAATAAGACCACCACTTTTTTGGATGGATAAAACCAAGCCTGAAAAGTCCGTCCTTTGTTACATGTGAAAATTGAACAGATGAACCACCATGGTAATAACAGCAGCTCCTACCATAGTTGGTGAGACCTTGCTTTTCTTTTCCAAACAAGTTTGGCAGCCTGAAGTTAAAAACCTGTATGATTGCATTCCCAAATCCTGATAATTACCTTGGTGAGTACAGATAGAGATAATGGCCAAAAATATTACCCAAGTTGTCACCTATGTTGTAGTTGAATTGCTCCTTTAATTTTTTTAATTCTAATATGTTGTGATAGTTCATGCTGATAATTTTCACTGACATGCTGAGAGCCAGAATGGCCTTGGAGTCAGAGGTCACCCGGGTCAGAGACTCTGAGCCAACGACCAGCCTCATAAAGACAAATCAGCCTACCCTGTGTGAGAGGACGGGTAGGTACATCGGCCAACATTGCCCTGCTACATCCCAGCAAAACTGCAGCCCGGACAGATCTTTTTCCTCTGAAAGAGGGAGGTGCAGGGGTGACCACTGGCCCCATAAACTCATAAACCCGTAAAGTAGGGGAAACAGTAGTTGATTATTCTACCACTCCGTCCATTTGTCGGTAGGCATCAGTGGCCTCCCTCCTGCCAGGAGGAACAAAGCAGGGGTCTCCTGACCCTGCCAGGAGGATTTATTGTGGTATGTTCTTTTCCGCGTCCTCTCTGTTTTGTTCGCTCGTCCACGCCTCCTTACCACAGTTGGATTCTTGTTGAATGGGATAAAGTAGCAACTAGTGGCCTTGCCACCAGGGTTGGAGTTCATATGAAAGACAACCAGTGAGCTCAAATTTTGCATTCTGTATGCATTAAGTTACTGTGATCAACAGAAGAAGTTTTCTTTAAGACAATCTGTATTATATGCATGTTTCATTTTTTTAAGTTGCTTGTAGCAATATAAGTATAAGCAGAAAAGTATTAAGAACATAAAAACAATTCATATCCTAGCTCATTAATAATTGATTATCTGTGTGCAAAACAAATAATGTATCATTAGATTTCATATATGTTTTATGTGTACATTACAAATAATAAATTACAGCAGTTTTAATATTTATGTCTTTTATGTACTTTCCCCCTCATCATGTACATTGGTCTTTCTAACATGTTGGCATAGCGGCAGCAGTTATTTAAAATGATAAGTAAATATGACATTTTTAAAGAAGTCATTGAGGTAAATATAAACAGCATGCATTATAGCTTTAAAGATACAGCATGTGAACTTAGTGGGCTGTATCAAAATCACATGAACATTTCTATCAAAGTCTTTGGGTCATGTCCAGTTGAACAATTTTTCTTGTCTGGAGCCTGAAACGTATTTTGTTGTCTGGAGCTGTGCATGTAAGTATGTTTCAGGCCACTTTCCGCTCTCTGCTCAAAACTCACTGGATTAAATCAAGACATGCTTTCAGGTTTGAGAGAGCAAAAAGGCCATATACCCTCTAATCTCTCTCCCCTGACCTCCACACCCTTTGGGCTTTGACTCTCACCCTTCTCCCCCTCCCCTTTCACCGCCCCAACTCTCTCCCTCACAGTGCGAAAGAGGAGCTAGGATCAAAGGCTATAAACCATGGCAGTGATTTCTGGTGATTGATTAGAAGCAGAGGTTGAGAAGCAGCAGCTCTCTCCCTTCCATTCTTCCCACCCTCTGGTGCTGCGTACGCACTCTCTCAGGGCTCTCGTAAATAGCTCAGGCTGTAAGTGGGAAAAGAGTTGCCACGATTGGCAGACAGAGCCCAGAAACACATCCGTGCTGGGGCGGCCAGGCCAGTTTTTCAGCTTCTTCCTCCTGGATGGCAGGGGGGTGTCAGTTGATAAGAACCATTTGTTGTCTTGCTTGGATCTGGGGAGGGACAGTGTAATCCCCTCGCCCTGGTCTGCTCACAGAGCTGGAGGAAAAGAGCAGAGGAGAGGAGGAGGAATTGATTTTCAGAGAGAGGGCATGCGGAGAATTGAACTCAGATGTGTAGCAGAGACAGGGTTTGAAAGAAACATTCTACTTGCGGGGAAACACATGTCTGTAGCTTACAGCAGAGGGCCATGCAATTTGAACTTGAGCAAGTCCTTCTAATGTTAATCAATTGCATAGCTGTCTTTCACCATTCTCTCCCGCCTCCTCCTCCTCCCACTGTCCCGAGCCCAACTCAGCCTGGAGGCCTCTTGACAAGCAAGTTGTCCTCTAAAGGCATTTTAATAGGCCATGCACATTCAGAGCCATTGAGATTGATACTAAACCAAATCTCCCACATGCATGCTTTTGCACAGAGACACAAATACATATGCACCTCCCTCCGTCTTTCCTACCCGGCCTGATCTCACCTGGAGCTGTGAGGCTAATGATGTTCGGAGTGTGGGCCTCGCAGCGACAGCTCCAGTCCCGGGGAGATGTGTCTCATGTCAGACTTTGCGCCAGACAGACTCCAATAAGGAAAGGGGGGCAGCGGTGGGGTGGGTGTTCTTCAACACAGCTGGAGTGAAGCCAAAACTAAAAGTGCAATTCTCTGAAGGTTTTGTTTTTCCTCTGTGGTATTTACAAAGTGATTGAGCGCATGTTTGAGTGTCATGGAGTATCTCATTACGCTTTTAAAAGCTTTTTATCCATCGACATGCTTTAAGATATGTACACATGCGTTGCATGCTGTAGATACTCAGTCATGTGTGCATGCAGACACATAGTCTCTCATTTTCTCTCACTTTCCTCGACTGCACCAAGCTGCACACACACACACACACACACACACACACACACACACACACACACACACACACACACACACACACACACACACACACACACACACACACACACACACACACACACACACACACACACACTTGGTGCAGCTGGAGGATGGGCCGTCATTATTAACTGTTTGGCGACCTCATGACTTCATCCTCGGTGCTGTCAGAGGCGGCCCACATTATGTCTCCGCTCGCGTCAATGGGCTCTTTGTTCTGGCTTGGCTCTGGAGCAGCTCAGCATGGGACTGCGTGAGTCCATCAGTCCCACTGCGGCTCTGGGGGTGGGGGGGTTTAAGGATGGATGGAGGGAGGTAGTGAATGGAGAGAGGAAGAGTGTGCGGGAAAGGGATGAGGGGTGATGGAAGGAGATTGAGGAGATTTGAGAAAGACATGGGAACTGGGAGAATGAGGGATGATATCAGGAAACCAGGAGTGAGTAACAAGAGGTTAGCTGGAACATTTTTAACTTAGATGCAGAAGGTGGGATGTAGTGAGGTAAAAGAGGGGAATGAAGGATGGAGAGGGACAGGATTCATACAGGCTACAGGTGAATCCTAAAGTCGACTAGAGTATTCTTTTACCATGATGATTTTAAACACTGCTCTCCTTCCATCCCACTGAGTCAATATGAACACAGGATTATGAAGGCAACATGTCATCTGAGCTGCACCGGCCATCTTTGTGTGGAATGTGGGATTAATGGCAAAGTAATGCAGAGATTAGAGAAGGAGGCGAGAGTGAAGCGGGAGAGGAGGATTGGACTGGCGGGAGTGACAGGAGAGGTCATACATGAAGAGAGCTCATTACTGAGAGGCGACAGCAACAGACGGGGAGAGACGTAGACAGTAAGGAAAGAAGTGTTGAAGCAGGAGATAGGACCAGAAATACTAAGGTTATTAGGTGATTTAGGAAGATACATAATATGTGGACAAATAGAGGACTGTGTCCAATGTGTGGACTGCAACTTTTACTTATGTAGACTAAATACAACTTCTAATGTCATTGTACCATTATCTGGCTGCATCCAAGCTTTCTTTTAACACTATCCCCAATGTTCCAATGTTGAGCTTCTCTCTGATAAATAGTTGTTACAGCAAATATCACAACTTTGTTTCTAACAAGTCAGTTTGGTATGACAAATGTCCCAGAAAGTGACATCTGAAGGTGACCTGATTTGAAGTGTTGTCTGTATTAACATGGCTCACTTTAAGGTGTAACACCCTCTCCTCCCATTGGTGGTGCAGAAAATTAAACTTCATGTCCATCGACTGGATGTTTCAACGTTGTGACGTGTGCAGTCTACAACTGACTTTTTAATCACAAAATCAGATTTTTTTTTTCAAGGTAGTTGCTCATCTTTTACACTTTTGACTCAACAGAAATAATTTCATGCCTATGCAAACCTTAAAAATCTTGGACACCACAGATAACTCCTCTCTTTATAACATACACAATACACTCAGTGAGCATGTAAGGACTCATTGACCTAACCTGTGACATACAATAGAATTGCCCCAGCCACTAGTCTGTCATATTGTCTAAACCTGTAACTTTCACCCTGTATTTTGCCCTTTATTGCAATACAGAGTCACTTATGTAATCATATAGAAAAGTCTGGTGCCTTTTCCTTTCCCGCACTCACCTCCAGCCCCCTTTCTAGCAGACAGTGGTTAAGTCTGTTTGGCCAGCATAGCTGATCCTCTAATCTGCAGAGCTTTCCCTGCCTGTTGCAGACACTGTAATGAAGGGGTCTAGGTCTCACCTGTATTTTGAGGGGAAAGGGGTGAATAACACCCTGTTCATTAAGCGGGCACTCCTATTCATGTCCCACGCTGGGGGTGGGTGAGAGTCAAGTCTAGGATTTTGTAGCCAACCGTCAGCCGTAATGATGATAGGATGTTGGAAGGCAAATGGTGATTGAAAGGTTCATAAAGAGTTCTTTGTGAGGGGATTTGGCACATTTTAGGTTTTGATGACAAATAAACTGTGGAAAATGAACTTATGTTATTTTAGATAACAACACTATGTGACGTGTGTGTGCAGAACAGCCCCTCATTGTGGGAGCAAAGTGAAGGAGTCAGTTGAGTTGTGTTATTTTATGGCATTTTGCTTGTAGTTTGGAATTCTGATTGTCATGCTCTCTGGCAAAAAAAGACCTTATGTCCAAATGTGACAGGTTAGAAACTGTAAGCATTACCAGCTGTAGAATCAAAGGCCCAGGCATGCTGTTCATTTAACCCAAATCCGTCACACTCATGTGTAGCCCCTGACTCAACTTGTAATGTACACATTCAGCAGAAGGCATTAGACAGACTAATGTACAAGTATGAATGTACATTTACTCTCAGCACCTCTTTACCTGCAATATGTCAAAGGTTACTTACTATAGTTGCCAATATACAGTATATTGGCTGGGGTGTGTACACCACACTAAGCTGGCTAAATTCTAATCTTTTTATTTCAGTTTTGTTTCACTACATACTGCCGTTTGTGTCAACTGTAAATGAAGATTTTCAAAAGTGGTGTATGGCTAGCTATGCAAATGACATGCATTTCTATGTGAATGGGGAACTGAAGCCCTGTCAAGAGCGTGTCAGATCAACAGGCGGAGATATAACCCTTACCCTAAAGCCATGTCTGCCAATCAGAAAAAAATATTACTGGAAGGCTTCCTGGCTGCATTGAAGCATTGATCACTCTGTAGCGCTTTCGGTTGCCTCCGGTCTTCGATATAGTAAAAGAGTAACTGTACATTGAGGTGTAAACATGTAAAAAGTAAAGTTAGCAAGGTTAGAGTATATGTGGGTGAAAGGCCAAAGCTCATCAAAATACCTATGTACATGTGGACCGAGAGCTTTATGGAAAATGAAATGTTATTCTGGCTTTCACACTTAAACATTTTCAGAGCCTGCTTAGTGTAACTGTTGTGTTGTTCGAACACGTTTTTTTTTTTGCTGACCTGCCTAGCAGGTGCGAGAATAGATGAGCAGCAACCGAGCAGGCAGTGAATTAGACAGACAGATCTGAACATCCACTGGCCTAATCACCACAGAAGAAAAAGGGAGCGAGAGAGAGAGAGAGTCCACTCTGGACTTAGACGTTCACCAGTCATTGATAAAGTGCTTAGCAGCAGGAAAATTAATGAATCCGGCCCGACTGGGAAAGGGGGTTTTGGTTGTTGAAGGGGAGGGAGAGGAAGAGGGGGAGGAGGGCTGGTGTGCGGGGGAGGGGGGGGGTAATCCTGTTCCAGCTAAATGGCTGATCCCTCTCATTCCTTAGATATCAAATGTCAAGAGTTAAATTAGCCTGCTAGCCTCAGATAGGAGTTAACATGCTTTTAAACGGGGCGGGGCGCTGCAATTCCTGCCCCCTTTGGGATGGCGGGCAGGTGCCTTTGAAGTGTCTAATTATCCAGCTCCTAGTAAGTACTGGCTAACTAACTTAATGGGGGCCTCTATGCCTCAGTGCAGTGCACAGTTATGCACTTAAACACATGTACCAAAATGTGTGAATGCGCATTTTTAAACAAGCAGAAACACATAGGAGTACAAGTACAGTGGGCATATCAGCATGGCCCTACAGTTTGATAAGTCATGAAAGAACTTTATGATTCTATCAGGTGGGATACATCCGCAATTGCGTTTTGGATCATATTTGATGTGCTTGAAATTACTGTATTATTTTTTTCTATTTTATCCAAACTGTTGGCTCTGTGTTTCTTTGCTTTGGCTGCATATCCATTTCTCTTGGCGAGCCAGTCCTAATCTGAGTGCCACAGACTTGGTCCGGATCACTCTGGTGTCAGAAGTGGGATTCCAATGCTGAGGCCCAGTGGAAAGCTGGCCCACTCTGGTCTGGTGGGCTTTATGCCCAGATTCACCGTAAAAGACCCACTATCCCAAACGGACATAGTTCTGCTCTAGTCTGCCCTAGCACACAATCAGTTTATATTGTTACAGAGGACAATTTAAATAACTAACAGGTTATAGTTGATCATAGTTGGCTTGTGACTGAAGCAATGCTTATACTGTCTATAAGCCAATCAGAGCACTAAATGGCATTTTTTTTTGTTGCTTTGAAGCCTTCATCAAATGCATCTCTTGGTGTTTGATTCCTCAAAGAATGCAGGCCAAATGTGCCCTTTGAGTGTAAAACCTTAAAAGCCTATCCTATCCAGGGTCATAAATGCATCTGTGTGCATTTTAGAGTCAGGGCTTTCAGCCCTCTCACTGCAATGCTCATTGCTCCCTCACAATGTGGGCCTGATGAAATGGTAGTGGGGTTTCAGGCTGCTCTATGGTGGGCCTGTGCCCCTAATGGGGGGATAAGGGGTAGCTAGGGGCAGGCGGAGGCTTGGCATGAGACAACCCTGCTGTGAGGCTGATTTGAGGTGAGCAAAGGGAAGAAGGAGGGCGCCAAGCAGGCTTTGATTTGCCCCTCCCCAGCCCCGGGGCCTGGAGGCTGGGGCGGCAAGATGTTGAGCTCTGGGTGCGTCCCAGAAGACCCCTGGCGGCAGAGAGAACAGGCCGGGACTGCGGGCTGTGGAGCCGGGGGGTGGGGCATGGGCTGCTGAGAGCCAAATTGAGATGTGGGAGTCGTTGAATTTTGCCTAGATGAATATTGAAGAGGGCATTTGCGGGCACTGTGTGGGAAATCAGCAGCTCACAAAAGACTGCTAACCAGGAGAGGGAGCATCCTGACCTGCCCATACCTCTCTCTGCAATTCGTCAACACATCAGTCACAGGCTGATGGTTAAATAATGTACCACTGCGGATTCAATCGGCAGAGACAGAATCAAATATGAGTGCAAAGTTAAACGAAGTGAACTTTATGTGTGTTGAAGTTCTCCAGAGCTCTGTCAAATAGTTTGACTGGGGATTGCCAACTACCCTGCCCACAGCTATCAGGGTAATGACCTGATTATGCCTTCTGACATTTAGAACATTAGTTTGTCGAATGTCACCCTTTTTAGGCAGATACAGGATGCTCCATTAGCACTTAGCAACCTTCACATAATGCAGAACTGAACTCTGTTGTGGGGAAGGTGCCCAGCTCTTTGTGGCACTGAGCCCGTCAGCCAAGAAGTTGATCAGAAAAATACCTCACACAATTGCGGTAATCCTCTGTGCTCTTGTTGTGTTGGGTTTGGTGGAGTTTGAGCGTTCTCTCTCCTTCCCTCATCTTTCAGCCTGTGCTAATCGTGAATGATTCCTTCTGTCTATAGCGCCAATGCCAGGGCCGGTGAATCAGGTACATAAGCCTAAGCCGCTTGGAGAGGTGCTCTTATTAAACTCTAGCCAGCTGCTGGAATTTTTCTTCCCCCTCTCATTGTTAATAGGGGAGTCTTGAGTCTTTCCCGGGAGTTGATTTGCAAGAGAAAGAAAAAAAGGAGCAAGAGATTATTGCACAGGAGGAGAGGAGCTTTGAAGAAGTGTTTTGTGATTTCACTGTATATCCTCCACTCTACTCTCTCCTTGTTCGCTCTCCATGTGCTCCCCAGCCAAAACCTGTTTGTGCCCCTGACAACAGTACTTTGAGAAGTTCAAAGGTGGAACACAGCATATGTCTGGATTTGGCTCAGAGGTACAACAACACCTCCGATGTTTAGGCTTTTAAGAAAGGCGGTAATGTAAGGAAAGAGTTACAATGTGCAATGGCCCTTTGTGCACCCCTGAAACATACATGTCCCAGTTTTAGAGACTTTGACTGAGTGCAGGCCAGAGGGCAACTTAGACGCATGAGAGTCAAGGACAGATTAGCATATAGAGGAACAGCAATCCTTGTTTTTAACCTCTGTCTCCTGAAAAAACCTTCAAAAACAACAAGTCAAGGTTTTTGTTTCACTTTTCATTTCTTTGAATTGCCTGGGCACCCTTAACTTTAGCCCCCCTTTGCCCCAGAGCCCAACTCTCAGAGGAATTGGCCCCACTCCATCTCTCATTATCTCTTTTAAAATTTCATTTTGTCATTGCATCCACACTCTCTTTTATGCCGCCATATTAAAGGCCATGCATAGGGTTTTCTCTGAAGGTATTCGCACCAGAGTTTTACAATAGAGACCCCAGACAAGGGGGAAAAAGGGAGAAACCCGGGCTTTAGGATTTAATGAGTGGCTTGCTGGGGGTGAAAGAAGGATAGAAAGCAAGTGAGGGAGAGCAGGAGAGAGTGCATTTGTAGAGGGTTAGAGAGAGAAGCAAGGGAGGAAGAATGCAGGAATGGAGCACCAGGTACCATAATAGTGGCAGAAAAAGCTCCTGAAATACTAGAACTGGGGCGTGTGCTCTGATCAGGACGGCAGTGAGCACAATTACCTTCTTTTCAAATCCTTCAGTGACACTGCGGGAAGAAGGAGGACTTTGAAACTTGAAAGGCAGGAGCCTGCTTTCAACCTCAAACGCGAGCAGGAAAGGGCTCTGAAATTTGTTCAGTGCTCCCCATCCACCATTAGCTTGTTTCTTCCTCTCGCCTCCAGGCATTTAAGCGCTTTTTGAAAAGATGTTAAGAAATTCAATCACCATAGAGAGAGAGCGAGATAGTTCTTTTTTCGTTTTTTAGAGAGGCATGCTTTCCTCTGGTCCACAGAGGACCGGCCTGCTGCTTTTGTATTGGGCTGAATAGACTTTGCAAACTGGTGGAGGACTAGATGTGGCAACCATGGGAAAAGAGAAGAAAATAAAAGCGGAATGAAAAATTAGGGAGGGAAAATGGGAAAGGGTCTGTTGGGCTGATGGTCTGAGATAGAGGAGTGTTGCAGGGTTGAACTTTTCAAAGTTGCATGTGTTTACCTGTGTCTGCTCTGTCTCCATTAGCCCATTTTTTTTTTAAATTGTTGTAAAGATACAAAAAGTTTCCACCAGCAGGAACTGAAGAGAAACCTTACTTAGATTTCTGGTTCTCGTCTACCAGTCCAAGGAGGAAATTGACCCTTGTGCTGCTGAGTGTTTGTTTAACCATTTAAGGTGCTATAAACTGAAATAATGAAGCCCCTTAAGGTGGTACATGGTAGAATGATGAACCCCCTCTGTGGGCTTTCCATGGTGACAGGAAGTGGATGGTGGGACTGTGACACTTCTGGGATTGAACTAGTCGCTTGACCTCCCTTGGAGGAGAGAGACATATCTAAATAGCAGTGGGGGTCACTGGAGAAGAAATAAAGTAAGAGGTAAAGAGAGTGAACAAGACAAATTCAAATAGTGAAAAAATAGCAATGCAAAGTATATTTTCTAAAGTAAGCAGGTGAGTCTTCAAGTAGATTTTTGTAAGTTTGGCAGAATATGTTTTAGGCTATAGGCCTCCTAACTGCTACACTATCTGAGGCCCTAGTGATGAATTTATATTTATAATACATCAAATATCTGGATGAAAGTAAGAAAAAAAGCTCATGAATATGGACACAGTTTTTGCTTCTCCAGATGTAATGCTAGATCCTCTAGATGTGAAAGAGTACACAGCGGAAGCACACAGCTACATGTTCTACCCTTACTGTAGCAGTGCTTGCTCCCAGCGTAGTTTACAGTCTTGACTTCTTTCAGTTCATGTCAGAAGATGAACCCAATTCCAAAATCCCTTTATGTTAATATTGCGCTTTGCAAGAGCAGACCTATTAATCCAGCTTTAACCGTATAAGTGCCATTATTCCTTTAATAAGATCACTGGCTGCGCAGTATAGGATTAAATGCTTATATCATAACTGACACTGTCATTTCCTACGGATGAGAGTGGCTTGCCTCTCTGGCTGTCAGTTCCGCGTTAGGAATCTTTGAATCTGCTGCCAGTGCTTTGCTGATGCACGGCTGGCCCGAATGCTGGTAATGGATGTGGGAGAGAGAGGGGAATAAAAGAGGGACCCGTGAGTTGCTCCTCCTGCTCTCTCTTCTTCGACTCTCTCAATTTTAATCAGAATCAGAATCAGAAATACTTTATTGATCCCCAAAGGGAAACTCTGTGTTGCAGTTGCACAAATAGTAGAAATACCAGAGTAGAAATATAAATAAAGAAATATAACGAGCGTAGATATGTACGGTATTTACATAGTTAAAGGAATGTTATTATACAGTATTTACATAATTAACATAATTAAGGAATTGGTGAAAAGTAATAATAATAATTGGAGCAGGTTAGTATTGCACACTTTTCAGGCCAGTGTTATTGTCCAGTTTAGACCTCTCTATGTGTCTGTGTGTCAGACACTTAGAGGGAGGAGTTATAAAGTTTGACGGCCACCGGCAGGACTGACTTCCTGTGGCGCTCTGTGGTGCATTTAGGTAGAATGAGTCTATCACTGAAAGTGCTCTTGTGATTTAGCAGCAAGCCATGGAGTGGGTGCGAGACATTGTCCAAGATGGCATGTAGTTTGGACAGCATCCTCCTCTCTGACACCACCGACAGAGAGTCCAGATCCACCCCCACAACGTCACTGGCCTTGCGGATCAGTTTGTTGAGTCTGTTGGCGTCCGCTACCCTCAGCCTGCTGCCCCAGCATGCAACTGCAAAGAGGATATTCTCTCTTCCTGCTTCTCTCTCTTAACCTCCCCCCTTTCTGATCGCTTCTCTTCTTCTGTGAAGTGGTACAGCATTATGGCGGTCCTCTTCAGTGCTTAAGGTAGTGCTCTTTAATCTGGCCCTCTCCTCTGTTCTTAATTGGCAGTTGGATGCTGTTGGGTTTCAGTGCATAGAGGGGGAGCCTTGCACTGCCAGGCTGCTAATACAGAACCTCTGGTGCCAGCACAACAGCATTTTGCCAGGCTCTCAGTGCGCAACATTAACATAGGAAAGAGCATTGGAGTAAACTGATAACCAACAGTTTATGGTGAAATCATAATTGCATATAACTGGGGCTGAACATGGTGACCAAGTAAAGCGTCTCATTGCAAATTATCTATAATGTACAATACATATTTAGACATTTTCTTGGCCTTCATGAGTGTGACATGCTATGCCAGTTTGTGAGTTAGTCTATATAGTATCTTAGTACAGAAAAGACTAGGTCAGGAGGTTAGCTGACCCTTATACATGTCAGTTCAGAGGTCCGGCTAAAGGTCAAGGGTCATGTCTTTCTGGTGGAGCTCAGCCCTTGAACTCAACTTCACATTTATCCTCTTTACCCAGCATGCCAGGAAGCTTTCTCCAGAGCCACACTCCTAATTTTTACCTCAGAAAGACAGATTTAGTTTGAGAACAGAGAGACAGAGAGAGTGGGGAGAAGGAAAAAAACAAGAGAATGAAGGATGGCAGGGTTGATACAACCATGACGCTGGTTAATGAACAGCTTGGAATGCAGACAGAAATTCTGCATTGCCTCCTCAATAGGAATACATTTCTTTTTAAAAAAAAATAAGAGAGACAGAGAGAATTTAAGAACAGATTTTTTGGAAACTGTGCGAAAACAAGAGGTTGGGATTTTTTCATCCATGGTGTCCATTTGCTCATACACCGTATGCCTCTGAAATCCCATATCTGGCGCCAAACCCAGGCAGATTTACACTCATAATGGCCAGTAGGTTTTAGGTGTACTAAGCTGATCTCCAGTTCCTTCATTCACTCGCACCTTCTACATGAACTGACTTCCCTATAACTTCTGTTGCAGCTGTCTGTCCGAAACATAACCACAGGAGAGAGAGAGATTTTCACCCTCTGCTTCGATTCTTATATGTGCTCATAATAAATCAGCAGCTCATTGTTTTCCCCTTCCAAAGTTTTAACATCAGATTCTCTTCTCTTTCTATCTATCTACCCTTTGCAGAAGATGAAAGTTCAGGCACGCTGTACCACCGCGAGAGGCGCAATGCCATCAGCTCCCAGGCTCCTACATCTCGTGGCGCTGACCGGACCGTAAGCGAGGAGCCCTCCACCTCCACAGACGACCGCCCCTCCCTGCTCAAGAAGGAGCTGCATGGTTCCCTGCCCCACCTGGCTGACCATGCCCTGCCGTACCGAGGCACTCTGTTCACTATGGACCCTCGCAACGGCTACCTAGACCCACACTATCGTAAGTCCACTAGCCACAAAATTGTTGTTTATTTGGAAAGTGGAAAACTTGTAGATTTTTTTAAGTAAAGAAACACAGCTCAAGGACATTTTTGCCTCACCCCAAGCGCTGAGGCCAAGTTTGTCTCTTTACTGTAGGTAAGAGGCAAAGCTGCCTGATGCTTGATCAAATCTGACAGATTAGCCTCTCTCTTGCGTTTACTCTTGCCTCAACACACACACACACACACACACACACACACACACACACACACACACACACACACACACACACACACACACACACACAAACCTTTGGAACACAATCACGCTCACTTGTCTTGTTTTGTGCCTGGGAAGTTAGTATGGGGAACGGCCAGCGTAGCTTCTTAATTCCCTCATTAGGGGCCTGTCTGAACACAGTACTCTGCTTTCCCTCATCAACACACACTTCAAAGCCCCAAAGCAGCGCCGCGTCAAACTTCACTACCCCCTACTCTGCTCTCTCTCGCTGGGACTCAGAGACTGTGTGAGAGAAAGTCAGCGGGAGAGAGAGAGAGAGAGAGAGAGAGAGAGAGAGAGATAGAGAGAGACTAATGGAGATGAAGCCTAAGAGATTGAGGTGAAGGGAGAGTGAGATACTAAAGATAATGTGAACAAAAGGTGAGATAGACAGGAGGAGTTAGATGAAAGTGAAGCTGTGTGTGTATGTGGAAAGAGAGAACAGGAGATAGATGATTGGGCAGTAAGAGGCTGATTAGGAGGTTAATTCAGTGGCCTCTGTAGCCAGGACTTAGCCTGCAGACAAGGATTTGATGTGATAGCTTGTTTAGTTTGGTTAAATTGGCTCTGAATTTGGCCAGAGAGAGTGGGACAGAGTGATTCAGTAATGAAAAGTCCAATGGACCCCAACCGTATACTGTAACTTTATTTATTCAGCCACTTCATTAGCTACTGCTCCCTCCTGCTTGGGTGCTTGAGAGTCACCATCGTGCCTCTTTAAGGGAAAGGTTACTCAAAACCAGGCAATGGAGCTGTGGACAGGGCCCTCGAGGGCAGAACATTACTGCCCATTACATCCTGACCTAACTCAGCAACACTGCCACTTCTCATTTTATGTATGTGTGTGGATATGTGTGAAGGAACTCTGGAGGTTCCAGACCACTGAAGCCTTGGGGAAGAAGTGGGGCGAGAGACAGGGAGGGGGTGGGGGTGGGGGTGGGGGTCATTCTGGGGCTTGGGGTCATGTGGAAAAGTCACAGTCTGAAATGGAGATTTCAAAAGCAGCAGGAAAAGTCAAAAGGGTTGTGGAGCTTCAAGAGGCTTTCTTTGTGCATTGGGGCTCAAGAGGCTGGACGACTTGCAATCATCGAGGCAGATTGGAGTTGAACACAGAAAAGGATGCTGGGAAGCTACAGGCATGATGAACATAGATTTTATCCTCCTTATGCACTGCATATAAGCAATAATTTGATCATTTGTAATTTGTAAAGCAAACATTTGCCAGATGAAGCTTCTTAAAATACAATAATGTAAAGCTTTTGTAGGGTTTTCTACTGTATACAAAACAAGCAATTTGAAGATGGCACATTAAGCTCAGGGAAATTCTGATTTCTCCATATGATTAATTAATAAGTGAAAGAATGATAATTATTAGTTGCAACCTTGGTGTCAAAGAAAATATATAAGAATTACACAAAAAACAATGAAGACCCAATTTGTTATTAGAAGAAATAACACCGACAAAGACGGAAATGGCAACACAGATTTTTCTTTAAAAAAAAACACAAAGTCTGAAAGGCTTCTAGTGTTTTTCATTGATGTCAATTCTCTGATCCTGATTCTGCCCAGGAAGACTTATGATCTGAGATGAGAGCATTGCTGCGCAAAACACCTCCTCCTGGCCCCAGGTGTTGAGGACATGGGGTGTCCCTGAAGGCAGCGGTCCCATTCTGTCTGATTGAACCCAGTACCAGAGCTCAATCCCCATGAGCTCCTGCGGTCTGAGGGTCAGCAAAACGAAAGGGTTCTCCTAAAAAACGCCCATTCCCCTCCCTTCTTCCCTCACTCCCTCAGCTGTAGCATCTGTTGCCCCTCCTGCGCCACAAGGTGTAAAAGCCACTGGCTCCTGTTCTGGTTTCTGGTTCCATACACATGTGAGCACACACACACAGCTCTTACTCCACCAGTGGTCTCTATGAGGGCTTTGTCACCTCCTAAATTCATCCCAGGTGTGTGCATGTGTGTGTGTGTTTGTGATGGAGAGGGGGCCCTAAGCCTTTGTGCTGTGCTTGCATAGTGTGCAACGCCATGCAGCAGACAGCCAGGTAAATCCGATTACTCTTAGTGCTGGTGTGTGTCAGTGCTTAATGTGCCTAAATGTGATGGCAGCTGCAGGCTCCCCACACCTGGTCGTTGGTTTGTTAGCGTGGTGGCGAATCTCTGGGAGGCGTGGGAGGCGAACAACAAGAAGAGAGCCGAGGGGAGGGGGTTATATTCAGGGGCCTGTGCCGGTAAATCTTTGCTATTCACCCAGACTTGTGATCTCCCACTCCTCTTACATCTGTGGCCTAAGACTGTGTTTACTCTGGTATTTACACCCACTTCAGTGCAGAAAGGAAGAGACACTAAGGGAAACATTGCCCCTTTTGTTAGCATTAGCTAATTGTGGTGATGCCTGAGTCTTAGCCGCTTTTCTTTGGCAAACACTGGATAAGAGTCCACATCCTTCCTACCACATCACTAATACATGGGGCTTTGCTGTGGGATAAGAAGAAAGGATTGAGATGAGGATTAATGAGGGAGAAGTCTTTTTTTAAGATCTTAATTGTGTAGAAGTGTGAATGGGATGTGCAGCGCCGACATCTGTTTACATTGTGCGATGATTAGCCGGTCAGTGGTCCTGCAGCAACAGTGAGCCCACTTGCTGGCGAAGCATCTCTGCTTCCTCCGAGGGGATCTTCTTCTTTAAAGTGTCTCTTTCTTAAACACTTGCCCTTCTTTGCCAGACTAAACACATCCGTGGAGGGACTTAAAGCACATCCTTTCAATGGCTTTCTTGCAAATGTTGCTCTGAAACACCCGAGAATGTTTATCGAAAGGAAGACAACTGGAGTAAAGTAAATTTGCCAAGCTTTAGAGACAATGCTTAAGTATATTGGCGCGGAATAAAATATATTTTGTTGCTGTACTGTATTTGTGATACAATAGGTCATTGATGGGAGTTGACACGACACATTAAGTGTGTCTCCAGGCTGTGATGGCTGCCTATCGGTCCAATAGTCTTTGGGTTAGCTCATTAAAACATCTAGTCCAGATCTGGCTGCCAGGGCCTAATCCCTACACCAAAGCCTTCCTGTCCTTGACTGATCTCAGAAACCATGCCTGCTAAGCTAGAGGCAGTGGCGGAATGGATCTCTTGGCTGAAGGATTCCTTCACATGTATCACAGTAACCCTGCTCTGTGAGTCTGGCCAAAGGTGACTGCTACCTGGATCATAATGACCCTGTGTTCTGGGAAAGCTAGCACGAACACTGAGCCATGGCATAAAACCTATCCCGGGGGATTTATGATGTGGTGGGGGTGGTGGGTGTTCAGTCACAGGTTAAACTCTAAACTGCTGCACCGGGCTGATCTTAGGTCTACTGGGCCGTAGCAAGCCTGCTGCTGCCCCGGCGTCAGTCTGTCTGTCTCAATATCAAAATGCAGCTGACCACTGAACTGAATGAGCTCGCTGTCACCGAATTGAACGTGATCCGCACAACAATTGCCTCACACTCTCTATAGTTAATTACTGTGCTTGCTCTTTCAGTTCATACTGCACAGTACCTTTCCATATGTCTTGAAAGAGCACGAGGGAAAGAAAAAAAAAAAAGAACAATTATAAAGTGTGCGTTTTTTCGTAGTTGGAAAAAAAAGTTACAACAGAGCACTCTACTGACATTGCACTTAAAGAACAAACTTTATGGCCTCTTGTTGGTTCAAACATGACAAGTTTGGGCTGGGATACGGGTTCAAACATCCTCCCCCCAAAAGAACTGGAGAGTACAGAGGAGAGCCTGGGGTGAAAAGACACGTGCCTGTTTCAAGGGTAAGTGTTTGTCTTTGTGATTGTTTCAATATTGGCTTTTTGAGCGTGGTGGCACGATGTAGTCCCCCAGCGGAGTGCCGGCACAGAGAAGCCTGGGGCACACTGCAGGCAATGGAGAGGGATCCCATCCACCCACCTCCTTTCATCAAGAAAGAACAACATGGGCCTGCGCTCTGCTGTGGCCCCTTGGTCCAGCACACCAGGGATAATCAGATGATCCCCTTTTATACAGCTTATTAGAGGCATCTCATGCTGTAAGATAGACCATATTCTCACATGCATGTGCCCCTTTGTAACACATGATGATTTAAGGGGGTTAAGTAGAGTTTGAATGCTGTGAGAATGCACTTTTATACCATCTTAAGGTCATGTGGTGCTCTTACCACAAAGCTGGTGCGTGTGAACGGAATATCTCTCAATAATGGCAGCTCTTATTAACAATGACAAGATTAAATGTGAAGGGGCTCAGAAGAATTAAAAAGAATTTCCAGAGAACTTAAGATTTTCAAAGAAGAACATTCAGCATTTCTTGGTATCATCGTCACAACATCTGTCAGTGTGTTTTACTTCCTTTCAAATGAGATTGTTTAATCAGTCAAGTCACAGAGGCGAGCAGGGACAATAGCATTTTGCTGATGTTGTGAAGGCTTAAAATGAAGATTTGCTGCAACTTGTCCATCCAAAAGGAGAATCAACGGCAGAAAACACCACTGACAACAATGACATTAAGCACTATACTATAAAAACAACACAACTAAATGGTCATGGGGACTTCTCTTCAGCTTGCTGCTTGAGTTTTCTCTCCTCCTTAAGTTACCCGGTAGTCTCCAGAAGGATTATCACCTCTGTGTGCTATGGGAGAATCTGAGTTATTTCATGCCTTTCTTCATGTTTGCTGCCCGTGTATCCAAATCTCATCACTCCTTTTAGTATTTGCATTCCTCTTACATAGTGGCAAAGATAAGCGCCCTTATCCCTTCAGCCAACAACCCGTATCTTGCTCTCGTCTCTGGAGGGTTGCAAGTATATATTGTTCTACACGGAGAAGAGGCTGATGAACACAGTGTAATTAAAATGTTTCTAGCAGCCTGGTAAAATGTAAGATATCACTGGAGAAAAGAGAGAGAGAAGAAGGGAGTCAGGGCTGAGTCTGAGGGTATGAGTGAGACAGAGGGGTAAGAAAAAGAGAGAGGAGCCAGAGAGAGTGGAGAAGAAGGAGGAGGGGGTGTAACAAAGCAGAAAATGAAGAGAGACATAAAAGAATGGGAGCTCAAGGAGGTCAGGCCCATCACAGGCTTTAGTGTTGCCTTTAAAGATGCCTGGGACAGGTGGCAGCTCCAGACAATCTCGCACCACAGAGCAGCATCCTCTCAGGAGGAGATAAGGGATTCCTCCATCCAGGCACCCTCATCTGCCTCCTCCTCCCACCTCTCCTTCACTCATTCTCTCCACCTCCCTCATGCCCACCCGCCTCCCCTTCCTCCCGTCTCGGGGTTCTCCCAGACAGGCTGCTTTGATGTGGCTCAGTGTGAACGGGCAGCTGCAGGCCACGGGGCTGCAGCAGCGCTGTTGGGCCACTGGGCCCGCGGACCTTTGGGAGCCAACTCTAGCGCGGCTCAATCAGTGGGGCTCTCTGGTGCCCGGCACTTTCAGGTCACATTAAAGCGCTCCGGCAGGGTTAATCCTCTTTAAGGTTTACATGGGCCCCAGTTTGTCTCTCTGCCCAGGCTGAGGGAACCCCTGGGCGCCACCTGCGTGACAAAGACTCAAATCACTGTGACACAAGTTCCCTCCGTCTGTTGCCTCACTCCTCCACTTCCCCTCTATTTTCTTCTCTCTTCCCTCTTTCTCCATGGCTCTCGCTTGCCTTCCCCTGTGCATTCTGTCTCTTCTTTACTCTCCGTCCTCCCTTGATAGTACCTAGGCCTGGTTGTAAGTCTTTTAGGATTATTTGGGCGGAATCTGTTGACAGGGGTGCAGTAAATGGATTACAACTTTGTCCTTGTTTTGGGATGCTGTGAGGAGGGAAAGGAGAGAGATCAGGAGGATGCACTTTGAATAATGAGAGAGGCAAATAATAAGAGATAGACAGAGAGCAGGATTAACTGAAAGAATTAGGAAGACGATGCAAGCGCGAAAGAAAGGATGAAAGAGAGGCTAAGGTGACAGCAGCGCAACGAGAACAGAGAGTGGAAAAGGGAGAGAATCAGGAAGTTCCAGCTGTTTTTGCACTCATAAGACCTAATTGGTCCAAAAGCATCAACCCCTGTCTGGCCCTGCAGAGCCCTGCGGCCATTTGTCTGATTGCTGTGACACTGGGCTTTGTCTTTGCTCTGTGACACACAGTTTCCTCCATTAGCCCAAATAATGGCCACGTACCTCTTGAGGCCTGCACAGACTTTGTCTAATGTCTGTATGGGTTTGGTGGAAAATAGAAGAAAAGACTAACAGTACAAGGCAAAATGCCATTTGTATGTAAAACATATTAAAGGTCTGCACTGTTGGTTTTGAAAGTTAAGCTTGTAAAATCACCTATGCAATGATATTCTGAAAGTGATTTCCAACCTTCCAGGCAGTCACTGGTTTCTACCAATTTGAACAGATATGAAAATCAGCTTGCAGAGACTTATTGTACAACCTGCTTCAGGTTTCATGAACTTGAAGATTTTTCAAGATTGAGATTCTCAAACTGCAACTGATGTAATGCAAGAGACAATATGCTACAGTGTTTCCAACATCACTCATTGAATTCTAAGTTTTGCTGCAACATGTTGTAGTGTATCAATGCATTGCTTCTTAGCAGTTCACCCTGAAATCTTGGATGTCCTTTAATGCACTGTCTATTTAATCTGGCCCCTTATTTTAACCACATTACTATGAGATAATAAACAATTTTGACATGCAAATAAAGGAGAAAAAATGCTCACTGTGATGGATTACCACTCTTAACCATGATTAAAGAGTGCAAGAGTGAAGTTGCCATTCATAGCACATGATATGAATTGAGAACAATAGCTACATTTGTAAAGAAAATTACATTAGAATGACTGTCTTTGGTCAGTGGCGTTTCAGCATGATTCAAAATTGAGCTGTCAAGTTCCCGGAGCCGTGTCCAGCCCAGTGTGTTATTATAATGCAGGTGTATTAGCCTCACAGTCACTATCACACAGCCACACGCAGTTTTAGTATCACCTGCATAGGGGCCCGGGGAGGAGCTGTGACACAGGGCTATAGAGGGTCAGTCCATCACAAAGGTAGCCTGATACAGATGTGGCAATCATGAACACTGTCACCGATAGGACCTTGGCACGTAGAAAGATTTCACAGTAAATCCCATACATTTATGATACAGGCATTTAAAGGAGTATTTAAAAAACCAGGTTGTGGACAAAAGGCATCTTTTCACTTCTTCGGTGACCCCAATTCCCAAATAAAGATTTCAAAAAAGATCAAACCCTAAAGCAGCCTGGTATTTGAGTAGAATGAATCACACAAGGGGGAGTTGAAGCAAAATAAATGTAGCAAAGTCCTGGTGAGTTAACCTGAGGTTTAAATCAACTTTCTTCTCTCTGAGAGGTATCGTTGTTTAGAAAGGAGGAGATAGACAGACAAAAGATGAAGAAAGAGAAGGGAAAAGAGGTGTAACACAATGTTTCAGCTACTAAACTGCTGTGTAAATCTCTCCCCAGCAGGGTGGGGGAGGGGAGGTTGGAGGATGAGGGGAGGGGGGGCAACCCAAAGCGCTTTGTTCTGGTTCCCGGCTTATCCCAATCTGGAAAAATTCACCAAATGTAGAAGATAGATTGGCACTCTGCAGAGGCCTCGTTAAAATAACCTTCACTCCATGATCCACACTGGGATACAGGGAGGAAGGGAGGCAGGGAAGAAAAAAGCTGGGGTTGGGTGGTGCTGGGGCCCCCTGGAAGAGCAGTGTGCGTGTTCAGCTCCACTCTGTAGCAAGGCATGGGCCCTCGTGCTAGCGTGCAATTTGTTAAGATTGACTCGGTCTTGGTAAATGTCTTGCAGATGCTGGAGTTCCATTAAGATATTTGTGTGATTTATGGAGAAAGGCCGGGGTAGAAGAGCGAGCAACTTAGAGCACAGCCTACATCTTGATCTTCATCATGCTGGTTGCTGAAATCAGGGTTTCTTACTGTGTATTATTTCAGATAAATGTCCTGATAAAAATGGATACATATTTTACAGGGGATGCTCATTTGTACAGTATATTCAACTTTTAGGTAAAGTTTGGCAGTAAAATGTTGCATGTCGAGCAGATGCTGATCTGTATGAGCATAGTGGCTGAATGGAATTAACTGTGTAAATATTGGCACAAAAAGACTGTCCTGGGCGGACATTTAGTCCCAACAAAAATCTGCATAGACTTGTAGAACCAAGTAGAGAAAGGATGGGCATTGACTGACTTGTTCAGTCTAGACAAACAAATTATTTCTGACAGCGAGTAGTGATGGAATGTATAGCTACGTGAACAGAGCACCTGTTTATCACAAATAGCTGACATTATTTTCTACCACTTGTCTTCATTCTGTTTTTCTTTTCCACCATGTTAATTACGTTTACCCACAAGACTGTTTGTGTTCAAGGGTGTAAGAGCATTTGAGCAAGAGAGACAAAGAAAGCGAAATCAGAGGAGAACACAGCAGAGGAGAGAAAAAAATCTATTGATTTACAGAGGAAGGGCAGAGTGTGATCTGCCAGCCTCGCGTATATGATGAATGGCAGAGAGATTGGCAAGGCAGCACTTAGCATTTTTCTGTTATTTAACCTCTCTGCTGGCTTTCTTCTCCCTCCTTCTTACTATTGCTCATAGCTGAATAAAAGCTCTCTCTGTTCTAGCGCCCAGGCATCACATACAGTAAAGAAAGCTCTGCACAGCAAGAACATTAGGCTAATTTATACAGCGGTAATTAGGCCATTAGACCTGAAACAATCTGGGTCCCGTAATTAAAGCAAAGCGCTCCAAAAGTCAACAGCAACTCCCATTGAGCTTAGCTAAACAGTCTCCGAAAGTGTTATTTACATGTCCAAACAGCTTGAGGTCTCAGTGTAAGCAAACGTGATGAGAGACGGGGTGTGAAGGGATTGATCAGAGGGAGTATTCGGCTCCACAAGAGAGCAAGCTTGCAAACTTCTTCTGATAGTCTGCATGATCTCCCTTTCCTGCCAGCCAGATAGTTGTAGCAAAGTACAAGCACATGTCAAGCCAGTTAGCTGATATGTCGCATTTGTGTTTACTAAAAGAAACAAAATCCCTCCAATGCCCTCAAGCTGACATTACATTACAAGAGTGATTTTTAATAAAGTGTAACCGATTTTATTTAATGACGATGAATTGAATCAAAGCACAAGAGTTGTACCAAAATCCTGTGTCCGGTAGCTCTAAAAAGCTACAAAAAAAACATGCTAAATGCTAAACTTAACTGTAGCAATGCTGTGCGGTATATCAGCGATTCTCAGCATGGGGTTGTTAGCGACGGGATATATCTGAGTGTTTGCTTTTTTTGTGAAATATTAATTTGTTTTCATGGCCGTCTAATGGACATACGTAAGGTGTGCTGATGTAAATTATAAGAGATAATTAGGTAGAATAGTTGGAGACCACTATTGCAAGTATCTCAAGGTGACATCTTTAGAAATAAGTACATTAAACAACATTAACATAACAAACCCAGAACTGCATTGCTCTGCACAGTAAAGTCATGTACATGTCTTTGTATTCACTCCTAAGAAGGAGCAACACAAGTTGCATGCGCTCACAAACAAAGTCTGGAGCATCTTTCGCACGCTCTGCGAAGTGTTGCAGAGTTATGGTGTAACTGCGGGCCTCGCTGCAGACGAGCGTGCCTGAGCAGTGAGATCATGAACAGGGAGAGAGGTGGCATAATGAAATCTGGCAGTCACAGCCCCGGCACAGGCTTCATATGTTCCACATTAGCAATTCACAAACCTCTAGAGCAGGCCCCAGCAGCCCTTTTCTCACTCCGCCTTAGTCACTTATGACAATCTGTCAGTGGCTCTTTGTGCTCTCGCAGCAGAGCATCGATGAGAAGTGCAGTGTTTATGGAAGAGCGTTTCGTCCTCGGCTGCGGGTGACAGTCTGTTAGAAAAGAGTCAGTGAACCCTTGCCAGAGGAGAAGAGGAGCCCAGGTTTAGCAGTCAAGACAATAAACTCACAATGCTGAGTTGACAACAAAATAGGAAGATGAGAAATTGTTTGTGTATTATCAAAACCCAAATCAGAATTGTGAGTGACAGCTCAAATTCTCCCCAAGTATCACATCACATGCGCTCCAAAGCTCAGTGAGGATCCTTTGTGGTAAAACTGCCATCATGAAAGGAGATTAACCAATAAGGATATTGCAAATGATGTGCTTTAGGCTTTATCCTCCCGTTGTCCTCCCCCTTCTTTTGAAATTATTCAAGTGTCCAATAAAGGACAAGGCAATTACTATCCTCTCTTTAATGAAGGGGAAGCTGGCTTTTGGTCCTGAGCACGGTGTGTTTATGTTGAATTAGAATTAATGAGCCTGGTCAAAGTTTGCCTCTAATTGCCCTTTCATTAAGACCCATTTGTAATCATGTCTTAATGACTTCCATCCCTGTTCCTATAAGAATTAGAAGAAAAGGAAAATTTTAAACCAAAAATGAATACTGCTGCTCTGGAGCCATTGTGATGTTTGAGTTGCTGATAAATTGGTAGAGCGCTATACAAAATGTTCTATATTTAAAAGATACATCTCAAACAAGTTTGCAAACTATGATATGCAGTGTTCCTGAGTTTCAGCATTTGAGTGGCTGAGATGACTTCTTTAATCCCTCTTACTTTGCCAGTGGTGGTTTGCCAAATGCAACCAGGACAAAACCGTTGTGACTACATTTTCCTTAGGAATGCTGGAGCTGCTGTGGTGTGTGGCCGCCGTGGGAAGGTAAAAATTGTAACTTGTGAGCCAGCTTCCAATGTGCCTTCCAGCTGTATTCTGTATTAGAGAGACGACGAGAATAACCCTGAATATCCAGAAGAGCAGGAGCAATTTAGTCCCGGAGTAAACAGTAAGGAGTCCCTACAGGAAACACTGGAGCTGAATTGCAGGATGAATTCTCTCCCCCTCTCTGCTTCGCCCTCTGTTCTTTGCGACTGTATACATTCCCTCCAGTGACACAGGGCTGTTTGCCGTGCTAATGGAGAGCTGCGCTGGCGTAAAAGAGGTGGCAGGCTCTATTTAGATAGGGCCATGGTAAAGTAAACTTCAGAGTTGGATTTAAATAAACCTCGGCGGAACGGTTTGCCATGCGACCACAGCGAGGGGAGGTAGGGAGGGAAGGAAAGAGTGATGAAGTAGGAAGAAAAAAAAGGGTCCAGTCTAGGCACAGGGCTGTACTGAGTGAGGAGCTCCAGAGACATAAACATAGGGGGGATCTGGGTAATTCAATGAGGAGTGGCGGATGTGGGAATGTAGGTGTGTGTTGCGGGGGTGAAGGGGTGGGGTCTGTAAAATGATTTCACAGTTTGTAATTTCACAGTCATCCCTCATTACCAAACAGGACAGAGGTTTGTGTAAAGTTCGAGCAATGTGGGCAGGGATAAGTAAGATTAGAGAACACAAGGCTTTTACTCCCATCGAGCCAGATCACAGTACCAAGACCCCGGTAAACCCGAAGGTTCATTTCCGAGTCTGACAGCCGAGGGGCCAACGGCCCAGAGTAAACAAAGCAGATTCTGCCCTTGTCTACCACCAGCCCATCCCAGAAACCCCTCATCCCTCCCTCCCTCAGCAGCTTTGGAATCGGCCGAGGTGAGCCAAGCCAAAACTGAGTCATCAGGAGAAAACTATCAAACAGACAGAGACTGCGTGCACAGATACTTGCCAGAGCTGCACAGGCCTCTACACTTATCTTTGCTATTGTGAAAACAGGATTAGAACACCCGAATGGTTTCTAAAAGTTTTCTCATTGAACACATTAAACAAATCCTAAAGCTTTAATACTGAGTGATATACTGTGTGAAAAATGTAAAACACAGTCAACAGGACCATGCAGTAATATAGTATATGGATAAAGTGAATTTGAAGTACTTTGAACCTGGATGTAAGAGTTGTTTGTGCATTATTCCACTTGATTCCTCGCCTTAAGAGCCAATCAATCCCCTCCAGGCTTTTTTTTTTAAATGTCAAGTTGCTCCTTATATCAAGCTCTCAAAAGATGTCCACATTATGTAGATTGTGCCAAGCAAGGGATGGAATGTGGAAAACAAAATGCTGCTTTTCATCGAATCAACACTGGAAAATAGGCTTCAACTGTTGCAGGGATGTCGACCTCTTTGCTACAGGTGTTTGGGGGTTTCTGTCTTTACAAATGTTGTCCACTCTACCAGCATGTCAAAGTCAATATTCTTGTCACGGCGAGTATAGTATAGCCCGTGAAAACAGCTATAATGTTGTCTTTGGTTCCGAAGACAACTTTCCCAAAGTCTAAGAATATTACTCAAGTTACATCACCCGGGTATCTTGGTTTAAACTGGAAGACCCACTTTAGATACTTAAAGTCAAGAAATTTTGGCCTCTGCTGCTACAATTCTAACACTTCTGTTTTTAATGTATCTTGCAAGTCCCTATGCATTGTGGAAGAGACTCCAATGCTGTAGGATTACAAAAAACACCAAACTGATACTTGTTTAATAGTTGCTGTGTTGGCCCAGGCTGGCAGTGATCGCCCCCAATGAATGAGTGAGTGATGAGGTAAGCAGACCTGAGACGTGCTAGAGGATCAACACCTGCTGCGTTGCCCAGCAATGCAGCTGCGTTTGGCATCGAGCAACACTCATAGAGCTGTTGGGCACCCCACCGTTTGGCCATCTGCCCTCTTGGCACACACCTCCAAATGTTTACAAGCAAAAAAACACATAGCTAGCAGCCTCAGAGACTTGCTGTGTGAAGGTATGCAGATGTTGACACATGCTTTGCCTCAGGGTAGTGATACGCAACTTGGCAATGATCTCAGTAACAGGCAATAAAGTGACATGTGTTTTGGCAC